>JAOUZG010050330.1:1839641-1907080 GCA_026289955.1 Argiope argentata | reverse complement strand
GGGAAATACACGTTGAATCTAGACTGACTAGCCGGACTTTTTTTTCTACTGGTGTGTGTTTGTGTTTTATTTAGTTTTTACTTCCAGGTAATACAGGCAAAAAAGAACGCCAGTAAAACGTATCGAAAAAGAAGACAGCCTTTCTCGGAACCAAGATGGCGTCTTTTCCTGGAGGAAATTACTTTTTTTCTCTTTCTTCTGGTTTTCTTGACATGCGACTCAATTTTTCCTCTATTCTTTTGAAAGGTAATAGTTTATTTTTGAATAATTTTACTTTAATATTAAACGGTGTTTAGCAATAGTTTTGTTTAAAATAAAGATCTCATTAATAATTCTTAGAATTTCTGCTTTCAATATATAGTAAGTTTCATAAAAAAAATGAATGTTCAATTATTACAAACTTCAGAAGATCAGTCCATCTAAACGATATATTATATATATTGCAATATATTGGGTATAGTACCGCATATTAGTTAATGAAAGTTTCAGTAGAAAATGCCATGCACATTAGTAGAGTGCTTAAAAAAGAAGAAATAAAAATTATTATTTGAAGTGCATTTTAGAACTAAATATGTATTATATCGAAAAAAATTCCTTGACTTTACAATGGACGTTTCTAATTCATAAGGCTTATAGACTCAAGAATGAAAACTAATGACGAAAATTGGATTGAAGCAAACATTGATCCACTAACTATTAGAAAAGAATCCAATGCAAAATATAAAATAAAAAATAATTCTAACCTGTGTTAGTAAAAACCTCCAAATAAAGCGAGAAAATGAGCTAGTATATATATAAAATGAAAACTATAGGCCTCCCTTTTATCTTTACTAAAGTCCAACATTAAAAATCTGAAATTTACGATCCCGTTACTAATTTTTATTAATTTTTCTTATTATTCGCAAAACAGAAAAATCAGTGATTTCAAGCAAAAGTATAGAATTCGAGATTTAGCAATTGGCAATGAGGTAATTTAAAAGAGGTAGAATATTTTAAAATGCACCTAGTGTTTGAAACGATGATGGAATTTTATTTATAATAATTATGTGCTATCATTAACTCCAACGCTCAATGAAAAAGTACACAAATTAATAAATATTAATTGGCATTGGAGTGTCATTAATTAATGGGTGAATTTGTTCTAACTTCTTGATTTTTTTTCTGTAGGCATAATATTTAATAACAGAACGACACAAGTATACCTATCAAAGCATAATCATTATTTCAGTACATTTACTATCGTTCGATGTTTTCACTAGGTAGCGGTGTGGGCTTCTAAGCGTTTGAAAGATATAAAATCTGTAACAACTCTGCCGATATTTTAAATAAAGCGATCTATCATTTCAAGCATATCTAGAAAACATTTGGCTAAATTCATTCGTGAATGGGTTCACCGAATTTGAAAAATTCTTTTCTGGAACTGCATTATAATTAAAAGAATTTGAACCTACTGAGCTCGAAGAGTGGTTCTGAATGCC
Source organism: Argiope argentata (assembly GCA_026289955.1). Lineage (NCBI taxonomy): Eukaryota > Metazoa > Arthropoda > Arachnida > Araneae > Araneidae > Argiope > Argiope argentata. Next base: position 1,905,602 of record JAOUZG010050330.1, on the reverse strand, counting down.
AACAACAAACTAATGATCCACTAGTTAATATTCAAATGGTTCTTGGGATTCTTTTTCTTTTCATATGAAGTTGGACTCTTCCAGATACTGTACGAAACAAAGGATTTAGGCCTAGTTAAGGCACATTATGAAGTGTCATTTTTAATAAATTTGTTGAGTATCAACGTCATTTTGGAAGGTTGGTAAACGGAGAGAATTTGATGTGTAACTCCGTAATTTATTAGAATAGGCTTGTTTTGAAAATAAATATCCATAACAAAGACTTATACGATCACTTCGAATTCATTCACGATTTTAAAGAATAGCATTTTTCAAACGAAATTTTGCTGATTTCCTCAAGCACTGTTGTTTAAAACATTTAGTGCAACTTATATATTCCCCATGATAATATACTATTTTAAAATTTTAATAGCATAATTATAAGCTAAATAATTGATTCAATTATTTTTATGTTGCATGGTGTCTGTTAATAAATTTGTAAAATAAATGACAAGACGATTTATAATGATTTATTTATTTATACTTATTATTATGTTGAGTTATGAGAATTATTAAGCAAATTTTGATAAATAATATTCTATGAACTAAATGAATCAGGCCTATGGTCTTACTTTGTTCGGGAACCATTATAACTGCTTACATTTTAGCTGCATTATGTCTGTCACACTATTTGAATCAATTATTAAAACATTAATAGGATATCCAGTACTTAAAGATAAATCTTTATGAAAACCTGGTTGACCACATTGATGTGTTATAATTGATCCAAAAATATTTAAATATATCTTATTTTCATATATCCATGGTTACTCTACAATTTTCTTGCATTCTCATATTAACTTCAAAATCTTATTCACTCTAATTTTCATTAATTTCCCCTAATTTTTTAAGAATTTTATTCAAGCACTCCAACAAAGTAATAATCAATTTAATTATGAGAGGAAGCAAAAAGTTTACAAAAACTATAGCGGCCATTTTTTTTACAAATTTTACATTATAAATGCTTTATGCCGGCATTATTTAAACTAATAATTAAAACACTAATTGAGTTAACAATACTTAAAACCCAATCTTTCAGACTATTACTAGTTTCATATTTTGATCGGCTGCATTGATTAGTGTAATTGATCTAAAATTCTAACTTTCTCTTCATATATTTGTGGTTCTTGGCAATTTCCTATCAACTTCCTATTAATTCCAAAATTTAACTCGCTTATACCATTTTTTAAAAGTTTAATATATCGAATCTGTCTAAAATTTTATTCGTACTCTCCAACCCAGTAACTATCAGTAAGATACGAGAGGAAGTAGAAAAAGTTTGCAAAGTCTAATTCAATTTTTTTTCTTCAAAATTTTATATTATAACTGCATTTCATCCGACATTAATTAATATTCTAAACATATTAATAAAATTATCAGCACTTTAAGTGCAGCCTTTTAGATTATTTCCAATCTTATATTTTCCGAATCGCATTGATTGCTCATAATTAGTCTAAAATTCAAAAACTAACTTCAGATATTCACGGTTCTTCCCCAGTCTTTTAACTACATGCTAATTCCACGCTTTATGAATTAATTAAAAATCTATAATTTTGAAAAATCAAGAATTACAAATCCGTTTTATTTTTCTAGAATATTATTTATGCATTCAACCAAGTTCCTTTATATATGAGAAAGAGTAAAGGACTAGCCCATCTTTCCTCACTCCCCCTCCCAGTCCTTCATCATTGAATAAGTGTCATTGGTTATCTCACGTCTATATGTTTCTCTATATTTTCAATTAATTCTATTGTCCAATATGTTAATATGTCAGAAGTATTATATTAATATAGGTTCCAAAGCAATAACTGTGGATAGGGAGATTAAAGGCTCTTTCTTAAGATCCCTTAATGTGCTATCGGTAGTTCTAACCAAATTGATAAATGTCATTTCTTTATGAAATCACGTATAGACAATGTATCTTAATTCTACGTAGTGATTCAATTTTTGTACAAATAAACCATATTTTATATCTGCCCAAAAATACATAAGATAGCATACATTGATACTTATTCATAGTTTAAAGTAATTGGATACTTACTTTTTTAGTCGAATAATAAAACTTCGTTAAATAAATTTAGTGAAGCAATCTTATAAATAGAATATCTTAACATTTAACTATGTTGCATATTTTTAAAATCTTTTTCTAGTAGCCTCCTTTACAGCAATTAAATAGAAGACATTAAGCTAAATCTTTCTGATTGAGGTACCCAACTTACCCAGTTTCTATATTGTAGCTTAAATAACTTACTCAATATTCCACCTTTCACATTTTTATGCTACATACTCTCATTTTGCTGGTTGTAAAAAAAAAACTTTGATCGAAAATATCGTCCCATTTGAGCCCTGTCTCAAATTCTGAAGCGAAACTGCTTCGAAACTTTAAACTAATTACTGAGGTTTGGGAACAATTAAGTTCCTGAGCGATGCATTCCATTACCGAAGGAGAACCTTCCTCAAAAAGTCTACTCCAAAACATATGGCAAACGACAAAATCTCCGGAGCCATTTTCTTTCTTATTTTTCAACCAAATCAATTACAACGAGGTCCTTACAGCTCGCGAAGATCTTGAGACAGACGAGCACCGCTATTGCGAGATTACTCCTGAATATGCGCAATGCAATTAAAAGAATTTAAGTATCCTACCATGCGTTGACAGTCCAGAGACAAAGGCCATATCCGTTTCCCTCTCTCTTTTTTTTTAATCAAAAGCACATTCTTCGTCATTTCCAAATCACTGAATGACTCACTTTTTAACGAGATCGGATGAAGATAGTCTTTCTTAATTAACCCTGCGAGCGCTGCCGAGTGGATATGATGTCACTAAAAAGGGGGGAGAGAGAGACTTTCATTCTGCCCTGCGCTAGGTAGGTGGAAATTAACTTATCAAGATTAAGAAGGAGGGCGTGTTCTTTTTTATTCGGACGGGGGTTGGGGTTTGTATTGAAATCTACAACAGGTTATTTGTCAAATTAGGTGGTAGGGGCTTTTGGCAAGTGAAGGTAGAGGGTTTTTTTTAAAAATTTCAGATGACACGTTTTTTCATTCAACTTTTTTTTTTTTGCTATGAAGTGTCTTAAAGCAAAATTTCGATATATGTAACAATGAAAAAAAAAATAAAATATATACAATTTACTGGAGATGTATTTGATATTTTTTGCACTCGTTTACTTCAGTTAAATTCCTGCCTTTTTTTAAACTTTCATGCTAAAAAAAATTGGAGTTTTATGATCAGTTTCTCATTTATTTCACGACCGAAAAGTGATTTGAAAATATGATAACGATGCAAACAAACTCGTATAAAGATTGATCCTCATAATAAACCCAGACAAAATCTAAAAAAGGGACTCACTTAAGGGTATATTGGACTTTACTGAGTATTTTCTCGAATTATTCGCTTAGGATTATGATAGTTTTTTTAATTTATTTAAATAAAAATAAACCAACATTATTGAAAACTTTTTTTAAAGAAATACATTATTTTCAAAAATATTAAAGATATATATCTTATAAAAGTTTCAAAATATTCCAGGTGGCTTAATTTTTAATTTTTTTCTATTCTTTTTTCCTTAGTGTCGAAAAATGTTTTTGTGCTGCTTATTTTCATCAAAACTGAATATAGTTTTAAAATTCCATTTAAATGCTAACTTTTTAGAATTCTTTTTTCACACTTACTGAATTTTCAGATTTTATTTTCTGAAAAATAATCTACGTTTAAGTATATAAAAAACACTCGAAATATAAAATGCATGTCCTATTTTTTTAATGTTTAAACGAAATCTTTATGATCAATTTCTTTTTTAAATCTTTAAAAAATAAGATCCCCGGTATATTTTAAAGATATTTAAATCTCATTAAAATATCTCGTATTGGTCTGCGTTGTGCGCTAATTTGAAGATAACCATCTTTATATCTACATGAAAAATTCGATCTGATAACGTTGTCGAATGCGAACTTTAGAAGTTTGAACGAGTATCTGTGGAATCTGAATAGATGAGATACTGGCACCTACCCAAATTATGAGATTAGAGATGAAAATGAATGGCATCGATGAGCTGGAGGAAGAATATGGCCAGAACTACCGAAGAACTTATGGAGCTGCAATTTTTATAACAGCAAAAAAAAGCTATGGAGGAGAGCTGGTCAAAAGTGAAAGAAATAATAGACGAAGCAAAGGAACAAACATTCTGTAAAATAAGGGGGATACTGAAATTAATGCATCGTATGTTATAATTGTATAAATTGTGTAATTAGCTAGCATGTGAAATCACTGTTGACGAGAAGAGAATACAGAATAATTCTTTTTTAATTATTACTTTTTGCCTTAAAATTCTAAGACTGTGTATGGGTTTGTTTCAAAGTGCATTACAAAGCATTCAATGTATATTAGATATAAGAATTAATGGAATTAATTACGCCTGCATTTTTAATGCCAAAATGTGAAGCCATAAAGATGGCACTCAAATTTTCTTTCCCTTCTAGCATAGCAATATTTCAATGTCAAATAAATAGCTTTTTTTTAATTTCAAAAGCAACATTAACATTATTAGCTTAAAAAATTATTAACGAGTAAATGTGTCTTTTTTTCAAAACAAAATTCCACTTTCTGTATTAACAGAACGTTATTGTGTATAGGTGTATCGTGAGGTACATTATACGGCATACATTGCGCATTCAATACAAGAATAAATGAGGTTCATTTCGTTTTTATGAGAGAACTCGAAGTTATAAAGGTGACATTCAATTTTCCTTTCTCTTCCAACATGGCAATATTTCAGTGTGAAATAAATAACCCGACTAATAAATTTCAAAAGTAATATGGCAATACACGAAGAAACAACTTCATTCCGAATTCGCGTTCGACACAAAATCCACGACAAATCCCCGCCATATTTTACTTCGCAGATTTCTGCTTGCGTTAAAATTTCGCGCCGGAGGATCTTACAGGTGTTTCTTTTTTCCTTCCCTTCGTCCCTTCATCCCCTCCCAAATCCTTTGAGAAAAATAACCGTGTTTTATTCGTCGTTTTTTCCCTTGGCAGCCATATTCTGTCGCACGAGTGGGGAGGGGGGCGTGGAACAAAAAACAAAATCAAAAGACAGGAGATGGAAAAGACAGTAAAATTAAGACGGAAGATCAAAAAACACGACGACAGGGGAACTCCGGCACACAATGGAAGGACCGCTTTCCTGACGATAGATTAAAATAGCAGACAGGATGACATTTTGACAAGACGTTGCCTCTCTGGGGAGAGACCTTGAAAAAATAGACCAGTCCTTAAATTCATGGGGAGGCTCGAGGGAGGGTGCTTCTTTTAAGGTTTTCCAGAGTAGCCGAGAGAGTTGAAAGAAAATTCCCAACTTAATGTAAGGAACATCGTGCAACAAGCAAGGCATAGTTTCTTCTAAATAAGGTTAGTCTCCGCATGTTAAAATAGAGTTATTAGAAACTTTATTTAAACCCTTTAAATGCTATTTACGCCGACGTCATGGCATTGGGGTAGGGCGTCTTCCCCATGATATGGACATTACGGGTTCGATTCCCGGTTCGGACATAATTGTTCATTCGTTTCATTTGTGAGATATTTGATATGTAATTAAGTAGTTACGTATAGCGTGAGTAGTTAAAACGTACTCTTGGCCCTAGTTGACGCTATTTGAAACAAGAGACGCACCCTCGTTTTAAAATCGCTGAATGCGACAGTGAGCTTGTCCATGGCAAGTACCATTGATTGGACGCAATCAGATATTTGCAAATTTGATGAAAAGACCAAATTTTAACCGACTAATTTCAACCATTTAGAGTAACCGTTGTCACAGAACAGAGACGAACGCTCTCCAAAAATGCGTTTTTCGAATTCATTGTGGTCTGAAACGTGGAGATACGTCAGAATTCAAGCTCGGATTTTTTTTAAATGTTTGCTATACTTTTTCCATTCTAAGTATACGAAAATATAACGTTTAGTTGAAATGCAAACGTCGGGTTTTGTTTGAATTGGATCTTTGAAATCGGGTAGAAATAATTTTATAAAGAATGCAAGTATTGAGCTGATTCGGGTAGCAATTTTCATTATATTATTTTCATTTATAGAAACTAAAATAATAAAAATTGGAACAATATTAGCCTCAAAAGCAAGAAAACCCGACAGTGTACTTTGGAATGTAATTTCCATTAGTTAATTGAAATCAAAATTTGAATCAAGTAATATAAAGAAGTTTAAAGCCGATTACTACTTAGCTGTGTACCTATGTTCCCTTTATGCTATGTTTTTATCATTTGTTAGGCGCAAAATAGCCAGATATGGACTTTGCAACCAAAAATAATCAAACACATAGCTTCGTAGTAAAGCTTTTTTCAAATACCTTTTCATTTAAATTTATCTCATAAAATTTTTTCGCATTTGGTCATTTAAATTTATTTACCTTATACATTTTTGGACTTTATTTTTGCATTTTTATATTATCTTTTGCTTTTATGTTTTAACATGGTTGTATTTATAGTTTGTTCTATATTGGTACCGTTTGCTTGGCATAGCATGACTAAATAGGGTTCTTACACCAAAAAAAAAGAAAAAAAGAATCAACCATCCTACCTCAGGCAATTTAAAACAAGGCTGAAAATTCTAGCCAAATATTTCTCAAATTTATATTGAAATATCGCTATCGGCTATTCAAACAGAAATTTACCAAATAATAATTGAATTTCTACCATCAAATAAATGTGAATTTTTGATACATTTAAAGGAAATACATTTAAATGCTTTACCAATTCAATTTGAAATGCATCTCAGAAAGACTGGCATCTCACTCAAAACAAAAAATAATACAATAATAAAGACAGAAAACTGTTTATCATTTATTTTCTTTTTGAGCAAAAATCGTACATTGTTTTTGAATTCAATTATAAAGAGTATGCATTTTTAAACAATATTTCATGAATAAATAATACCTATCCTTGTGAGTAAAATTATTTCATCTATAATTTGAAAAATTAATTCACTTCTAGTGGCCCAATGTTATTAACTTCCGTACCATTTGTGTACTAAACGCATGTCGAGCATTTCCGTTAACATAACAAATTTATTGCATTGTTCCTTTATTAAATCGACATAAAAAAAGAGATGGCGATAAAGCCTTCACGTCCCATTTTCCACACAATATTGTTTTTAATAACCTGAAATTCGTGCCGGAGCGTCGATTAAAGATTCATAAAACCTTCGTAACAATTCTGAAATAAATAAACAGCATAATGTATCCAATAAAGCTGTGTAAACAGAGCGCACGCTTCTCAAATTTCATTGGTCGAGAGAATTTTTTTCCCCTACTTGGCGCGCAGATTCTTCCCTACGCGCGCCATCACCTGGGGATTTTCTACACGGAACTGATGACAGTCAAAAAACGTCTTCATCGCTTAAAAATAATACTAAAAATAAAGAAAACTGAATAATGAAAAAAAAAGGGAAGGGAGTTTCATGAAAAGGACGGAATATTAAATGGAACTGAAACAAAAGGTAGGTAGCTCATTAATTTGTAAGAGATAAAGAAATCCACCCGTTTTTATGCGAATACGCGCGGCGAAATGTTAATATATGCGTAAAAATCCCCAAACTTCGCATCGCGAATCAGAATAATAGAGGACGACAGCAAAGATATTTAGGAATCAGAGAGAGAGGGGGGAAACTCTGGAGGAATGGCGGCAAAAAAAAGGAAGTAAATGTAAATAAAAATTTTGAGAATAAAGTGCGACTGAATAAATCTGTTTCTGCAGTGAAAACTCCCTAACATAGTTGTCTGATACTTAAGCGAATGCAGAATATTTATCGAAGGGGAAATGGTTAGCTTTATATCCTTAACAAGATTTGCAATTGCAGACTCACGACTTCTTTTTATGCTTTCCAGGTATTTTTATCGTAAGGGGGACAAATAGTTGTTCTAGACATTTCTTGGCATTTCTATATTGCATTTCTGACAAAATGAGAGTTTCAAAGCATGGAGAGTGTAATGAAAACTTAACATGAAATTAAGGTTTTTATTGAATATATCAGGGTTGTTCAAACCAAGGTGCCTACACCATCAAATATAGGCACTTCTTTCATTCCAAATAATTAAATGAAGGTTCATAATGGATGTGAAAAGATTCCTTCTTAATCCTTTGTTTCAATCTTATTATTCAGGAACACAGGTGCATTAATTTTAATTTATTTGCTTTCTAAAAATAATTATTTTCTAATCGCTTGAATTCAGGCCTAACTTTAAATTTCTTTTTCACTTACACTTCCGAGTTCCGCACATTTCTATTTTTCTTATGTAGACTAACATGTGCTGACCATAAACCCCAGCTCAGCAAATTCCCTTCTAAAACTATATAAGTTCAAAATATTTTCCCATGGACTCTTTCTCGGTGTATCTTCTTAATACTGTTATACCATTAATCACGGTTCAAGCAAAAGTCTGTTGAAACATAAATTTATTTTTGAAATATTTTCTAAATCTTGACGAAAATGAATAAAATTGCAATGATCAATTAGTAACTATCCTATCTTTGGTTCATTCAGACGCCATTTCATATATATGATTACAGATTACATTTATTACATCACATATTATACCGTTTATGATTGATTATAAAACATCGAGAGCTTTTTCTGAATTAGGCAATGAAAATGATAAAAGTTAAAAATATCCGATTCTTTGTTTCTAAATACAGCTTGGGATGTATTATTTTGTGATCGGAATTTTTCTTATTTATTTGGTATAGTATGAAAGTTATAGAAAATCTCAAGCACCTTGAAAAGTGCTTTAAAAATTATATTTGCAGTACACTTTAGATGTATGCCTCTAATAACATTAAAAGTTTTATTTCTTGGAGAGATCTTTCCCTATTCAAAATTTTGCAAACACTCAGCTATGAACTAAAAATTGGTTTGAATATAAAACAATAAAAATTGGAGACCTTTGCCTTTTAATATTTGCCACAATCCTTCATAAAAGACTGTGAAAAACGCTAAATTTACTTTTCCCACAACTAATATTTACTCAAGCTTAGTTTTAGTCGTTTAGCAATAAATCAGTCAGCTTAAATCTTTAAAAAATGAGTTTCCTAGATGCCAAAAGAGAAATTGAGTCTTTGCAACAGATACTGACGAACAACAAAAGAATTGACATGCTTTTTATTCCTCCCGGCTGTATAGACGGTGGTGGAGAAATATATGCTCGGATTTTCAAACGTTCAAGAATATTCTAGAACACTTTTGAACATTTGGAAAATATTAATAATTTCTTAAGATTTTGTATGCACATTTTGTAACCAATTATACACTAATTTTTGCCAAGGACTTTTAGGTGAAATTTCAGATTTGTAGAAATATATTCCAAGCAGAAATGTGAAGAAGATTCATATTTCTTGTGGAAAGTTTAGGGAAATTTTTAGAGATGATTAGTGAATGAACTTAGAAGAAGTTAGGGCCCTGACCACTTGGGACATATTATAAATAAAACTATCGTAAGTGTTAAGCGAATTCAGATTCATTTATCAAAATTGAATGAATTCATAAAAAATTAGGATCCTGGGTACTTCGTTCATATTAGAAAATTCTGGCCTATTGTAGATGAAAATGTCTTTAAAATTCATATTGGCATATTAACATCATTACAATCTTACTATTAATGCATATTATGCATCATTGTTCTTTCACAATAGAATTATTACCAACATCATATCGTCAGAAATTAGTCTCATCAAATATTTATATCATTCACTGACGTAAAAAAAAATAGTAATTCTAAGAAATAACTGTAAATACGAAAGAAAAAAATACTTTCAAAATGCCTATCATATATATAATTGCACAGCAAACTGACTTGCTTTAAAAGAAGTTTTTGTGATCAATTTTTAATATAATAAAGAAAGTTCAAAAATACAATTTAGAAATAAAAGTACTCGCGTTCTGACTTGAGATTAACACGTCTTCCCTGTGATCAGGGCGTTCCAGGTTTATGTACCGGTTAGAGCATAGTTGTTCTTTTGTATTCTATATGTAAGGTGTGTGAATGTCCCCACCTGTTAAAAAGGGGTTGTGCAAGCGAATAAAGCTAAATCGTACTCTTGGCCATACCTGGCGTTACTGAAAGAACAAGAGACACGCACTCGGCTTAAATCGCTGACAGATTTGGCAGCGGGTTTTTCAACAGAGCAGCGGTGATATAAGTAGCAACAGAGATAAAAGCAATTTTTTCAAATATGCTTTTGCCACCAGTTTTCCTAAAAAAGCTTTTATGATAAGAAGATAAATCATGGCTGCCTCGTAGTTACATCTCTTATAAGTGGACACTGTTGGAGCCTGATGGCTCCAGGTCCGAACCCTGATTCAATTAACTCGTCTTAAATAAGAAATAAGTATATACGTTATTTGGATTATACAATAACGTTTAATTTCAATCAAAATGTTTACTTTTGGCATCTTTATAAAAATTGAGGCGAATTTTAAGTTAAATTCGTATTGAAATCCCATATTTTGAAAAAACAAAGTTGAGTATTATTTTCTTTGAGCAAAATTGAGTCTAAGGTAGTGAATTAAAAATCATTTCCCTTAGTAATTTTTTTTCTGTATTTTTCGAAGACAAAAAATGTTTGATAATCTATTTCAGGATTATATTCTAATCAATTCAAATTTGGTAACCAGGTTAATAATGGAAATTAAAATTAATACAAAGATTATTTTTAATGCATTTTCGTTGGTGCACTAAAAGACCCATTTTCTTAATCTCGCTTGTGTTATACTTTTAAATAGAAACAAAGAAAAAAATGGAATTTATTCCATTTTATTGATTAAATTAATGTTATAACGGATAATATTCTTTGATTATCACACTCTTAACCAAGATTCAAGCCTATGATTCGAAGCATCTATGTAATTAGATGCCCCTTTTCTATATCTTAAATGTAATGGAGAAGGTATCAACTTAAAAATACGAGAAATTCTAGCTGGAGTTAATACACTAAGAATGAATGAAAAGGTAATTTTTCATGAAAATCGAATTTTTCAGGCAAATCGTTAAATTAATGTAATAATCAAATATTGGTGTGTGAAGGAAGAAATACAGTGTTATCACTATAATTCGGCATTAACCCTCTCCGATCTGTTTGATAGTTAACGACAGATCATTGAATTCTTGGGAATTATTTTTAGTTTATAGGAATAGGGTTTAAAATGGAGTAGAAATTTGATGTCATACACTATAGCTTTCCATTAATGAGTTGTCATGCGTTATTCCATCGCTCGTCTTTTCCTTTAATAGAATAAATGTAGGAACTTTTAATCTCACAAAGTTGAAATAATTTTAACTTAATCGAAATTTTTAAAAAAATTAATGCGTGTGATACAGAATTGGACCCTTTAATGACAACTAGATAAAATTAATTTAAAAAAAAACACAAATGTTTTGGTCACACTTAAATATTTTATCTCTCAGCATTCTATTGGCGCCGCTATGGCGACATTGGATTTCTTTCATACTTTAGGCGTAAAATAAACAGTTTTAATTCAGTAACATGATTCAGTTTTTTATTCATAATAATGCAATTACTTTAAATTAGTATTCAAATTTAGTATCCACAATCTTAATAAAGGTCACCGCACAATGTTTGAATATATAATTGTACCAATGTCGTCGTAACGATGCCAATGCCTTTACTTTGGGTAAATGGTCCCAAATATAAGTTATTCCAATTATAAATTATTGAAATAGGAGATAAGTTTGTAATTCAACGAATCAAACTTCGTGAAGTTTGCTACCGATTGTTTCCTTAAAATCCCTGTTGCTTCTCTATTATTCAACAATAACAAAATATTATTAAGTTCATAAGAGGGGGAAAACACTGGAAAAATGAGATGGGCTCTACCCTTTATTAGAAATGTTATTTCTTTCCTTGACTCTTAATTTATCTCGATTAGTTTCATACTCGTAAAGATAATCTTTTCTCATCAACTTCCCACTCCAATCTGATGTACTACGGTTACGGAATTTCAAATAATAGCGTGAAATTATTTCTGAATTCATTAATATTTTTAAATTTAAAGGTTATAATAGTGAAACAATACACCTAAAAATATTGCAAAATTAAATAGGCATTTATTTGACTAATTGGATGCAGATATAATGAAAGTAATACATTTTTAAATTTTGCGTTACGTTAAGTTGCAATTGTTTTTAAGTATTCAAAAGAAAAATTAAAAAAAAAAAGAATTGAAAATATAACGAACCTTAATTATTTCATAAATTAATGTAATAAATAATTGGATACTTAATAATTTGGCTTTTAAATTTGATAATGCTCATACAGTTTTGTATCATAATAAATATGAATGAGTAAAAATGTATCCATCAAAAATTTATTCATGCATAACATTATGTTAAAAACATGAAATAAACTTATATACTGACCATAAAGATATTTCCAAATCAAATTTAACATTCGTTAATTTACCAAATAAAATAAAATCCGTTCTTAAAATAATGTGTGTGTTTTTGTAAACAAATAAATTATAAATGAGACCAATTTTCTAAAATTAACATTATTGTAGTGTTTAATGTCAACAGATTCATGAGAGATTTAACATTTTATACGGATTCAATATTTCCCTTTTATGTAAGTAAAAATATTTATTCACAAGTGAATGAACTTTCCACAATCGCATTATCTTTCAAACTGTATCCACCGGAGGACGAAAAAATTAAGCGAGGTCTTGCTAAACAGAAACCCGAGTTGTAAATTAAGATTTTTCAATACGCATTCTTTTACTTTCTTGGCATTATATGCATGAAGTTTACCATGACTTTGTAATTGCTTTGATGTTTATTATATTTTCTAATTCAAAGGAAAATGTTCAGCATTATTACATATGAACTCCATTATTATTCAAGGAATATCCAAAAAAAATGCTTTTCAGTTAAGAAAAATTTCGAAAAGTCTAATTATCCGAAACAACTGAAGAGGTAGGCAAACTTTGATATTCATACAAGAGGATTAATATCCCTGATTAAAATCAGAATTTTAAAAATTGTTTAAAATATATTATTTTATACTCGGACTTATAATCACTGATCATCTATATTTATTCCATGTACTTATTAAAAATTAATTTGTGTATGTGCGTGTTGGGGTTCTGCATACCAGACCGTTTGACCTTCAGTTACCCCATTTGTCATATGTATAACTTTGAGGTTGGGAATACACACCTCGAAGAGAATAGTTTTGAATTTTTAATTAAAATTTTAATTAAAGATTTAACGAAATGTTGGCGTTTTTCTGATGTAACTTCCGAAAGTATTGGCAGCACACAATTGATTTTTATATCATATTAAAACTCCAAAATTAATCCTTATAATGGTGCAAATATTATAAATTTTAATTTTCAATGAATTTCTTAAATATTTAGATCATATTTTCCAACAATTTATTAGTTTCAAAATGAAAATAAAATTTATGAATACGAGAGGAAAAATTAGCTTTTATCATCAAATTCCCATTACGTTGAAAAAAGTAATGTCATATTTATATAAAAAAAAGTCATGTAATGTTCAGAACGCGTTTAATGCAATGGAATAATGATAGAATGAAATATTTTTTACAAAAATAAATACATAAATAAATGCGAGCTAAAGTTTGACGTTACGTTTTAAAATGGCTCTATTATTAAATTAATAATTGAGTTTTTTAAGACATACATAGTTTAATATATACAGGATATCCTCTTGAATCAGGGGCTAATAGGTAATTTCTAAAACTATATTAATTGCTAATAAACCTAATTTGATTTTTATTTAATTTAATTTGATAGTATTACATTTCTTTTAATGCAATAATATTTAATTTGAAAAAAGGGGAATTTAGTGCGGCCCTTGCTGCGCCAAGGATGTAAGTCACCAATAAAGAGGACAAAGTGAACAAACACTTATGTGGAATAGTTAAGGGTACCACTTTTTGTAATATAATTCTGATATTTTACTGATAAGTATGTTTTTTTTTAAACCGGCCGTGCCGGTTTGTTGGGTTCAGAGCAAAAGTTAGATTATGCGAGACTGTAGAAAGAAAGCATCGGGTAGAATTTCTTAACTTAAAAAAAACCTCTTATGACCTCGTTAGCAGCGGGAGCTGGAGCTTCGCTTCGCTAGCACATTAAACATAAGGATTGTGGGGATAACAGGAGCAGTACATAACCAAAAGGAAAGAAAGGACGGTGGAAAAGCATTCTCTATAAAAAATTTCAAACAAGGATAATTTTCATAGCTTCACCAACTCGTTAAAAATATATATATTCCACTCACCCTGAATCCATTATGCAGGTTCGAAATACTGTCTACCCTCCATTTATCCGGCATCCACTCTTGCACAATTGCCAACATTATAAATTATCAATGGAACAATCATTAGAAAACCAAAAGTATGAGAATTCCACTGCAGCTGACTTTTGAAGCAAGAATTCGCAAAGGCGATTTCGTAACGTAAGAATTCAGACGATTTGTTTTGATGCGCATACTGACAATCAAATATTGCAAATGAATAAATATTTTCTATTCGTTTTCACATTAAAAATAAAATTGCAGTGCCTTATTAGTCGTAAAAAACATTTAATTATGATGAATAACAAGGTTAAAAACTCTAATCGATATTTATTACTTTTGATTTAACATTTTTCATAAAATAGTCGAAGATCATGTTCAACTCAACCATGTGGAAATAAAAAGGGGTGTTTTATAATTGGGATTTTAATTTAGTAGCGCATGCGTAAAAACTTCAGACTGTGCGTGTAAGAGCTATGCCGTACATATGCGATAGTTTTCTTTGTTTATATCTGATTTTAAACAGTTATTCAAATTTCATTGTTCTAGAGAATGAAATCCAACCTTTTCTGGAACACATTAGATGGCAATTGCGCAATAAGGAAAATTAAGAGTAATTAATTTTCAGTTTTCAAATCTATATCTATACTACTATTATAATGTAAGTCACTCGCACTAGAACGGCTGAAGGAAATTGGATAAAATTTAGGAAAGAGATAAATAATAACCTAGAATAGAACATGGGCTACTATTTTTTCCGGTTAATTCAGCGGTTAATTTTTTATCAATTAAAAACTAACTTTTTAGCCAAAAATTTCCATTTCCCCACCGCCAAATGACTAAGGCTTAACATGTTTTCGACCGATTATTTCAAACGACTCTGTTTATTTTGTTAGTGTTTGATGCATTTAAAGTTAAACCTTGTTAATTAATCGATCTTTCAGATTCAGTCTGAAGTCCTTTTGAATTAAAGTAAATGAACTTTTCCATTAGCCGAGCACAAGTGAAAAATCCCCTAAGAAAGTTAGCTGAATTGAACATTATTTGGCGACTTTTCGCTTTAAAATCGCTGTAAAAAATTTGAGAGTTCTACATTATATGGATATTTTTCGCTTGCACCCTGTTAACGGAAAAGTATCAAAATAAAACATAATAAGGACATTAAAAATTTCTAATCCGTATTATTACCCCAACTCGCGTAGAAAACTTACACATCTGCCTTGGCCCAATTAGAGTTCAAATGACATTCACGGTTTGATTTTGGCCTTGATTTTGTTTTGGCCAAACCAATCCACAAAATAATTTTGAATAATTGGTTTCCTGTTTTGTTTTATTTCAAATACACATTGTAAATAAATTGTTTTTAGGTTAGTTGTGTGGTCTACGTTTTGATGTACAACGATTTGGTGATTTTTTGAAGTTGGTAATTTTTCGGCAGAGCTTTGATGGATTTACTTTACATTAATTTAATTTATTTTATTGTAATTTGACCTTTCTAGTTCATTTCCCTTGATTTTTTTCCAGCTGTGCGTATTCCTTTCGCCTACTTTCATTATTTTTGATTAATTTTTTTTGTGTGCATTCCATTTGCCTGCATTAATTGATTTTTTTCTATATTTCCGTTAATTTGCTGCAGCATTTATCGAAACCTTACGAAAGGAAACATTATTGATGCAGTGCATTCGTGCATTTTGCAAAAATGTGATAAAAATTATTTTCAACAGCACGATAATGAAACGGTTTGATGGCATTTCAAATTGGGATCAGACTGCCAGTTCTCATACATACACATCAAAATTTCCACGCCTACGAAGTCGCGGGAAAAAGCTAGTATATAATATAATGAATTAAATAATCTAAGTTTTGATGATAATGCGAATCATGTGGTTATCGAAATATGTAGTTAATAAATATTTTGCTGAAAAAGCTATTAAGAAACCGAAATATATAAATATTTAAACGAAAGTTTTATGGAACATTACACATAGTGATCTAGCTGATGCCCAAAACCGGCTAGTTTTGCGAATGGCTTTTGCGAACAAAACTGACTTTTTAATAAAGATTAATATAATATTATTTGCTATTATACTATTAAAAATATTGTGAGAATTTATTTTTTTAATTAAGAAGATTTGTTAAAAATTGGTTGAAAACATGCTAAAGTAGATTTAAGAGTTTATAACGTTGCTTATCTGCTCATTTAGTTTTTGATAGTTTTAAAAATAACGCTAACGGATGCATAATGGTCGCCGAGGCATCGGCCCTGGAGTTGAATATAAACGAGTCGTAGAATTTAGCGACTTTAGAGCGGGAGATTTTCGTCTTCGACACCATTGAATTTTGACGATATATAAATTAACCACTTAACTTCTTCAGTTTCTTTACTATCTAATAAGATGACACCTTCTATTTTGGGAATATTTTCTTAATTTGATTCAAATGGAAATGCATTGAATACTTGATTTATATATGTATTTGTTGTAATTTTAAAATTGAATTATAATGGATATGAATGGTTATTTTTAACTATCAAAACTTAATAAATTGATGCACACATGACACTCGGACTAAACTCGAGACTCGACTCGACTCGACTAGACTCGAGTTCCAGCGTTTCTTCTAGAATAATTCCTACACTGTCAAGGAAGGCTATAATATCCTGAAAGTTAGACAGAGTTAGTTGAATGAATTCTCCTTATGAATTGTTTATTGGCTTCGAATTTACTGTGAATGCTTTGTATTGCTGCAGTTATTTAATATTAATTCGCTGATTGTGCATTGTTGATTTCTACAGAAATTTTATGTATGCTTCGTTTGTGTTTTTTTACCTGTGTTCTGTTATTTCGTACATAATAGAACTTAATTACTCGTTAATGAATCTGTTGAACTGTTCAGCGTAATTCTGTCAGATTTTTCCATACCAGTATGATAGGTTCGAAAACCAATTTCTTTATAAATTGGCTAAGTAAGAGGGCAAGGAAAGAAATATTTGTGGATGACTTGGAGCCATCCACAAATATTTCTTTGAAATGAAAGTTTCTTTAAAATGCTCATTTATTCTTTAAAAGATGTCATAATTAGACCACTAAACCTGAAGTATTAGGATAAGTAATTATAGGGTAATGTATCAAAAACAGTCCTCTTTTTTTCTTTCTTCACTGAAGGGGAGTAGATAATCTCATTTTGTCGATGCCGTTTACATGAGGGATCTTTTTGCCACTATGTATTCCTTCTAATACCAAAACCAATAACATAATTCATTTCAGATTTTTTGAATGCAGATTACTTAAAAGATTGACGGACAAATCTTTTCATAAGTTTTCGTAATTATGATGAACTATGTGTTCATTTTATAGATTCTATCTGTATCATTAATATTTAAAATGTTTTTTTCTTATTGAATCAATATTCAAAAAAGAAATGAATAAAATTCCCTTCAAATTTGGTGGAAACGCCATTTATTGGGCAATTGATTCATTGTGTACTACGTTAAACAGCATACAGAATATGTGGTAGAAAAATGGCTGCTTCGATCAGAAAATATAAAATTTGTTAACATCTAAGAGGTTATTGGCACTTTTCTCATATCTAATTTCGTTTTCGAAACATAAAACTAAATCCAACTTTTATAAAGTAATGGTATTATAACTGGCCTCATCGTATATCTCGCCTATAGTATATAGTCGATTTGCCATATGTAGACCACTTTTATACCATCGCAAAAGTAACATCTGCACATAGTAACCGTGTATCAGAAGTAAAGTAAGAGCTTACAACTAACAATGTCAATGGTCCGAATCCCAGCCAAGCAGCATTAACAATATGCACTCCGAAAAATAATTAGATACAAAATTACTCACCTAATACAAAGATTTACTTTACATTATTCTTTAAAGTCGAATTTCTTTGAAAAATTAATCTACATCTCTTACCATTATTTGGGCATTTTTAACAATTAGATTTGAAAAATGAATAAATAAAACGTCAAAATGATGCACAATCTTGGATGATGAGTCAGAAGCCCCATCGGAGTGCAAAGGGTTAATTTAAAGTTTGAACTTTAATTTGGATTTCTTATTATTCATCTTTAATGCTCTAGAAGCTTCTAGAACTTTCTATAACATTCCTTATAATCCTAGATTATTCTGACAAAATATAAATTTTTAGTCCCTTAAGTAGTGGTATCGGCCTTTCACCTGCATGTTGCTTAGAGCTAATAAATTTGATATAGTGTAAGTTGGTGACTCGTTATTCTTTTTCAAACTCAGTGACAATATCTATTTTTTCTGCTTTATTTGAAGGCACACTCTTAGCATATGGCCGCACCCCTTCGCTTTTCGAATTATTTTACCACAGAATCCATAATAATGCGATTTGAATACACAAGAATTTTCTAACATACCTCTTTTCAAATTGTGAAAATGTAATAGCCTGAAATTCGTATGTGTCAAATAAATGCAATCAATGTCTTTCACAATGATGCTTTGAAATAAAGGTCTTGGCTTTGAGTCGTCGTGAATATATTCACAGTAATATAACTTTGTAACCAGTCAAGCTTTTATTTTGTTGTTATTGTTGTTCGTTCAATGTAACTGATCTACTTTCTTAAGCCTTTTTGTGTTTTCACACTTTGACTTTTATGTAGTACATAAAAATACAACTGTATATAAATTTATGCAAGTTGCGAAGATAACAATTCTTATTGTTAGAAACAGAGATAAGCACATATCGGACATTTAGACTTCTGATGTAGAAAATCTGATTTTTGAAAAATGGAACAATCAAAACAGTACCAAAGGCCAAAATATATAGGAAAAGAAAATTTTAAAAAAAAATCATTTTAAAACTATAATTTTCTGAATTGCTTGATAGCGAAGATATTAAAATAATAACGCTAAAGGGAGGTAATTAACTGCTTTTAACGAAACAGCCTTAATTGGTCCTAATTATACGCATTCCGAGTTTTATGCTTAGTACATGCTTAGTTTAATCTGTCTAGTCAGAATAAAAACTGAAATTTATATTGGGAGTTTCATATAAGAACCAGTAATAGCTGCAAAGCAATTTCAAACGTAATACTTTTTCTAAACATCACAACCAACAACATGAGAAAATAGCAGGACTGAAATGCATACACTGCTAAGTCAAGATTAGGTCTACAGATGCTTAATTAGATGTAACGATACCTTATACGGCTCGTGTTCTTAGCATCGCCTTTAATTTTCTCTGAAGAGCAGTGAAATCTTAGCTTTGATATGAGCAAGACTCCTCCATACTCTCGTCCAACCACCTGCAGCAACCGGATCTCAGTTTGCATTCCACCCCTTTCCCATTCGGAAATCCCGTTCACTCCAAATAGGACTTAGACCTTCTCAGATTTTCGCCTGCATACCGTCTCTGCATTATTAAACGAGGATTAAATAACGTTTTCCCAGGTACCCCCTCGGAATACGGACAGCAGCCCTTTGTTCCATGTCGGGGAGGGAGGCTGGCGAAGGGGTGTGGGAGGCGTGTCAGAAATTCCTCCTCTGTTCTTTAAGCCTGTTAGCGAAAAAGCCCTTTTTCTTGCCTTTTAACCCGAGGATTTGTATCCGGAAAACTCCGGCATGCAGGAACGCACCAAGGCGCCTCTCGAAAATTACTAAATTTTTAGGATGCAGGCAAAGAGTGTAATCCCTCAACGTTTTGCTCAGTTTCCTAATTGGCCGGAAAGGTAGAAGAAGAAGATTAACTGAATTCTTACGAGGGGGCTGCAGCAGACAGACGATTTAATAAGGAATTTTCACCACCTTTTTGAGCTGAAGAATTCTTCGGGGAGGCAGGAGGGTGGAGAAGGGATGAGGAATTTTTACACCGGCTGATCTATTTCGCAGAGTGATAAATATATGCGTGGCTTTTGTTCCTTTGGAGTGATATTCGCCGAGGTGAGGACTATGTATTTCTAGCGTCTTAATTTGTTTGGACTTTTCGAAAAGGGATGGAGGGAGGAAAGAGGACGTGAGAGATTTCTTAAGTTCCCGTATTTCGAATTGGGGATTGGACTTATTTATTCGTTGAATGAAACAAATAATGTGTCATAGTATAAGAAAATACTAAAAATAAATAGAATAAAAATTTGCTTTTCGATGATATTGATTAAATTAACATTGTTTTTATACCAGGTGTTGCCTTTTGATTAAAAAAAAACAGCTGAATCTCCCTTTCTTTCAAGAAATTCCGAGTTTTCGAGCAAACTTTAATTGTAAGTTAATGTAATAAAATGAAAATTCACATGTGGTAGAGAAAAATGCAGTAGTATCTTTGCGATCTAGTCTAACCTTTTCAGTAGTTGTATAAGCCACTACTGAAGTTCTGGTTCAGAGATTTTAAAATAATATAAATCATAGATAGCTTTCACATTCTAAAATATGTTTTGTAAAAATTATTATAGACGTAGTGTAATTTTTCCTATTTGGTGATAGATAATTATTCTCTTTTTAAAATGCGATTTTTATATCACCCATTTTAATGACTTCATTAACCCTACAATTCTATGGTCTGATACCCGTCGAAATATTCTGTATTAAGAGCATAAATAGTTGATGTAAGTTTATGTAAATATGAACAATTTCCTAATAGGATATCAAAATGGATATAAGATTAATCCTCCTTTCATTTGCTTATGAAAGGCACACATAGATAGACCACTCGTTAAAATAAAGATATTATGAATATTTCTTATGTTAAAACTGACAGATACAAGATAGAAGATATCTGTTCATTTAATATAAAATTTGACCTGATGAAACATTTCATAAAGGCACTGAATAAAGACGATGATTTCTTCCAGTATTATGTTAAGACGTTTTGGAAAAAATGAAAAACTATAACAAGAAGTTTTGGGGGTCCTCAAATGTGTCTACTCGTGAAAGATTAAACTTTGCTGCAACTACAACTGATAAGAAGTTATTAGCCTAACCATGTTCGATTTTAGGTTAGTAAATATTTTTTCGGTTTTCACATAATAGAGAATTAAGATGTAAAAATATGCACAAGTCTTGTAATACAAGCGCAAAGTTACATTTTCTACATATTCACTAAGGAAAATTCCCACACACTCTGAATAATCTTCAAGGGAATAGGAGGTTTCCCCAAGATATCAATATCTTGGAAGAAAGACATCGAGGCAGGAAGAATACATATATGCTGCAGATAGTTGCAAGGTCTATCAACGTGAAACTGCTAGTATTCATAATATAGAAACATATAAGTAAATTTCCATGGATTAGCAATTTATTTAGTTTTATTATATGAATTGTCTCACGCAGCAATTCGTATATTTTAAGTATAACAAATACTATTTCAATACACTATCAATATTTATATTACTTTGTTGAAATTTTTATTCCAACCATTAATATTGATTTGAAATTTCATTCCTTGACTTAAATTTGATTCATATTTCATGGAGGTATATTTTTGATTTGTATAATAAGTATTTTTACAATTAAGTTGTTTATTGTATAAATTTAATTTAATTATTGATTTGAATTAGCGATTTGTATTCTGCGTATGTTACTAATGAAATCAAATTTTAATCTTATCTAAAAAAATTAGATAAAAAATTGCAAAAAGTGATTTTCAGAGAACGTACTTATTATCTTACTTAACAACCTTGAAATATCACAGACGATAAAATTAATATTAATTATAAAAAATTATAGAATTACATAGAAACAAACCAAATATTCATTTTTAACTTCTGAATATTTTTGCTAATAGATACGATGTTTTCATAAAAAATGTTTGAAAATTAACTTTTTCTATCATACCTATGTGCACTCCAAAGCATGGAGCAAACACAAAGGTATAAAGATGCAATTTACATATTTATAAAATCCTATTATGCAGGGCGAGCACAACATTCTTCCCTGATTGAAGAATATGAAAAAAAATCGAAGAATGTAACAGAATGAATCTGTAAATGTAAAAATTGTTTCAAAAGTTAATGTTTGGAAAAAGAGACGTCGATGAGTGAAAAAGTGGATGAGCTGTTGTTTTGTTTAATTCGGTGAACAAATTTCACCATTTCTAATTCCTGTAAAACTCATAAAAAGACGAGATAATTTCATATATCCTGGGATGTGATCGGTATTACGCTGAAACTATCAATTATTGATTTCGAAAAAAAAAAAGAAGACATTTTTTGGCGACTTTTTGAATTTTCAATTTGTATTTTAAAGTTTCTCAGATTGTCTGTTTTAAGTCTTAATATTTAAACATTTTTAATAGATTTTATGTTTTATATATGCGATACCGTTACTTTGGCACCATTTAATCAAGTTTAAATTTTATGATATTAAAAAAAAACCTAAATTCTATTTCTGTTCATTCTTTGTTGAGATGCTATTATTGACACAATCACTCCAGATGTCAAGGTCATAAAAGAAGTACTATGAAAATTTGATGTTTGAAACTGGTAACTAGTGGTACTATAAAAAGTGGTAGATCTAGACTGAGAGTCTCACTAGCAAACACAATCCTGTCTTTAACAAAAAAAAAGATGAAAACATAAAATAATGAGTTGTTCCAAATAAATATCGAGAAGTAAAGTACGATTAATTCAGCTGTAAAATGAGAAAATTTAAGCAAGAAGTTCTTAAAATGTTAAAATTATTATTTAATTATAATATAAAAAATTAATTGATTTCATGAATTATAGGATTTCGATCTAAAATCAGCGATCCCATAAAATATGTCATGATTGAATACAGAACATTCAAGTCACGTAAGCAGGTATGTATATCGTTTACAAAGATAATCATAAATGAGTTAATCCGAGCTGCTAAAACTTAAAGGGTGATCGGAATGCAGAGACGACTCCAACGAACACTAAAATGAACGCAAAATGACTTCAAATACGTAATGGCTCAGGCATCCACAACGTTAAGAATTTCTCCCTACCGTCGAAATGCAAATAATTCGAACTTAATCATAAACGCATCCATTTAAAGAAGTGAGGCCTAGCTTTATTACATGATAATTATTAATTCCTTTTTCCGAAATGCCCCATCTAGACATTTTTACGACAGAAGATAAAAGTTTCAAAAATGAAAAGTAGACGCTACAGGCGATTGTAAATTTAACAATGACTATGGAAAAGAAATTCATTCACCAACCAGAATATATTGTACAGAATTGAAAATATACAACTGCGTAACAATGTAAATTTTGAATAACATATAATGCATGTAGAAGCCAAAAATATCTTTTATTTCTTTTTCCGGATGCTTCAAAACTTTGTTGCTGCTACTTAATACCATTAGATTTTTATCGAGTCTGTCTGTTGCAAATCATTTGTAATCAAGGAAATGAGTACTGTTCATCTTGTTTGATACATCTTCATCCTTTACATATATTACTGAAAAAAATCAGTTAAGGTCTACCCTCTATAATTCCAACCTTAAGTTTTATTTGAAAAAAAAAATGAACTTGGCCTATTTTTAAACCCTTCAAAAGACCTTTAAGGACATTTTGTGCATATAATAAACGGAAATTTTAGCATGTGATTTAACAAATTGCTAACAATTTAATTGGTATCTTTGAAATGAAGACACATCTAACAAGATACCATTTCAAAGATAATGTTAAAATTCAAGAGTATCTTATTGGCGAATAAAACCAAATTACATGTTAACTGTGAATTGATCCAAAGACTTAAAAGAGCGTTTCGACCAGAAATCCAGGATCACCGATCAAGACGAATACTAACAAAGTTAAATGAATGATTAACAAACTGTTTTCAAAAAGGAGTCCATATTTTGGTAGATTAAGTTACAAAGGCTGCATCCTTTCGGCTGTTTAATTATTCTTCAGATTCCAGATAGCTTAGTCAGAAGGTCTCTCTTCTTCTCCATCAGGCAGTTCTTTAGAGGTAGGCTTACATCAAAAGATAGCATCAGCCAAGATATTCAATGAGAAACAACGGTAATACCCTTAAGATTTAATAACATAATGCCTAGTTAATTTCATTGCCTCATTCACATTTCAGTCTCGCAAGAATTAAGGGACTCCCTTATTTTTGCAGATGCATAGGGCTCTTCTTAATCGCAGGTGAATTACTTCTGCGACTTTTACAAAATCTTGATCCGTTTACACCTTAGAGTTATCTTTCAGGAAAATGCAGTTAGACAAAGGCTTTTAAAAGACTGAAATCCTAACTAATGTATGCAGCAGCGTGCCTTTTCCAACAAAAGATGCAGCTAACACACACTTAAGGAATTTAAATTAAGCCCTTTAATACCATCAGATATGAGACTGGGAATCTTTCATTATTCGACGTCAAAGAGCCGGGTGTTGCAACACGAATCTTTGCTCTGGAAAAATACGGCCCGAACTCAATCACTCGGATAGAGTTAAATGAACGAAAAGCACCCTTAGCATTAACATAACAAACAGAAACGGGAAGATATACAGGTATTGTGTTCTATCAAAGGAAGCAGTTCAGATCTAGATTAATATAATAGGTCCTCGAAACAGGTAATTTATGATTCACGAATTTCTTTTAATCTGTTAGGCGTCGGTTCGAATCGGCATCAAATAGATACTTCCGGGTCAAATTGGATTACAGGCCAAAGCGAGATATATTTTCAAATCGATGATTACTCATGTAGTTATGCTTAAACTTCCTATATGAAATTACAAAAATAATTAACAAATGAACTCTTTTTAGCAGGGATTTAGCTCATTTTCGGTATTTTTAAAAATTATACAGTTTATAAGATTCGATCCCTATTGTTTACCCCCAAACTGCCAGGTAATGATCTAGGAGTAGCACACCTTTCCCGTGGTCTGAATGCCTCGGATTCAAATCTTGGCTCGGGAACGGCTTTTCTCATCTTATATTATATTATGTTCTGTCTTAGAGATGTGTGAAAGAACCTCTCTCCCCCATAAAAAGGGCTTGTTCAAACCACTATGGGCCATCTTTATATGAGCTAAAAGTCAGACTTATGCCCTTGTCTGATCAGGGGTCTTTACACTTAAAAGCTACTACACCCCTCCCTGCTCGATCTCTTGGACTTGATTTAAATTTGTATTCAATCCAAGGAATAAAAGGAAAAACTACGACATCTATAAATGCTGACTCAAAGAATTTTTTAGGATCTAGTTTTCTATAAAAGAAAGCATCAAAAAAGTATTTTGCCAAAATGAGATATAATACAAAAACCTTATTTCACAAGTTTATAAAATGTTTTTTCAATACCTAAAAATATTCTAAAAAGTACGTATGCTACGTTAGGTCCTGATGTAAAAAATTAATTGTATTTTCATCAATCTTTAAATGTTTTTGCTCGATGAGAAAATAATGAAATATTTCCAATCTATCCCTTTTTGTGGAACATTGAAACAAATTAAAGATGAATTAGTTTCACAAATTGTTTAACAAGTGTGTAATAGATTGAAAAAATACTAAATCAATTTTGAATAAAAAGTACACATTAGATTTTGAGTCGATATTAAAAAAATTCCATCAATATTTAGAATTTTAGATAATAGCCTTTAAGTATATAAATTAACATTAAATGTGCATTATGCAAATAAAATATCGACGTAACTTCCCAAAGAATGAATTTAAAAACTAAATTCAAATGGTTTTAATAAAAAGATGTACTGAAAGTACATAAAAAATATTCGATATTTTCGAAGAAAAAAAATGATTTTCCAATGTAATATAGTCAAATCACCTTTGATTTCTAGTAAGTTTTTTACATTCTTTTGTATATTAATCACAAGCAAATTGATGGGGGAATCGTAAATATTTTTTTTTCTTTCAAAATTCATACAATCGTTAAAATAAGAGAGGTATTACTCTAGAATCACAGCCTAAAATGCTTAGAAACTGCTTAGAAAAAATATTTCTGAAACTCACGCGCTTCATTTATTAAAAATGTTTTTAATAATGGAAATGGGATTAAAATGTAAACTATAAATAACAAAATCTTTCAGCGTGCTAAACCTTGGAGTATCTGTGAATTTTTAAATTGTATTTCTAACTTCTTTTTAAATGTTTAAAGATGAGATATAATTTCCAAATAAACCTTTTGTATAATTAAATTGGCTGGAAATTAAGTAATTAAACATTCTAGGAATTGCATTGCAAGAAACATATAACAATTAAAACTAATTTTTGAAGCGAAATGAAGTCTCTGTAATAAGGTAATAAGCTAAAAGTTTTACAAAATCTAAATTCCATTTCAGAATAAAAAGATATGTTATCCTCTTTCTAGCATAAAAATTTAGAAATTAGCAAAATGGAAACAAATTTTAGTTTATTTAATATTCAATATTATATCATTGCAAAATTCAATAGTTGTTAAAAAGTATTGTAGAATCAGTTCAACTCGAAATAATTCAATTAAACTTACACAAAATAGTTATATATTAGTGAATAAAAATATAATTTGATTTTTAAAATAAATTGGCTTGTCCAATGCGATAACTAATTAAAATGGGGGAGTTTATTTTTTTAAAAAAAAATTATTCTATTGTGGGATAGAAGTAATGTTATAACTATTTCAAAAATCAAGAGCTATTACTGAAGAAGTGGTAACAAATTTCAATTTATTTCTTATTCACCATTCCACATCTTTACAGATCAATAAAATTTCTTTAAAAATTAGATTCAATCATTTATCGCATAAAAGGAATATAATTATAAGACTACCTTTAAATAGCGTTATGAAAAGAACATTTTTTATTAAAATATTCTTTGCAATACAAAATATCGCTACATTTTTAAAACTGCAATCCTTTCCTTGAACTAGCAAAGAGCTCTTGTTGCCAACCCATCTTAATAAAAGATCGAATGAATTAGAAATTCAACCTGCTTTCCAATTCCCGGCTTAACAAAGGAAGACGAGGAAGAAAGAGAAAAAAGAAGAAAAAAGAACACAGTTCTCAATCCTCACCGTCAAAAGGGAAAATATTCTAACTGGTACACATACACACTTGCCAAATTAGAGAAGCTTTGAACATATCTGCTAGAATGGGAAAAGCAACTGATTAGCAAGGATGGAAATTTTCTGCTCTCAAATTTCTGCTCTTGCCAGTATCTTTTGTCTCAGAGGGTTTGGCAACGCCGAGAATAATAAGGAAATGCAGACGAAAATATTTCTGCAAATCTAATTAGATGATGAAATATTTATGCGAGTCGCATGAATATTCGCGGTTGCAGTTAGGGGTTATATCTTGTCTAATCAAAATTCGAAAGCAAAAATTTTGCAACTTGCCTGCTATATGTTACATATCAGGCCGGATTCAGAGTAAAGAGTGAGAAAAAAACAAGAACGCAACGTTCTTCACAGGCGTTTTCGCGCGTAATTGGCGAAACTTTTATTTTGAAATCCCAGAGGTTTTAACGTTTTAAAGCAACGCAAAAATGGCAGCTGAAATGTTGACGCAGAAAGCGAGCGAATATCATTTACGTAGAACGTTTTGGCGCTTTGCATTTTTAAATTTGATTAGCGAAAATTTCGACGAAATAATAAATTATACACGGAACACTGAGAAGCCTTTTTTTTTTCGTACTTCAACCAAATCTTTGGTGAAAGGGGAAAAAATTCTAAAAGCTACTGTAGTATTTAGATAAAGTGGAAATTATTGGTAGATGTTACATTCGGTAAAGGAAAGATTGTTTCTTCTACTGTGAATTTTCATTTGACTCGAGAATATTTGTTGTCATGTTAACTTTAGATTTCCAGTTTTAAATGTCTGAATATATCTGCAGGAGCTTTACTGAAATTTTGTGATTTTGCGTTAAATGTGAAATGTTTTTATACCATTTCAGGCGAGAGTTTTACAATTTAACTTTAATGCAAGTTGAAAATTTTTCCTGAAACATTTTTAAGCAATAAAATATAAACGTTTTATCGTTATATATAAGTGAAAGATTCAGACGCCTCTATTTTTATGTCTGCGTTCCCCATTTACATTTTAATGCTCATTATTTTGTGTTACTCTTTAAATTGTAAGAAACGCATCTCTGCGTACGTAAAAGATGAACAAAAATACTTAATGGAAGATAACGATAACTAAATTTGTGGAGAATGTAGTATATTAAGGTATTAAAGGTTTGGAAATAAAAAAAAGACTCATTTAATAGAAAAATCAAAACGGAAGTAAAGAGTAGTTACTTTTCTTTTTATTATTGATTCATTATTGGATTGATGTGAAATCAGAGAAATTTTTCTATGAGTTTTTAAATTATAGAAAATCAGTTTGTGTTGTTTGCTTCAAAAAAGAAAATTGAAACATTCTGAGGCTTTTCCCAGAAAATATTATTTCTTAAACATTGTATTTATCGGTAAAGTATTGTGTCATTATATTTTGATTGAAAATGATAATTCTTGACAATATGAAAAATTATTTCAAAGAAATTATATTTTTAATTCTTTCAAAATGAAAATAATTTTACTTGATATGTAATTTAAATTGCATCTTATGCGAAATTTGAAGAAAAAAACTTGGATATTTTCTCTCAATATTTATTTAAAACATACGAAAATAATTTCATTTAAAAATATACATATTTCACTCCTACATGGATAAAATCCACTAATTATTCCCTAGGAATACTCACATATATCGATATAATACCATTACACAAATAACATTTATGATTCAAGAAAATTAATCACACTTTTCAAAAGTATTGAAAAATAATATTATGCTGTTGTGATGACAGCACTTGTCATGCACAAGCTACGCCGAGGCATATGCGAATATTAAGCCGAAAGGGGCGTATCTTGTGTTTGAAGCAGCGCCAACTACTCACACATCACAGTCGCTTGCACAGCCCCTTTCTACAGGAGGGCACATTCATACACCTTACAGATAGAACACGGAAGAACAACCATGAAGAACCCCAAAAATATGTACACAATTTGAGCGAACTTCATTTAAATGATTAATGCACTCTAATAAGCTAGTAATAACACCAGAGAAGGCCTTATTTAGCATTAGTTACGAAATATTAATTTTTGTTACTAATTAAGGTTGAGATAGTTTAGCGTTACAATTTAAATACCACAATAATTTATTTTGAAAATATGTCATCGTTGGTGATTTACTTGATCAATCCCTGGAATGCATTCAGAGCATCCTAAAATCAAATTTATGTTTCGGACACATTTTACTCAACTGATTGGAACAAAAATTGGATATAAGATTGCATTTGTAGTCACAAAATTCTGTATCGAATTTGATATGTTTAAGTCATTGCGTTTTTGAATTATCGCGTTGCTTGCTTCTATAAATACAGACCGACAGACAGTTAACCCTTAATTGATTTCTTCCTTCAAAATTTGACTGGTATCGATATTGTGAATATTACATTTGTGATTTGAATTTTATCTATGTATTTCATTTGATTTTGTAGTTATCGTGGTTTTTTATATTCGAAAAGCAGGACAAACGGACCTCCTCTAAACTAACATTACACAAAACCTGACAAAAAATATGAAAATTTGGTGTAAAAATCGCATTAAAAATTTCAAATGTCTAGCTCTAAGTAGTTTGGAGTTATCTTTATCATAGATAGCTGAATAAACGAGCATTTTCCAAAGATGCGCTTTTTAAGTAAATATTAAACGTGGATATATGTGGATAAGCATAGTATAAACGGAAAAATCTGAAGTTCAAAATTTTTTAACTATTTCTGTACTTTCTCTATGCTTCTTGTACAAGAAATACATAAGTTTTCTTTCGTTTCCTAATATTTGCTAGATATTGTAATTCTACCATATTTGGACTAAGCCTACCTTTTTTATTTATATCTCAGAAAAGATATGTCAATTTCTTCGCAATCTTAAAGTAATATTAAAATAGCATGAAAATGGTAATATAGCATTCCATCAATAAGTTCTCTTACCATTAACCGGGCATATAAGATTGAAGCTCATAATATCTTATCATTGCTACTGAAAGGAAAAATATATATTAGAATTTAAACGTATAAAAAATAAACGTTGCTTTAAAATTAAAAAAATAAATTAATAAAAAAAATCAAGATTAAAAATCCGAAGTATAATTGATAATTAAAATACAAGGGGTGTTCAAAAAGTAAGTTGCACTTGTTCCCTCACGGATGGCACCATGGCGAAACGTGCTAAGATTGCGCAAACGACAACTGAGTCCCATGGCTTACGGTAGCAAATTCATTCGGATAGTGAGGGACAAACTTTGTTGCGGAGTACGAGAAAAAAAGGGTGCATCAGCTGGAAACTTAGCCCCAACGTTGAAGTATGTAGGGCAGTATATATTTTGTCAGGCAAAACGTTTAAAGAGTACATAGATTTATCATGAAATATTGGGCGTGTATGGGTCGCATGCAATGTCATGTCCAACTGTTGTGAAATGGTGTCAGCAGTTGGAAGACAATAGCACAGACTTAACCGATATGGAAAAGTAAGGAAGGCCAACATCGGGTGGAAGATATTATTCTCAGCAATAGCAGAGTGAGCATCGCACACATTGCACAGGACATGGGAATATCCGTTGGCAGTGCGTATTACATTTTGCAACTACGGCCAGGTTCAGCTGACTCCAGGACTCAGGAACGATTTTATATAATCAGAGCATCGAAAGATTAGGCTACGTTCCCACAAATGTCTTTAGCGACTGGGAGATTATGTAGAGAAATAGTGCGCTAGTATGTTTATCATATTGCATTTAACAGACTTGTCAATAAGAATTTATGACTTAATTGTTTGAGCGTAACTTGCTTCTTGAATACTCCTATTAATAAAAATTATTTCCAATTTCGTTTTACACAATAATGTTGATATGGTATGATCTGATGCAGGCCTTAAAGAAGTTTTCTGCAGATCAGTCGTCTTGGTTATCGTCTGCAGATCAATCGTCTTTCATATATATCGCTGCATTATCACTTATGTCTAGATTTTCAAAGAAACCTATAGAACTCTTTTTGTTTATGTCTTTAATAATAATAATATCTACATCTGAACAATTATCTATGTGTTAACCAACCCACTATGTATTACTTAACTTTCATTTTCGTAGTTTATACCACCAAATAATGAAATATTTTCTATATATATTCTAAAAAGAATGCTACAGATGCATTTTATAAATATTTCGAGCGCTTGAATTTAATTCCATTGCTACCATTTGTACAGCCCGTGACAAGAGACAAAGAATATTAAAAGTTCTTACGCTAACTTTTTTATACAAAGATTGTTCGTACCTCATTTTCGGTGTAACTCCTCAAGTGAAGAGAATGTATAAACCCTTTCAAGTTGTACTGCCCCCTATTGAATAAGCCTACTATTAATTATAAGCAAAAATGACTTGAATGAACACGGTTGGAGTAAATGTTGGCGAAACTGCTTTGTATTCGGTAGAGATTTTTTTGAAAGGCTTTCAATACATTTTAATCAATAAATTGTTCATTTTCGTTTCATGCCGCCATTCTGGGTATGATTTCCTAAGTATATCTTGAATGTAGCTATCATAATTTCCTGATAAGTTAGGACCGCGGTGGCCTGGTGGTAAAGTCTCAGCTTTGAAACCTGAGGGCTTCAGGTTCGGAACCCAGTTTTAATGATAGAACCGTTTTGTACGCCAGTATAGTGCATGTTAAAACCAATCGGGCTAAATGTCCCCCTGTGGAGAGGGTGTCAGTACAGGTGTCGTCCATTTCATCTGAACCGTGGTTCCAAAATTACGAGGTCTATCGCAAAATAGCTCTAGTAATGCTATGAAACTGGAAATTAATATAATTAAACCAGTTCTGATAAATTTATCCCTATCAGATGAAATTTTTTAAGATTATCGCACATATCCATAAATAAAAACAGATTTTTTTTTATTCCAAAACAAAATTGTTGTTTCACTTCAATGTGATTTATTCTCAACTGACCATTTCAAAATTTTACTTTTTTTAAATTGAAATTTAGAAGCAAGTCGTATATTGTTAGTAAACGAAAAAAAATAAGGCATTCATAATTTCTTTTTTAACTCTTGGGTTACGGATAGATAAAACTCTTAATAAAGTTTCAAAAAACCGAGGAATTGTAGCGGAGGCGGAATCTAAGCAGGGAACTGAGGGCAATCTTTTTTCTCGTTACCGGAAGTTTTATTTAGTTTCAAATTGATGTGATTCAAATCTTTATAATAAGTTTAATCATTACATTTTGATATAAGTTTTTGTCTTCCTCAAAATTATTTTTTTAAATAAGTTAATTTCAAAAATATTATCATCCTTTACTTCCACATAAAATGTTTATTTGAGCAATCACGAAAGCTACTAATGTTCAAATTTTTATTTTCACTCTAGAGTGTATTAATAGCAGATCACTGGGGAACAAGAGGTGCGAAATATTGATCTTTGGATTCAATCTAGTTTATAATTATGACAATGAATCGCTGACATTCAATAATAAACGAGCACAAGAATAGCAATGCGTACTTGAAACGAATTATTTTTCTACCGATTGAAAATAAAATCATATATAAAACTTCATATTTAGTAATTTTTAGTACGTTATTGTAATTGTTTCCTATTTCTAGTTAATCGTGTTCATTGCATACAAATAGTTAAATCTACAAATTTCCTCTGACTGGATTTTGTTTTCAGAATTTGATGGTCATTATGAATTTATTGTAAAATCTATGCATTAAAATTTAACACTCCCCTCGAGGGAGCATCTCGAATAAAAGATGAGTAGCTTCCTGGATGGTGGTTGGATCTCGCCTCTCTGGAAAGCACACAAAATTGGTGAGGGGCTGACTCCTCCCATCCCGTACGTACTTCCCACGGGATGGGTTGTACCGCGACCGATGATGGCTCTTAATACTCAATCACAGTTCGTGCCAGTGTTGTTGTTGCGGCGGTCCGTTCATTCAGTTTTATGATTTATGCGTGTGCCTTTGGGTGGGTCGGTGAGTCAATGATTTGATTAAATAAAAAAACATTCCAACAAATTGGGTTATAGTGTTCACAAGTAGACATTCAAAAAATTTCCCTTTTAGACTTGGAGAGATGTGACACAAGCAGTTTTATCAAACCCTCTTCTTTTCATAATTACAATATTTTCTCTCTGTAAATAACCTCTCCTCCTAATAAGGAAATTGTGTTCCAAATCACACAGTTTCATTATTTAACTGCCTAGTTAATACTTGTTTTTATTTAGTTTTGTCTTTCTAATCTCTGTTTTTAGATTGAAAATAGGCATCAGATGCATCAAATCTTTGCATCAGATGACTAACATACTCAAATTCATATTGCATTACGCCAGCATTGCTGTATTTTCCATGTCCCCTTTGATTTTAATTTTTCAAGGAGATATAGTATTTTAATGACTCATATATCCTTTATTACTGTGCACAGTTTTTGCATGACCAATGTATTTTTGTAGTAATAGAGTTTCCTAATGCTCCTTAAAAAATTAAAGAATATCGTCTTTAGATCCACCAATTTTCTTTCTAATTTCATTGTAATTAGTACCTTGTTCATGCAATAGAAAACTTTTACATTGTTTTTTTTGGGGGGGGGATTAATCCTTTTTTAATAATATTTCATATTGATATCTCGCATGAAGGAAGAATACGGAGGAAAAAATGATTAATCTGACTGACATCACATCATACACACACACAAAAAAAAATACTGTGGAAAAAAACTTGTCAACTCCAAAACATGGTGTGTCAATTTCAGAATTCTAGTAATAACAAGACATCAATGTATTCACTGCCTAGATGAATTTCCTCATTTAATGCATGCAAATTGAGAAAAACTATCGCCTTTAGACTGAAGCAAGATATCCTAATTGTTTCTTATTGCTCTTTTGCTTTAGTTTTCGAAAAATTAAGGCAAACTAAACATAGTTAAATGAATAAAATCTTTGGTCAAATTACCTTAAATATGATTTACAACTTTGTTATTCCTGCAAATAATATCGAAGTTGTGAGTCATTAAATAATCAAAATATACTTTTTCCAAATGTTTTTCACAATTTAAGTAGATTTTTGAGCTCAGTTGTGATTGTACAACTGATTTAATTCGTTGTAGTGGTTATTTATAGCACTTGCCATGGACAAGCTTCGCCGAGGTATCATTCAGTTTTAAGACGAAAGGAGCGTCTCTTGTTTTGAAGTAGCGCCAACTAGGGTCAAGAGTACGACTTAGATACGCACTCATCTCAGTCAATTGCACAGTCCCTTTTTACAGGGGAGGGGGTACATTCATATACCTTACAGATAGAGCACAGAAGAACAACCATGTCCGAACCAGGACTTGAAACCCGGGACTTCCAGCTCTCGGAGAAAACACGCTACCCCTAAGAAAAAACTCTGGCGATTTAATTCTTACTTTCTATTACACAAAGTCTAAAAATCATTTTTACTATACACGGCTACAAATTATAATATGCAGTAACAAAGAATTTTTCCGTTAGTACACTATTTACCTGAACAATAGATAAAATCTATAACTATTTATAAACATTAAGTTAAATATTTGTATACATTTACATCAAATTAATCATTATCAAAAGCGTTTTGTAAATTTATTTTCTCTTATATTTTTTCTAAAACCATTTCATCTTCTTTTTAACTTTCCCGTATACGAAATATACAAAGTGAGAATTTTTGTAGGCGTCAACAAATTGAAACTTTTGTTGAGTGAATCTCCACTTTTCTAGTTGAAAAAATCATTTTTTTCCATGAGTCCAGAAACATATTTTTGAAATTATGTTTGATAATATTTTCTTATTTGTAGCGTATAATCTCCGTTCTAAATTTGAAGATTCTATCAAATTTTGAACTTTCATTCAAATAAGTCTGTCTTATATAAATTAACATGAACAATAACTTAAGGATAAAATTTAACGACTCTATGTCCGACTATTTACGTAGATTTAATATAAAAAATATGTGATAATATTATAAATTGTTAAATTTTTATCATATACTGTAATACTAATATCGTTTGAGTATTTTCTTATTTGTAGTCACATTTTAATTCGGTTTCCAAAGATCTTGTTTCTTTATCATGAAATATTACTGTGTTGAATCGGATCGAATAAGCTCCATTTATTTGCGAACCTATAAACATAATAAAAAAAGCAATTAATATTCAAATTAAGTTTTTAATTAGAAGAGCAGAGTAAGAAAATTTTTACACCTCTGTTGAACTAAGTTTAATTACCATCCCAAATTGCAAGTATTGTGAAAATTCACATCCTTTACTGTAAATCACCATCCCTGTTGAGAAATTTGACATGAATTTTAAATAAACGATTAATCCTTCCCAAATTAAGATGCAAAGCTCGCAGAAAACAACATCTTCAAGCAAAAATCTTGTCCGAAAAAGGAATGTTTAAATATTAGTCTACATTCATCAGTCATTAAATTTTTATTCAAAATCTACGAAAATAAATGATTCAGGTTCTTTATTCAAGATATGAAGCATGATTAACAACAAATAATAAATGTTAAATGTAGATAGATGTCAAATTTGTGCCATTTCTGTCGAGGAGTTGACAGCCTATCGTTCAGTGGTGGCGGGGTAGTCGGCTGTACAGAAGAAGCCTATCAATCAAAAGCATACAAATACGACAATTCAAAAACGGAATGATTAAAATATGTATGAAAGTCGATATATGACTTTGTGATTACAATTGTAATTCGCGTCAGATTTTAGACGCAGTTTATCGGTCCGCAAAAAATATGAATTAGAAATACATAATCAGAATTTTTTTTAATGCGTCTTAGAGAGTAATCCCTACCTATTGCATTATAGCATCTTTCATTAACTTTAACTCGTCAATAGCAAATGGTTGAACATTCATAATTTTAAGGGAGAGTATTTCAGAAATTTTCAAGGAGACCGTTCCAGCAGGTATTGAGCCCAAGTTGTTAACGCATATATTTAAAATATAATAATAATTTTTCTGTCGTGTCCATGTATTTATTCGCATTTTACTCCTCGAAAGTTTATATTTGTGTAGTAAATATATATTTAAATGTACTGCATTAAAAAATGGATTTTAAATTGGTCCTTCATTCCTTTAAAACGCATAACAGTTACAATCATAAATGGAAGAAAAAAGGTAATACCAAAAAAAAAATATTATATGGGGAAAAATAGTTTCTTACATACTATAATAAAAATAAAGTTAGCGATATATTTATATTATAAATTAAACAGAATAAACATCTTAAAAACCTATTCAGTTTAAAAGTATATTAAAGTTGGTTAGATTAATTGAAATATCCTGTATTTTTTTAGAATTATAAATTGAAATGTGCGACTTATGGTTCCAAGAATTAACAGGAATACTCGCCTCAAAACTTTCTCGCTTAGTCTTAGTAAATTTATCATAACAGAGAACGCCTTGTGTGCTGTTGGCGTACAATAGTTAAGAAAATATTAACTTTTGGCACGAATTTAGCATTTTTACTAAATATATAATGTCATCCTTGTCTGTTATTTGGCGATTTATCTCTAGAATGTGGTTAATGGCAATCAAAACTGCATTTGAGTCAGGGTCTAACAATACGGAACAAAAATGTGACATAAAACTGCATTTACAGTTAAAAAAAATCCCATACCAATTTAATTTCTTGAAGTCATTGCGGTTTTTTATTATCACGTTTACTTATTTCTGAAAGTACAGACCGCATTGTACAATCAACACGTTGTTGGATTCATCTCAAAGTTTGGTAGGTGTCTACGCTATAGATGCTGATTCTATGCGTCGACTTTTGTGTATCAAGTTCTCGTCGATTTGAAGATATCGTGTTCACTTATATTCGAACAGTCAGACAAATGAATTTTCTCTTAACGATTTATACACAATTTAATGAAGAAATAGGCAAATTTTGTGTATTTATGACCACATGCCTAATCTCGACCAATTAGCTTGAATCCTATTTGAGATATCTCAGTCACTATTTTTTTGAGTCGGGCCTTTTCCAGAAATGTGTTTCGAACTCGGGGATGTCTAAAACGTGGCGAATCGTCAAAATTTTTTGTCGATAGCTACCAATTTCTATACAAAGTATGAGGGAAAGTAAAAATGCTTGTACAGTATCTATTCGACGAATAAGGAGAAAATCGGAAAGTTTGTACTTTTAAAAGTAAAAATTATGGTACGTTATTTTAAAAAAATGTTTTTTGAATTTGTATTCTAATGTTACGGAGCTAATTCAAGATTATTTAATCCTTCAACTACAGTTCTGTTCCAAGCGACCTTTCAAATTTTAAGCTGGCAGGTCGGGTTTTGTTTCAAATGAGGAGTCCAAGATTTAAAACAAGTTATCACGAAGGATATCCCTATATTATGTATTTCTCTTTTAAAACAGAAACCGGCGTGCCAGTATAGAATTTATAAGGTCAATTGGGCCGGAACAGTAGTTAAAGGGTTAAGAATAATCTTTGATTATTTTATTTACAAGCCAATTTTTTTCTAATTCTGTAAACAGAAGAAAAATAATAGCTCATACAAAATCCAAAAGCCAATATTGCGAATATCCAATATCTTGCATACTTAAATACATGAACAATAATACGCCCTTTATTATTCTATAAACAAAACAAAGTAACTTTATAGGAGATAAGAAAAAAATTTATAATGTGTTTATAAACTAAATGATATTATTTTAGATATTGCCGACAAATTCCTTCTACGAGATAAAAACACACTGTTTATTACATTAGCTTATCAATTTACAGGCTCTTTATAAAGTATCCATCAAAGTCTCGAAGCTCCTATCAATAGGGCCCCGCACTGCGACTCTTTAAAGTAATTTCACGCTCTATCAAAAAAACTCCAAGTTCAAATTACTTTCTCGTTCCGAATAAAATAAAATTCATTTCAATTTCCTCCTCTTTTTCTTCTCTCTCCTTTTTTTTTCTGAAAGAGGAACGAGGTAGAGGGCGAAATATGTGATCTTATTCCTTCTGCAGAACGAAGAGAAAGTAGAAACGGAAGAGATTTTTTTTTGACAGAGAGAGAGAGAGATTTTTAAAATAAAAAGAATTGCAATCCATCCTAAGGGAAAGAGGGAAAAAAATTCTTCGTATACATATATGTGTTTTTTTTTATTTCTTCAAACCCTTTCCTGGATGGCAAATTTGTGGAGGGTTAAAAAGGAGGTAAAATGAAAAATATTAAAAAGGAAAAGACAGGAAAATGCGGAAGCATTTACCCTACCACATTTTAACCTCAATCTCTTCCTTCACCACATATAAAGAAAATATAAGCAATGAAAGAAAAAAATATGAAGAAAAAAAAGAAATCTCGAAAGTAAAAACCAAAATGTGCGGGGGAAGGGGGGGAGGAAGGAATATAGCATTTTTATTATTTCACGTTATTACTACTACAATTTCAGATGCCAAAATGCATGTCAATAGCGTTATGTATACCTTGCTTCTTAATAGGAATACAAAATAAAAAGTATCCAGTTACTCCTTTCTTTTTTCTGGGAGCAGGGGGAGGGGTTTGATATATCTATCCATCTACATGTAATTTTTTTTGTTTATTTTTTTTATCTGTTCGATATTACCTGTTCCCTGGAATGATAAGAAATGCGAGATGACTATGGAAGAAGAATAAAAAAAGAAAATTATTTTATTTCTTTATTTTTCTTTTTCTTGCGGAGAACGAGGTATTGAATGTACGGCGAAGCGAAGAATGAATATTCACAGATTCTTTTAAACTTCTTTTCTGTCCCTTTCTTTTTCCCCCCTTTTTTCATTTCCTTTTGAAGCGAGGGGGAGGATTGGGGAAAACGTACTTTTATGGTCGTGCATTTTATAAGGATTTCCCAGATAGAGTTGAGGAATATGCATAAGTTTTATGTTTCGCTCCCCTTTTTTTCGTTTCTCTGCTTTTGCCAGAGAAGAGATAGCAGGCAGCATTTTTTCCCCATCTCCGGGAAAGAAAGATGGTACGAAGGGAGGGTTCGTCTCTACCTGACGATTCCATTGTTACAGATATCCCCGGAGATTTCAATTATTTTCCTGGTATTCTTGTTCCTTTTCTGCTTATTATTATTTGTTTATGATCGTCGATACAAAGGGAGGGAGGTAAAATATGGTGTGGACCAGATCGCTGAGAACTTCCTTGGATGTTTCTTTTTTTCAAGTAATCGGAAAACATACTTCTTCCTTTCCTACTGAGGATTAAATGAAGCGTCGAGAATACCAAATCTTGGAAAGTGAAGTCGCCGTCTCAGAAAAAGAGAAAAAAATTAGAGTTTTCAATTCAGGGCTATAAGATTTTAAATTTTAAATTTTGTAAAAAAATAAAGGACCTGATAAAGTAAATTTGAAAGTGCTTTAATGATTTTTTGAACATTTTTCTATTGCTTTAGTTCAAATTATTTATTATATTTATTGAGTACTTTCTTCCAGAGATCAATAGCAAAACCGATACATACATTATGCTATGTAAAACAATTTCATAAATAATTTTCCTTGAAAAGGATTATCCTATCGATTACAGAAAAACAGATTATTCCAATTTTTTATTTTAAATGAAGATTCTGACTAAATTATTCATCCTTTTCTGCATGCCAATCAAAGAAAAATTCTGCTTTTTCTTTCACGTCGATTAGGTTAATTTTATTTTTTCACATTTTTTCTTGAGTTATAATATGTCATAGACATAGGACATTTTGGAAAGTACTTGAAAAGAGAAAACATTACTTCGTGAATTCATTAATTTAGTTTAGTTTATTTCTATTAAAGCCACGTTTTCAAACAACACAAAGACTATTTTGGGACGGACCTCGTAAATGTGAGCCAAGGTCAGATGACGAAGACGTGATCTGAGCTGGCAACCTCTCTCCCATCGTGCAAAACCCGCAGGAGGACGTTTGATCCAGGTGGTTTCAAAGTGTACCAAACCCACTTACACGATAGCTCTTCGGTGGAATCGGGTTATGAACCTAAAACTCCCCGAGGTAACGTCTCGAGACCGAGGTCCCTATTGTTAGTTAAATCTTAATTGATCAGTTATATACAGCATCTATGTACATAGGGGGAAATATGACTGATGCAGAATATAAAAGGCTGAAATTCATTTTAAAAATCAAAACGGATCACAAATTTTATTTATCATTCTGTAAAAGGAAAGTTTTTATAACTTATCTTCTAACGCATTGTATCACCGAAGAACAATCTAGTGCGTATCTGAAATAGAATGAGTTCTAGAGTATAGAGAAATTTAACAGAAACGTAAGCTGAGGAATTCCAGTGTTTGGTTTTATTATTAGATAACATTATTTGGAAGTTGGTTATGGGTTAAGTTTTTTATCTAAGAAATGCTAGCTGCTGTCGAGGTGGATTTCTACTTGTTTTCGCAGTTATTCTTCAAACTTAGGACATTTCCTTCGAACGTCTATTGGTAAGTTAGTCTAGCGAAAAATATCGAAGATAAGTTATATTTCGGTTTGATCTAGTATACAATTGTTTCAAGGACACTTTCATAAACACATGATGATACTGGGTTTTATCATGAATTCACGATTCAAAATCTTAGAAATATTAACCCTTCGTACTTAATTGCTAGCGGGATAGCGTCAAATTCACTGGGATTTCTTGTTTACTTTTTGATGTTTTTATCTCCTTCCACATAGAAAGTGGCAGTCTAGAACATCAAAATTCCTTAGAATTTTATTTTCAGTGTAACTCTTTTGAATGTTTTCTGCTCACCAAACTCAGCAGGCAACTGAAATGTCTGGTATCTGTCTACATAGGGGGAAAAAGTTTTAAATCCTTCTAATAATCTATTTCAGCTCATTTTCTGAATAAATGGGATTGCAAATAATGAAAAATATTGATCAGGAAATTCTGTGCCAATAAATTTTGTGCCAATGAATTAATAAACCAATAAATTTTGTGCCGTTAAATGCGCCAATTTTTGTAAGAAAAATAGTAAAAATTACAAGAAAAACAAACTACTCAACAAAAAATTATATCAGGATATTCCAATTATTTTTTAACGCAACATACAATTATGGTGAAGTGAATGAACTATAATTTACAAAATATGTGCATTTTCAAAAAACTTATAACTAATTATGTAGTTCTGTACTAAAAATTTCACAAAATTTGTTGTTGAAAACTATGTTAAGCAGCTCTAAAAAATTACTAATTTAATTAAAATTTATATCCCTGGTTCTTTGTCTTTGGAACACTAAAGTTGATGTATATGCCAAATTTTAAGGTAATATAATACATTTGTAAGTTTTTAATATATCATATTTTACTTATGAAACTATCTACAAATTCTAAGGTTTTTTTTTTCTTTTTTTCAAAAAATTCATTGAAATTTTTTTTATTAAGTATGAGTTGTGAACATAAATAATATTAAAAAACAGCTGTAATTGTGAATCCTTTCGGCATGAAAACTAGTCAAAACGTATTCTAATACAAGTGACTTGCGTATAGAATGTATTATAAAAGAAATTATAACACAGGAAGACATGTATTTGATAAAATGCTGGTAAACATTCAACTACTTTCGGTTTAGGTTACAGCTACAGTTG
The DNA here is from genome assembly GCA_026289955.1 of Argiope argentata. Lineage (NCBI taxonomy): Eukaryota > Metazoa > Arthropoda > Arachnida > Araneae > Araneidae > Argiope > Argiope argentata. The sequence continues at coordinate 1,863,663 of JAOUZG010050330.1, read as the reverse complement.
TTTATAAAACATCACATATCGCGGCTTCTATTTATAGTAGAATTAAAACAAACAAAAAATTGATAACGAAATAAATAAATTTTCAAATAAAATAATAACAAAAAATTGTCAATTTTACCAGACACTGTCTTTTAAACATAGATACCTCAAGCAACAAAAAATTATCTATTCCAATCACTCATTTTTCTGATTTATCACGTTAGCATACCAGTAAAAGCACAAACCGAAAACAATTTCACTTTCCGGTAGATTTTATTTTAACTTCGGTATGGATCTACATCCTTCTTATATCCTATTACAACATAAAACTTTTTGCCGTTAACCGTTCCACAGAGAATAGAATAAAGTATACATTTTGGAATTTTTCATTCACTGAATGGATTCAAATTTTGATACGATTAGAATTTTGTGCCCAATATCACAAACCCGAATACATTTTTCTAGCTCTTTGCATTTCTAAATTACATTATATTGGACTGTATAGTCATTTTCACGTCACATGGCTATATAGTTCAATATACCGTAGATGTTTTGAGAAGTTAGGCCTACAACATGATTCTAATATTGCGGTAATAAAACCGTATGATAAATTTTGTAAATATGACGCCGTACGTTTTTGAGTTATCCGTGCCTCGTTCGCAAGTCTAAGTACAAAAATAGCATTTTCTTTAACTTATTTCAAAAAGCATATCCGATACACATCAGCAAGTTTAATGAAACACAACATATAAAATTTTATTCTTTTAGCTTCATTTCGTTTTGTTCTATAGCGTCCACAGGTCAAACTATTGACATGATTACAGAAATTGATTTTCGAGCTCAATGACGTCTTAAACAGGGTCAAGGTTGAATTTTATGATAATTTTTAAAAAAAACTTGTTCGAAGCCTAATTTGTGGACAGAAGAAGAAAAAAAGCTATAAAATTATCAATATGGCCGCAACAACAAAAGTGTGTAAAAATATATATATCGATATCTTCCCCCTAGTACCAATCCAACTCTCCGAAAAATAAAGACCCCCAGAAACAATGTTAAAACTCACTGGAAAAGAAATGTTCCCAAGAACCATTTCTAAGGATTTCGACCGATAAAGAATTCTCCAGTTACTTGGAGCAACGACTGAAAAAAAAGGACCTAAGAGATTCTCAAAGTCGAGAAGAGGTAAAAAATAAAGAACTACGACTCGGGAACTATCGTTGAAAATCTTATTTCAGTCCGGATTGGTTCTGGAATATCGGTATTTGTCGGCTTACCGTCGGTTTTTCTGCCACTGCTTTAGGATATTCACTTTCCCGTACAGCAAGGACGGATGTTCTTTGGCACTAAGTTGCACAGGAACGTTTTTAACTTGTAGTTATAACGTGAGAATGTTTATAAACTAACATATCTATTAACACCAGGATTTAATCTGCATAATTATAAGTACAATATTCTTTAGGTCAGAACGTTAAGCCTCGAAATACTAATTTTGATCAACATACACATTTACTATTTGACAAACTACAAATCAGACCACTAAAATTGCAGGTCTCAAAAATTTTTATTAGTTTTTAAATTAAAAAAAACCAAAAGAAATGTTAACACTTGTATTCACGATTTTCAAAACGTATTATTGCTAAAAATAGTAATCCTTCCCCCGAACTTTAAAACTATTAAAATTGGATTGGAAATTCAATAACATTTAACTTACGGATCATTTAATTCTGATTTTAATTCTAATGCTTTTCAAAATCAATTTTAAAAGCAAGCAGTTATCCCTCCACTATCGGGCGACAACTTACGATATTTAGTGTAATCATCATCGCCAGTTGATGTTCAGGTTTGAACAATGCCTTGGAAATTCCTTTGAGCGCATATTCCCTCTCACATGCAAGGTGAATTTGGATTTGACGTGCCACTTGGATCATGAATCATGTGTTTTAACATAGTTTCCTGAACTCTGCTTCCCAAAGTGTGGACATTATTTGTCTCGTATTCGCTAACCGAAAGTTTGTTTCCCTTTCATTTCCCTTAAGCGAAGCTTATTGGCATTTAATGCGTGTTCGGCCAAAATTGGATTTCCTTCTTTTCGGCATAATGAGATTTGAATCATTGTTTAAAATCAGATATAAACGAAGAAATGTATCGCATCTGCACAGCTCTTGCTATTTGCACATGCACAGTTACGGCTTTTCGCGCATACGGGATAAGGGCGAAGTTAAAATCGCAATTATAAAACTTTTTTATTTTGATACGATTTTAATGTATAAAACTTTCCCTAATAAATGATCTATCAAATGATATAAATATCTCTAATAACCGTTAAATATTTTTTGGAGTTTTTGTGGTTCAAAGATACAAACACATTTACGAAGCTTCATTTTATACTAAGTATAGGTTGATCTTATATTATTTCATTGGTATGTTTTTTTTTACTTTCTGGTACACATTTTATTCAAACAGAAAATTCTGCAATTGCTAAAAAAATTGAATTCAAATTTTTGACAAATATCTATCTTGAAGTCATCCACAATTCTCCCCCGAAAATTGCTCGATAAAATAAAAATGTTTTCAGTTAGGTTGGTGAAACTTAGTATATAGTTTTAAATAAAATCTGTACGTTTCTACGAAATTTTGAACAAAACTCTCTAAGAGGAAGTCTTGTCTATCCAATTGTTCGAATACGAAAATTAAAAAAAAATTAACTAGCAAGAACATAAAATTTTGTACACAGATTTATTATCTACAATATATATAAAGGTAAATTTGGAGCTGAATCTACCATGGGGTTGACCTTTAATCGTATGAAGTCATTCGAAAATAGTTATTATATATTGCAAAATGCTCTTGTTTTATTGTAATACTTTATTACATAAAAACTCTTGGTTCGACTCGACATCTATCCTATATACATTTCAATGCTTAACCAAAGGCGAATTTAAATGGGAAGGGGGGCACGAATCATTTCTGAGCTATAGTCCTTATACTGCTATTAGTGAAATAGTTTCTTTTAATATATACTCAATTTTCATATATGGAATTCAGTTAGTGTAATCAGTATCACGTCACTCTATTTATTTATTTGATATAGAACTGGCAAACAAGACACATTTGCTTCCGTTAAAACCTGAAAGTGAAAATTTGTCTAGAACCCCAAACCTCTTCTATCTGTCAACATTCAGAGGCCAGTTTATAAACATTCCAAACGGAATGAAATGATTAGAACTTGAAAAGATATTCAATTTTCCTTCTAAATAGTTTCTATATTCATACTCGAATTTAAATGGAGTGGACACATCTGCGCAGGTATAGATTGATACAGACTATTCAATTCCAATTTAAATTTTTAAATAAATTCTTTTGCCCTTTAGGCAACAATCCCTTACAAACAAACGATATTTTCAAATAAAAATATCATTATGAAGTATAAGTAAACAAAAATTAACTTTATCAGAAATTTTATTTAGATAAGTCTGAATTATTTCAGCTTTTCTCAATTTATTACCAACTCCATTCATAAGATTTAAATGGCGCAATTTTTTCGAAGTAAATATTGACTCCGATTAAAAAGGGGAAAAAATACACCGAACTGCTTTTATCTCGCCAGTGCAAATCTCATTTTCAAAGAAATTGCAACTCCAAACTCCATTTCTGGTTTTCCAAAAATCATTTTCCCAGCCATCAAAATCTTCTTCCTCAACGATCTTGAACAAAAGAATATCGCTGACTTAAAAACCATCCGACTACACAGTATTCAAAATCGAATGCTTGCCATTGCGCGCAAATAAAAAAAACACCACTTCTGCCAGAAGACACTGGATCCTTCGAAAAAAAAAAAGGAAAAAGCCTTCATATCGCACTCTCTCAATACGATATCTTCCCAGAAGTCTAAGAAGCAATAAGTTCGCCCGGTGCAGAAGATGCCTCTCGAAGAAGCCGGTCGGAACCGGTTCTGTTCGTTCCAGCTCCGAGTCAAATAAATATGCCGCTGCAGAGCCCATAACAGGCAAAAGATGAGCCAAGGAAGACAGAAAACACTGTATAAATAGATCCTCTTCTATGTACCTTCTTTCGCATGTCCTCAGAAATCTAATAAAACACCAAGTTATCCAGCGCCGGGGATGGAATCTGTCCCTTTTTCTTTCTTCGTTTTTCATTTTACTTGGGGAGGTTCGATGTTTGTTTATTGCCGGTACTGGCTGTGATTAAATGAGAAATAATTCCACATGTGGTTGTTTTCAACTTTTGTTTATTGACTACTTATTTGAATTTCAATAAAGGGGACGTTTGAATGCGAAGTTTATGGCATTTTTAAAGAAAATAATTTTTTTTTAAAAAATACGTTTGGTGAGTAAATAAACTCCTCTAAATATTAACTGAAACCATTTGTAAATAAAGTAAAACAGAAACGTAAAGTTATTTTTCAATTCACCGGATTTTATATTTTGAAAATTAAGGTTTTTTGTTATGTATTTTAAAATAACTACCTATATGAGGAAATTAAACTGAAATCGATTTGAGGGGAAATTTGATATTTGGAATAAGACTAATTAAAAGTGTGCAATATTTTTTTAAAAAAAATAGATTTCAGTTCATTATTAGGTAATGCGCTGATTTAAAAAATATTGTTCTTCTTATAACATTATAATACTCACAAGCTACCATTTTTATTGAATTTGCAGGATCTAGATGGAAAAGATCCCCGAAGCTGCAAATTTTTCTCGCGTACTGTCCACTGAAAGTGCTACTTCTCTCTCTCTTCCACAATGAATTGTAGACGGACAAAAACGAAAATGCCATAAATACTCAGATGTTATTAATAGAATCTTAAATATGAGTATGTTTCTTAATAAGCTATTAACCATAAACAGCTACTCCAAGCCGCATCCAAGATTCTTAGATAAAACTGCAAGGTCACTACGGTAGTATTTACGGAAATTAAAGTTGATTCCTACGGGAGATCATCGACCTCTCTTAGGGTTCAGGTAGCGTCATCGGTAGGGGTTTAGTTTAGTAATAGCAACATCTCATTGTAAAGCAACATTCAGACTACTTTGGGACGAACCATGGTCAGATGACAAGGACGACAACAGAACAACCCCCTTCCTTTCCACGCTACAGCACATAAGCGGGAGGACGTTTGGTTCTGACGGATTTAAAAGTGCACCTTACAGAACGGTTCTTCGGTAGAACCGGGTGTCGAACCTGAAAACCTACGGCTCATGCCCGAGACCTTAGCCCCAGACCCCCCGTGCCCTTTAAGGATAGTTGACTCTACACAATTTTATGTGCCCACAAAAAAGAGAACAAACCACCATTCCGATAATTTCACATTCCTCATATCTTAAGTGTCTCTTAGTGGTACTTCTCAGTCTCTCAGTGGTAAATTTAGTACCTCGTACTAAATTCAAGGATATCTTTAAGGGTCTGGCAAACAATAATCAAGAAAAATGTATCTTTTGTGTGAATCTAGCCTTTTTAATGCCCCAACCAAATGATTTTCAGGCCTTTTCAGATGCCATGCAATTACTTATGTCATGCGATTGCTACATAAGTACCAGGAAACAAAATAAATATTTTAGACGATTTTTATCCAACTGATTGAAAGAAAAATTTGGTATAAAAACTGTCGTCATCTTCAAAGGTCATGTACCCAATTTCATTTATTCGTGTAATTACGTTTACATGCATGCGAAAGTATAGACTAATGGGTAATCAACCTTAAGAAAAGTCCGGTTCAAAATTTGCTAACAATATATACTTTAATGGCTAGTAATTTCTTAGACTTACTTCGTAGTGATCTTTTGGACTTGTATTTCGATAGCTGTATAGCCTCTGGATTTCATTCAAAATTTTATAAAAGATCTATTTGTATATATACCAACTGTCAAATTATATCCATCTTACTCAAAGAGATTATGAATTCTGTTTCAATTCCAAAAATGTGATTTTTCAGATTCACGGAGGTCTGAAACATGAAGATTCAAGTCAAGATTTTGATTATTACTATATGCACTCTTTGTATGCTTAGTATACGAGGAAGTAAAAATCATTATTATTTATAATGCAGTGAAGAAGTACGTCAAACAAAACAGAAGAATCGAGCCTCAAATATCATCATTCTACAATATTTTGGACCATAAATTCAAACTTTCCTTTATTGCTATCTTTTGTGCGTTGAATAAAGTACAGTAATAGTCAAAATAATTAGAACTCGAAATTTTGTCGAAATTCCAAGTTTTAAACCTCCCTAAGTTCGAAAAACACATTTTTGGAAAATGTCTGTCCATTTTTGTCTGAGACAAAGATAACATATAAAGCTTTGATATAGATTGGAATTTAGAAAACAAGTTTTACATCTAATTTGTAGATTCCTATGACGTTTTGAACAAAATCTGTTTCGGGGTTGTCTATCTGTCCAACTGTTTGAATATTAAAAGCGGGGAAAGTTTCGAAAATTTAACATCTATAAAGTAGACGCAAGCCAAGGTTTTAGTCGAATCCAACAACGGATTGACTGTCTGTCCATCTGTACTTTTAGAAACATTCAGTCGTGGTTCGCAAGAAGGTAGCGAATATAGCAACAAATCTTTATAATATGTTTAAAAGATTCTTAGAGAATATATAATATAAAATGAGAGTAAAATTTTCTAGTCGTATTTCAGGTGCTTTATACCATTGCAAGAACACTAAAGGGTATATTTTATCAATTTTTTTTTAATGTTTGATCTAGCGGCATAAATCTTGCTTTGAATTAGTTAGTTTAAGTATAGAAATATCCAGAATTTTAAAAATAGGTATTTATTGATTTCGAAAGATAGTTGTCTTAAATCCCATGCTTTGCGTCACAATTGTGTTGCAATTACAAGCCAGATCCAACGATCGTGGTTTAAATAATAATTTTTGTGGTTTGATAAAAGTTAGCAACAATTAATTTTTTTTGCAATGAATTCTTATATTTTTTAAAGATATAATGTATTTCATTTCCCTTTTTCTCAGCATATCTTAATTTCTTAATTTTTTAAAATATCTTAATATCTCTAAATTTATTTATAAGTGAGAAAAATTACTTGAATATTGCTGCATAATAATGTCTATTAAATTTACATGAATAAATAAAACAATGAAATTCTGCATAATAAAAGATAATAAACAGTTAATGCAGTGAATTTCTTTAATCATATCGGGAGGGATGGAGTTCCTTTACTTCATAAATCAGACCTCTACTCATATCTGACCTCTTTCTCCTTAAAAATTACCACAGATATAAGGATACGACGCTTTTGGTATGGTGGTTTTGTTCTGGCCATCCTGTTGAGTACAGAAACTGAGTGGGATGGACTATTCCCTGACTACAAAGGGAGTACCGTGGTTGGCACATTTGCACTTAAATATCAGCCACCATTTCCAGCACATGCTGTCAATAAATTTAGATTATTCAAAATTTTCATGCGCTTTCTGGCGTGTCAGAATACTCACTTACGAATATGCCCTGCAGTTATAACACTGGTGTGTACATAAAATATAAAGACAAAGTATATGTAATCAAGTTAATGCGTCCTTAGGGGATATAGGGGGGATGCAGGATTAAGTTACCTTCATTCCGATGACGGACCGTAATGAGAATAAGAAATAAATGTTTCGACATTGCCGAAATAAGGACTATTTTGCATTCGTCACAAAGTTTCTTATTGTCGTATTAGTCATATTATTTCAGAAAACTCGTATGATAAGGTTGGTAATGCTATTTCTCTTGTGGTTATATTCCACAATTTACGATAATATGCTTTCCATCGTGTGAATAAGTGGAGTATAATTAAGATTGTTACTATTTTTCCTAATGAGCAAGCATTTCTGTTATATTATCTTGTATACACATGATGCTAAGATATTTTTAATTATGAGGATGTAAAATTTCATTTTTGTGGTTTTTAACAAGTACTAGTGATTCATTTTCCAGCAAAGCTTTAATTTGAGTGTAAAATATAGGCAATGAAATGAAAGCCAGGAAAGCTCAATTTTCAGTAGGCTTCCGTCATTTTGCAATAGCTTATGCTGATCGCTGGAGAAATGCTAAAATGCTGTTTTTAACGTTTTTAATTGAATACATTCTAAAAGATGGCGATTAATGTCAGCATTTGTATAATTTAACAATGATTTATTTGTATGCGCATGGCATCAAAAATATGTTTTTTGTTAATTATTCATTTTTTAATGTTGTTCAAATAAGGATGTTTTAAAATGATTATGTTTTCTATATGTGTGATACTTTAAATGAAGTAATGGAGGAATGATTTGAGAAATTAAGAAGAGCAAATTTTACGATTAACGTCATCTAAAATTAGCAAATTCAAAAAATTAAAATTAATTATATATGAGTATTTGATGCATCTTGAATTTGGTTGTCACTTAAATGTTTGGTTCTAGACAAATTTTTAAAGGGCCAAATTTTACGAAAAGTTAACAAATGAAGCAACATTTTTCTGAAACAGAGAAATAACAAATCATTTACTCCTCTAATATACGAAAATGATTGTGATGGCATCCCATCCACTATTCGTGTACGGAGAGTTAAGGCTTTTCGCATTGTTATCAACTGAAACAATGTATCTATTACAACTTAATCATTTAATTTTTTCAAATATAATAGATAATTGGATAGTTTGAAACAAGAAATTTCACTATAGAAACATAAGTGGCTAATCGTAAAATAATGGTTTTTTCACCTGGATAACGCTAATTCACATGCATTTTTAATAGCATAGGATGATAGTTTAATGGGGCTTTCTGGAATATTTAAAATAATCCTCCATATAGGTCTGATATTCAACCAAGTCATTAGTCGGGGGGGGGGCAATTGTCTGAGGAATTGTACAGAGCTTTTTGAACAATATTTTATCGATAAACCAAGGTTTATTTATAAAATAAAAGAAAGAAAATATGTCGTAACATTTTGGTAAATTATAATAAAAATCATTAGAAAAAATAGAATATATAATAATAAATAAACTTTGTTTTTAGCCCCAAAAACTAATTCTAACTTAGAATTAAAAATTAACCTTACATTATCATTAACCTATTAAAGTACGGTCTGCTATAATATAAAATAATAAATTTACGACCTCTGATTTATAATGCAGTTATAGCTACAAATATATGCATCTATATATTCTCTTAATCGTTACTTCAAAACCTAATTATTGTAACTTTGTGACTCATCTTCCTAAACTACAAATGTCGAGAGTTTCATTTTCAAAATCATGGGATATTTTCATTTGTTTCATTTGCTAAATGAAAAGTTTTCGTGCTTTGAAAGTTTAAAAGTTATTCTCGAGTTTTTAAGTCCAACAAGCGAATGCGCAATTTCAAGTGTGTTGTATTTTTAAAATGCTTGTCATGGCTTGGATCAAACTGGAATAGCTGTACACAAGCTTTCATTGGAATAAAGTAATATTTTTTTAAAAAAAGAGTTTAAAAAATTTTTGTGTCTATAACAACTGCACAATACCTGAGGTTAATTTTGATAAACGTAGCGAAATCCTTTACATATTTCCCTTTTTTCCTGACACAATTCATTTCTCCTATCCTTTACCGATAGATAAAACATTTATTCATATTCGATACTTAAACTGGTAATTCACTCTACATTTCCGAAACTCTCCCTAAATGGACGACCCGACACTACCTTTAAACACCTGGACAACCCCCCTTTTCCGCACGGTCTTAAAGACGCATTAATGAGTTATCGTCCTCTTCCTTTCCCAAGACATAAGGAGAAGAATTACTTCCCTAACAAACATCCTAAACAAAGCATAAAATCCACGACAGAACATCTTCGCTATTTTCTGCCCACCTTGTCCTCCCACCCTGACCCCCTATGTCTCTTCCTTTACAGCCCCCCTCCCTCCCCTTATACCAATCATCGAGCATTATTATCCACCAATCAATCTCCAACTTCCATCTCTTTCCCCCCTGCACTTAAAGGGATTTCCCCACTCCGTATAAATATCCACGATACACGGTGAAGCCCAAGACAAAATCTATGATTACGAAGGTCCATCTCTTCTTGGGACAGGCGACCCTTTACGCATGGTTGCCATGGCTACCATCTTTTCCGTACATTTATGCGACCTATATCTCGGGAGGCATGTGAGTTATGCTTAATAAAGAGTCCTTTGGAACTCCATTCTTCTCTCCCTCCCTCTAACAGCACAGCACGACCTCCCCCCTCTTTCAGTTCGAAGTATAGAACGACGTTCCCTGTACACCCCCGACTGCCTATTCTTTCTATCCCTCCCCCCCCATAACGTGAGTTAGTTGGCGGAGCATTAGCTGTATCCATTTGTGTCTGGAGTTAAGTTGTGTTTGTAGGTAGAAAGATTGCTGCTCTTATTAAGGATAAATTCTCTATAGTTTTGTGAGATCGGAAGATTTGTGCTGTAGAGGGAGTTCGCCTGGGTGCATGCTAAAAATATCCACATACCCAGAGTAATTCAGATCAATTGCATCGATTACAAATCGATTGAGCCTTCTCGTGAACCACCATAAGAATAAATTGTTTTAATACTTTACATAATGAAAATTAAAATATTATTTCCATATACAATAATCGTTCTATGTAACGTGTCCCGTTGGAAGATTGGCGACTTCAATACTGAAGTTCATTAGAAACAATGTGTTGATCTAATTAATTAAAACAAACAGAAAGAAGAATGCAACCATTTTATGTTTTACAGTAAGAAGAATGAAGGTTCAAGAATAGGTTCCATAAAAGTTCCTTCTTGGATCCAAATTTTATGTATCGAAATCAATCACATCGTTTATAAACACATAGCCTTTTTTTTGAGTCACAATATAAATAAATTACTTTAACCCAATTCAAAATGAAATTAAAATCATATTTCCATATATAATTGTGCTATCTGATTTGGCAGATAATCAATTTCTATACTGTAGCTCCTTTCACCCCGGATACTATGAAGAATTTTCGCAGCACTTAATGCAAGTGCAATATAAAAATTACATTCAGTTTGTGGGTACTTGCGTATTTTACCGTCTTCGCCAACGATCGCCAACGGCTTAGTAACTTTTTGACGATAAAGATCAACGGATTACACCACTGCCGGATTGTCATAATTGGTGGTTTAACAACTCGTTGGCGATGACTTCAAATTTGGCGATGAAGTTGGACGGTAAAATACGAAGTACCAGTTTTTGTTAATATAAATCGTTTTAAATTATTTTTTATATCTTCGTTTCAATGGAGTGCGTCTTCGATTCTGTTTTAACATTTCTTTTGAAAGCACAACAGTGAATCGCATTGAGATATGCATAAAAAATATAGCACATAGTAGTAAAATGTACTTTTTTTAAAGGTTATTGTCTGGATGATTAGAGTTATTCACAAAGAGAGATCGTTTCTTATGCGTATAGAAGCTTTAGAATTCTTTCTGTACCGTGTACGTTACTTTTCCTTCCTGCAAAGAACTAATATCAAGTTATGATCAATACAATTGAAAATGCGATGTCCTGGAACAGGGGTCGCACGTCTTCCCTGTGATCTGCGCGTCCTGAGTTAGAGTCCCGGTACGGGCATGGTTGTTCTTCCTATGCTCTATCTGTGGGACGTGGGAATGTAGCCCCCAGTAAAAAAGAGATGTGCAAGTAAGTAGCTAACACGTGCTCTTGGGTCTTGTTGACGCTACTTGAAACAAGAGACGCTTATCTTCGGCTTAAAATCACAGACTGCGTCAGCAAACATGTCCATGGCAAGTGCCATTAAAACCAACAATAAATGAATATAATAATCCTAAGACATTTGTAAATAATATAATAAGGAAATGAGATAAAGCGTGAATTAAAGATTTTTCATAAAATATGTATAAGAATGATTTCTTGTTAATGATATGTTTAACTCCTTCACAATCACTCAGTTTTTTTAAAAAATGACCAGTATAAAGGAATCATTGTCACTGTAATATCGATTTTTAAACATAAAGATAACGAATTTAAGACACTAATCCACGGAAAATCAATTGTGTGTTACCCTATGTACATTAATCTGTCAAGGGTAAAGAATGGTAGAAAGGTTCAATAGAAAGCTTTGAAACAGATGCACTGGTACAGTTGTCTTTTTCGTCATCTACTCATAATTCAAAATGTAATACATTAATAATTAGCCCTAAAATAAATTTGAAACAATACATTAATCTAATTCATTCAAACTAAAACTTAAGGGAAAAGGCGCCCATTTTGTGTTCTAGTATAAGAATGAAACTTTAAGACCGGATTCCACAGGAGTCCCTTCGAGTATCTGGATCATGTATATCGAAGTAGCAATAATTTGGGTATTCTGAAGGTGAATGAAAATTATTCTATCCTAAAACAACACACATAACTAAATTTGTAGAAAAGTATACCTATGTAAATGGAAGTTGTTATCCAATTAGGAAACAATCATCATTTATTGAATTTCAGATTCATTTTTGAAAACTGATCCTAATTATTTATTATTTGGCATCCAAACCCTAATTAAAAGGCATCTGATGCAAAATTGGTTGTTCATGATGCAATTGTTGTGAAATGAGCCACTAGAACGCGCCATTTGGCACGCTAGAGGGCGCTGCAGTGGTTGTGCCAGAGGTGTATGTTGAATTTGATTAGGAAAGTTTAAATTGTTTACGTGTTGTTTTTAAGATTTGAAAGTAAGTTAGTTGATGTCTGTTCTGTTATTTTTAAACGTTGTATTCATTAAAGGAGTTTAGCTACATTTGTGTCGTGAATTAGTTTGTAGTTTTATTAGCAATCAATTATTTAGCCGAAATTCAATATTAGAAATTTTCCTGCACTGTTTTGTTAAGAAAGCTCTAGATCCTGCGTTCATTGTTTAATTATAGTCAAATAATATTGAATGGCCATCATTAATTTCATTTAATCTCAAATGATAAAATTTTAACTTAATATTTTCAAATTTCACTAAAACAATCATTAAATATAATTAACAGAAAATAACAAACTAATAAATATCGCTGGTAACAAATTGAAAAGGAAGTATAAATAAAAATAATAACACTCCTAAAGTAGAACACTATAAAACTTCCATCTATTATAAGCAGTAAGGAATTATTTCGGTTAAACCACAAATAGCATATAGAGTGCAGTATAATAGTTCAATATAACACAAGCTATTTTCGTTAAAACTACATCAAATTATCTCTGTTTGCTCACCATTAAACCTCATCAAGTGGTTAAACAACATTTAAAACTATTGAAGAAAACGTTTATTGATAGCTCTGACTAATAAATTCAGATTAGGGTGAGGGGAAGCAGTTATTGGGGTACTTAATTGCTGAATGTAAGATGGCAATTAAAGATAAACTAAGATAAAATTCCAAAACTTTCAAGGAATATCAGTATTTCTAGTGCCCTCCCGGCTGACTGACCTGAAAATCTCGGACTCAAAAATCAATCTCATGTATGATCAACCAATCCAATACTGGCTTGACGTACTCTAAATTCGTCGAAGGCCTAACTTAATATCAGTGATATGAGCAAGATGTTTTGAGTGAGGTCGTTCGAAAGTGTTGCCCTAGTTGATTCTAAAATACAACATAAAATAGTCTTCGCGTAACTTTAAAATGCGAATCATACTAGCCTGAATTTAAGTACGAATAGAAGATATATGAGACACCATGTGTTAAATCAGTCATTAAACTTCATTTTACATTTAAATACGATGATTTATTAGAATTATATTTAGTGTTAGTTTTGATAAACTTGATTTCACTCAATTGTAACAAACAAGAGATAAATTGAAGGTGTTTAAGAAATGAGAACCAATACGGAGATCGGCATATTTCATGAATTTGATATTTTTAACAAAGTTTTTCGGTAGTGTGCTACTGTGGGTTGTGTTGTGACTAAGAGCACTTGTCGTGGACAAGCCTCCGCTGATACGATCAGCAGATTTTAAGTCTAAGAAATGCGTCTCTTTGATTTACAAGTAGAGCCATCTAGGGCCAAGAGTACGACTTAGATACACACACGTCACAACCCTTTTTAGAGGGCAGATTTCCTTCATGTATATTCATTCATCCATCCACAGATCGTAATTTAGATCTTTAACAGAGAACGATCACCGACGACCCAGTACCCCCAGTGGTATTACTCTCGATATGGAGGACTTTGCGACCACGAGCAGATTTAACGAGCACCAATCGCCACACTCTCGGGGAATCTTTTGGCCGGTGAGTTTCGAACTCGTAACCTAAGGAGTACGAGTACAACGCTCTACCAACCAGTTTGCTACTATGATGGTATATACTCTTTTAAGATGACCAAACTTACTATGGATGTAAACTTATAAATATGTTAAATTAAGTATATTAGTTTAAAAAAGACTTTTATTATTTCTAAGCCAAAAAATCCGGGATATTCTTAGCTGAACTTAATTGTATTCTTCCTAACAATCTATCTCACGGTTGAAATGGGTGTTGCTAAAGCCGTCTTCTTTCAACCAAATGGTGTAGATTCAAAGACGCGCCGCGAAAGATCTCAGCTTCGAAGGCCAGAAGATTTCAAGTTCGAGAGTGGATTCCGCCCAAGAGCCTTCTGTAGGTGGGTTTGATGTCCATTAAATCTATTGAGGGTAAATGTCCTCCCAATGATATAGAGGTGCAGATTGAAGAGGGATGTCAGCTGAAATCGCATCCTCATCATCTGCTCAGGATTTAAAATTACGAGGCCCATCCCAAAACAATACCAGTTTTGCTTTAAAAATGGACGTGAATATAACTAAACTGAATCTATAATTTAAGGTTTAGTTGACTTACATTAGTATTTTATAGTAACATTAGGGCTATTTAAGAATGACCCACTAGGAACACTAGGGCTAGGGTAATTTTGAACTGTGATCTGATGACGAAGACGACTTTTGAGCTAGCATTCCCATCTTCACACCCCGTCACACCAGAAGGAATAAAACTTGACCCGGTCGTATTTATCGTGTACTAGACCCGCTTACGCTGCCATTACTAAAATCTTGTCAAACCGGTTCCGAAGTTTAGACCTTACCCTCAGGCCACTGGGGTATAAGGGAAGGAAAAAGTAATAAGAATACAAAAAGAAAATATCTTTTAAAAATACCTAATATTACGATTTCTATTTATAGTTTTATAAATATTATATTTTGATCTTGTAGTTTGAAGTGATCAAATCATTCGTGAATTTCTTCCATCGGGCTTGTTGCATTTTTTCAAAGTTCAATGGGACTTAAAAAAGTTCAAAAGAGCGACAAAGGAAAAGACAACTACTTACAGACTTCCAATCGAAAACATTTTACAAAAACAGTATGCAAATCTACAATTGATTATCTTTCCTTTTCTATTGTCATAATCATTATCTTTATTATTATTGATTTATCGTGTTTGCAGACGAATAGACATAATTTCAGAATGTTTTTTTTTTTTCATTCCAAAGAGATCTAAGACGTGGAGACTCATCAAAATTTCCACAGTTGTATTTTTCTTATTTTAACTGGTATTAAAAAAAAGAACGAAATGAATGTTTCCTTTATATAACTGATTTTTTTATAGCAAATGAGTTGAAACGTCAGTACAATCCTGTCTTTGAATAATTTTTATCTGTTGCTAATCCTTTGAATATCACCATAAAGATAAATTTATACTTTTTTCCTCTTATGTCATGTATTTAGAGACAATTGCCAACAGATAAAAACTAGGTAACAATCATACAAGCAGTTTATTGGAATAACAGACCATATCCTTCAATTACATGAAAATTAAAGAAAATATCAAAGATATATTTATATTAATATCTACATCCAAAAATTGATTTTAGGGATTTTATTTAACGTAACAAAAGATGAATAAATTTATACACCGCTTTCTAGGGTCTGGAAGTAGTACTGCAATTGAAAAAAAAGGACTTAGAGAATTTGTAGAATCTTTAAGTTAAGACCTGCCACCAATATGAAAATAAAAATTCTGAAAATCGGTGTCATCATCTGTAAATAAAATAATTCGTTGGTGCCATAAATTAGATATAAAAAATTTAGTAAGTGAGCTGAGCATTAAAATTGAGTATTTATAACAAATTTGAGGGAGATTGAAAGTGACACATAATGTGGGCACAGTGAATCCTAAATGCTGCAATGTAGTTTGATGTAAATGGCACTTGGTTAATCTCCAATATGATTTCTATTAGCTAATTACATGTGAGTTAAACATCAAAATTCTACCGGGTGTCCAAAAATTTCCTGTACTCCAAATTTTAAAAAATCATTGTCCATGATTTTTTTTTCAAGTATATCAAATTTCGCCAAACGAGGAATGAAACCATGGACATGCTAGAAGTTTTTTTCTTCAATTGACTTATCTAAAAATATCTTTGGCCACCTCGATCCCCTGATCTGACCATCCCGGACATTTTTCTGTGGGGATATTTAAAGGACAAAATTTATGAAAGTGATCCTCAAACAATAGTGATATGAACATCGCAATTACCCAAAGGATACAAGAAATCACTCCTAGCATGTTAAAACGTGGTTTCGAAAATCATGCGCAAACGAGTTCAGCTTTGTCTCCAAGAAAGGGGTGGACATTTTGAACATTATTATAAATGTAAGTTCAATATTTTGTCCTTAGTTATGTTAAAAGTGCTTTTTATCATTGGCATAAAAATAATTCTTTTTAAACATATTGCTTTTGTAAAATAAATTCACAAATCATCAGTACGGGAACTTTTTGGACACCCTGTATATTTATATCAAATTTGAAGGAAATTTGCAAGTCACCACCCAAATTCAAGTGCAAATGAGGAATCGAAAATTAAATGGATGTAAGAACCACTCGGTTAACCACCAATATGAATTTTTTGTAAAATTTTATGTCAAATTTAGCAAGAATATTTAGCAATCGACACAAGCTATAGGAAAGAAATGTGCGTATATCAAATTTTATTTGTAATTGGTCAATGATAAAGGATCCAGATTTATTATTTACTTTCTAATGTTATGAAACTAAATATAAACGAGCCAAAATGTATAATTTTAAAACAAATTAAAAAAAGGATATAAATCTTAATTGCCATCATTATTTCGAACTATTAATCAATGGAGAGAAAGTTTTTTTACAATACAGAAAAATGTTGAAACCAAAAAATTCAATAAAACTTGGTTTCTTAACATTTTTTGTATACGCTAAATATATTTAACTAATGCAAAAAAGTTAAATATTTTTATCTTGGAAAAATCATAAAACGAACAGTTTTTATTCGTATTTCATTCTATTTACAGCCTAAAAAAGAATTTAAAAATATTTCAAACTTAGTTTCACTTGTTTGCATTTATATGTAGAAAAACTCGCTCGCAGGAATTAAATCATGGAATTCGAGAGTGTGTTTTTTTTCTCGCGAATTCTTCCGCCTATGCAGCCACATACCAGAGGAAACTGGATGTAAAATATTCTTCTAAGTTTTCGGCGAATAAAAACGAGAAAAGTAATCCTGCTACTGTCGAAAAGTGGAATTAAAAATTCTCTTTTATTTTTAAAGCGGCTGAAATAAAAGCATTATATTAAGCAAAGTTTCAAGTTCACAAATTAGCATCCTTCAAATAAGACTTAGAGTAAAAAGGAAAAGAGGACATACGGAGGGGAAAAAAACGTTAAAAACCCTAAGTTTGCACAAGTAAAGCCCATAAAAGAAATGTCAAACTTTTCTTTCTCGAGAAGCGAGCATACTTTAATCTTTCTCCATAAGCTTTAAAAGGAACTCGTCGCACAAAAACATTCTTTTCCACAAAACTAGGAATTCTCTGACCGTTTTAAGTGATATTTAATTCCTCATTTTTTCCCTTTTTCTTTTTCCTTTTCATATATTTTTTCCCCCTAACATTTCACGAACTTGCGCTCAAATACTTTTCTTTATTTCGGAAATCTTCGGGTACGGCAACACATACAACTCCTTACCTGTACACATTTGTACATGGATGTTCGTTAGAGTGTTCGCGCAGCTGAAACCACCCTTGATGGGGGGAAAAGCGATGGGGGAAAAAAATAAAAGCTTCGCTAACTGACAGGGTTTATTAAATTTTTGGAGAAATTAATACTTGATGCTCAGTCTTCTAGGAAGAAATGGACGTGAAATGAGCTGTCCTCCATGTTTGGCGATTAATTTCGTTTTGGCGTGTGTCCAGGTTCTGAACCTTTGCATTTTTACTCCCTCATGCACGAAACGCTATTATAAAGCAATCTCCAAAAGATTATAATTCACTTAAAACTTGAAGAGTACTGGAATTTTAGGCTATTCTAATAACAAAAATCATTAATTTATGTAGGTAAGTTATGTGATTATTTAAAAAATAGCTATAAATGCATAGATGAATTTATGTATATGATCTTGTGATATTTGAATCAGTTTTTAATTGCTTGGGGGTAGGAAAAGGTATCAGACAAAAAGCATTTTTTATTCACTTCTATGACAAAAAAAATTTTTTAAGTAGAAATAGATTATTTTATATAGGGATAGCAAACTGTAATCAAATCAAACGTTTTAAAATGCTCAAATAATCAAATAAAAAAACTTTAAAATATCCAAAATTAAATACTAATCAGTGCAATATAAAAGTCAGAATCATTGAAAAAAATAAATTTTGAATTTTAAGAATAATTTAAACATCGATTTCTGATAACTGATTCCTAAGCTATCCCATGATACATCGGAACTACAAAAGGAAAAACACCAGTAATAAATCAAATTTTATTTTGTTTACTTCATATAAAATTATTATTATTGCCAATCAAAAACATTTATACTTAATATAAACAGGCAAAATCCCAATAACTTTAAAATACTGTTGTTGCCACTCATAATAAGTTTTATATTCCCTATTTTTTTTCTTTTAGAATTTGCGTTTCATTTTATTCCTACTTGAAATCCGGTAAATCAGTCGTTGAATTATGTCGTGTTTATTTTAAGTAAAGACATTTTTTTAGATTTTCATCTCTTTGATATATGGATCATTTGATCAATTTAAGTTTACTTCATGTGCAATTATTTTGATTAATTTCAGATCATTCATTCATTCATCATCAGATTAATTACAGATCGATTCTTCAATGAATACTTTGATCAACATTTTTCCGTACGTAAATAACCTCATGTAACTCTCTGCCTCCAGTTGTCGAAAATTCAGCTGATTCTAAAAAGAGAGGGAAGTTTCTAGTCTTAACAATTACCATGTGGCATTTGAGACAGTTTTAAATGATTTAAGTCTTACGTTTATATAATATTCACTTTATAAAACTCCTTTCATTTTAATTTAAAAAAAATTGATCAAAACTTCGAAAATTTTATAGTAATGAAAATATTGCAGATTTATTTCAATTTCATTTAAGTAATTTCGTGATATTACATATTTATATAATATGCATGCCATAAAAATGAATTAAATAAAAAATTTCTTTAAAAAGTAAACCATAATATTTGGTTGGTTTCCCATGCAAATAGAAGTATTCAATTATTATGATAAATTATAAAGGATTGTAAAATTCATTAAAAGTTGCAATGTTAAAAATTATAAATTTATAAAATTATCAAATAGAATAGAATATAGATTGCTATATAAAATTTTAATCATACTTCAATATATTCAATAAGAATTTCTATAGTTGTGTGTGCCATGATTAATCCTAAAACATTAATACAACAAAATTTATATTTATATTAAAATTAATTTACGGTGATTAGATTCATAAATGTTTTCTACTTGCGATTCTCGTGAACCTAACCTGTTTAGTCAAAAGCCTATCATTCTAGGGGGATTTAAAGTAATTTCCGTAATATTTATCACAAATTTATCGTTTGCAGTGCTTTCCATTAAATAGTTTCTGTATAATAATATAAATATTTTTTTTAATTTTTTATTGTTTTAATAATTTACACATTGTAGTCCTAAATTTTCAAAATTCTTAATATTTGCATTTTTAAACGAATTTATTTTTCAAGCATCAAAGATATAACATTTTTCTTAGCTTGATGTATGTTCTTAAATTATTTTTTATTGCTATTTATTGGCATGCCACGCCAAATGGCAGGATTTATACTCGATGTATTTATATTGAATTCTACCATCTCAATAAACTGTTATGGATCTCCGTAAATGATTTTTTTGTCGTACCACATTAAAAGATGTGATTTCTGGTAGGTATGCATTCTTAATTCGATATCTGAATAAAATGTAGGGGAGTGTTTTTGTATGTGTGCGTGTGTAGGGGGTAACTGTATAATTTTGCATAAATATAGCTGTAATAAAAGTAAATTAAGTAATGATTCTTCGTTGACAAATTTTCCATATTCAGTTAAGAGTGAAATGAGAGCAGTTTTTTTTCGTTCAATCAATCTATCAATTGACAAATGATAACTTTTTAGAAATTCATTGGGGCTCTTCTATAAGTTGTAATTCCATAGAATGAGCACAGGAATAGTGAACATGCGATTAAACTTAAATTCTGGGAATTAGAAATAAAATCACTGTTCCTTATAACATAATATAATCACTGTTCCTAAAAACATAAATGTAAATATTTATCTAATTTAAACTAAAAATTAACATTTCACTAAAATAAAAATTAAATAACAAACAAAATATAACAAAGCTAAAATTCACAAAACCTTTTCAGCATGGAATGATATTTGTGAAATCTATCATAGCAAACTGAATAAATAAACTTATTTCCAATTTTGTAATTTTTAAAATTTTGACTGCTACAAAAATAAAAGCAGAAATCTATGTTTATGTATAGTAATGTATATATTATTTACAGTTTCCAATGATATTAAGGTGCAGAATTGCTATGGCTCTTTTCACCCCACTATTATTCTCAGGATTTGAATCGATGTTTCTTCTAAATTTTAGATTCATTGTTAGATTAAGTTTTTATTTTTCAAAAAATGCTTTGTTATATTTTAAAGTAACGTTCGCCTTCTTTAAATTATCAAAATTGTTTATGATTGTTGGTTTGAGATGCTTTTAAGGATATGGATTCCTTATGGAAAATCCCTTTTTAATATCTCCAATAAAATTTTCAGGCATTTACAATGCCCACAAAAATTCTTTTATACATAATTCTTTGTAATTATTACTTACAAGGAGAATCTTATCTTAAAATCTGGTGACACAAATTATAAAAAAATGTTCCGATTACTTTCATTTTCCGAGAATACTATAATAAAAACGAAAAATTAGAAGATTAAGAGGCTTATCCTAACACCTATCTAATTCATCATCTAAACAGGTGGTCCAAAACCCTTTCCAGCGTTTTTACAACCAGAAATAGGTATTCACAGAATATTAACTAGTTCCGTCCTAAAATAACTCATAAAAACAATAGAATGACAATTGGATAATTGATTTAAATTGTAAAGTCCATTTATCTACCTTTCAAACAACATTACTAAATGGCAATTTAAAATTAATTAATAAAAATCTAACCTTTTTCAAATGATCTTCATCGATTTCAGGATTCTCATGAAGAGATTGAAAATTTTTATCTAATCTCTGACAGTAAATAATTATTGATGATATCCATACTCAAAAAATGGAAAAGTGCTGAGTGCGCTTTTTCTATATTTTCCAGGACGAATTTTTATTCGTTTCTTTATAACGATAAACTCTGACTAACTGTCAGCACAATTATGTTCTGAAACAGACGATTTAGTTTCATGGATTGGCTCGAAGTTCGAATTTTACATCTGCTCTTAAAACAAATCATAGAAAGAGAAACAGCGAATAAATAAACAACGGAGATGGTTGGCCACTCGAGGTATCGTAGCCAAAGCAAAACTGCGCCCTAAGAGATTCCCTGATGTGTTTTCATTTTCGTTTTGTTTTTATATTCTATGGCAATCCCTCTTTCCTGGTTGAAATGAAATTGCATACTTCAGCAAATGTTTGAGTGAAAGACGTTTGAATTATTTTGCTTAGATGAAGGTTGAATCTCCGGTTTTGACGCAGTATAAAAGTTAGTACACAGTGTAGTTTTAGTGAAATATTTATTTGTTTATACCGTTTACATGTATAAAGATGTTAATTATATAGTTCTAGTCAGCAGACTGATTAATTAATTAATCCACGTATTTTTAATTGTTTGTTACCAATTATATTAAAATCCTTCGATAAATGTTATTTTTTACCAAAAAAATTAAATTTCGGAACCATTTTTCGAAAAAAACAAATGACATGAGAAAAAAAATTTATTCGCTGCAATTTAATTTTCAAAAACAGTATTTCTGAAAATAAAATACAAACTTTTCGCGAAGCCTTTGTGCATAAAATTGTGAATTCAAATGTTCACGTAATGAATTTTTATTTTCCAAATTTTCGTTATATTTGATTAAAATTTAGTAAAACTTTTCGTTATATTTGATTAAAATTTAGAAAAAAGTCTCGTTTAGACCAATCTATATGCAATAATTTTTCTTCTTGTTTCAATCGCACATTTTTTTAATACAACTTGCCTTTCTTGTAGAATATTTGTTATATATCCCAAAGTCATTATATATAGAAAAATCTGATTTTATGCAATAAATAGACGACATAAAATAAAAGGCGCAAAAAATATTCCGGAATTTCTTAAATAGCTATAATTAATAATTTTTTACAACTTATTTTTAAAGAATTCTTATGCTATTTAGGGGCGTCATTTAAAAAATAATCTTACTAAAAATTTCTCGATTTACGATTTAATGAGAAAATATCTTCCAAATAAAATAATTAAATCACTTATGAAAATCTTTTTTAAATTTAATTCTAATTTTATTTCTATCTATTTAATTTCAATTTGATTTCTTGGTTTTCTTTATCTGTGGCAATAACAAGTGTGTGAGCGTGAATGTATAAAATATTAAATAATCAATTTAGACGGAAGTTTAAAGTTTTTCTACAGTACTTTCTGAAAAAATTACAGCATAAAAATAATTTTTATTCCGACTTTAAATTTTAAAATTTGAATTTTTAATCATATAAATTTTTTTAGCAGTATACATTTTTTTCGCATTTTTATTCTATTCGAAAAAATGCTTTAAGCGTATTTTAAAATAAGATTTCATCATTCAACGGAACCTAAATTGTTTTCATTTTTACTATTAATATTAAATTCTTTTTTCTATTGTCGATGAAAATTCGGTTTAATTTTTAATATTGAATATGTTTTATTATCAATTAAAAGATGTGCTTTTATCCAACCTTTTGAAGTTTTATTGTACATATCGATAATGGTACAGTTAAGAAATACGCTACAGAGAAAACTTTTTTTCAAAATGTTTTCGTTTTAAACATCACCTGCTCTTCCCTATAATACGATTGGTTGCTGAAGATATAGATAAAAAATGAGGGAAAAGCTTAGCAGAATTAATAGAGTGAATGTGGCTCCAAAATAGCGCCAGTTATATGTCCATTGAAAGATTTTGCTTAAAAAAGCTATGAAAATCAAATTGCGCAGGATTTTTAACTGAAATTTTAAAATAAATAAATTATATGAGTAATTAAATGCCAACTCCTCGGTGTCTTGTGCTATTACAAATTTATTTTGACCATCAAACTTTTGACGAAAAATATTTTCCAACTGTAAGTATATAATTTCATGCACATTTTTATAACATTTTATTCTTGTTGTTATCAAAAGAGAACAATATAATGTTTTGGTACCTACGAAATTTATGGGCAAAAAATAAAGAATATGGGTCATCAAAAATAACCGGTTGAAGATGTTTCTTTTACCTGCTATCACCAGCATTATATTATTATTATGTATGCCTCTTTGTCAATAGATGCGTTTTTAAAAGTCTGACCTGTTTTTACCAGTATTTCTTTAATATTATGTATGCTTCTTCATAACGGATACGTTTTTAAAAGGCTGACGTAGAACTATGACATCATAGAAGTTATTTCATTTCAAAATCAGTCGAACTCCAAAACTTTGTTGGCGAGCAAGAGAAATTGAAAATGCAAGTTAAAAAATTATCA
>JAOUZG010050330.1:1822125-1839241 GCA_026289955.1 Argiope argentata | reverse complement strand
GTAAAGCATTAGCGTGTATATATATATATATATATATATATATATAGGGATAGAGACCGAACGAGAAAGCACATGATTGTGTCAAATCGGTTTACACTGGCTAATAAATTAGATGAATTAAGACAAATAATGACCTTAATAACGTTCTCACATGATAACTTAAAATTATCGTGCGCAGATTTCATTTTAAAAAAAATTGAATTGAACTATAATTAAATGAGCAGCATTGAAGAAAGAAGGATTTGTAAGCTTTCGTGATTTGTAACTCTGCATGGTTGTTGTTTTCTAACTTTAATTATTTTTTAATTAATTTATATTTTTGTTTTACTTTCTATTGCCTTTCATTGAATTTCATGGCGAATATGTTTTAGAGATATATAGTTAATACTGACCCTTTTTAGATGTGTGAACTCCCAATTCTGAATCCTCTAACTTTATTTAAATCATATGATTGGAGCAGTATAGACTATTTTTGGCTCTTGCGCCTTTAAACATAAATCAACCAACCAACCAGCCTCCAACTTCAAGTAATTATGCAATGGAAAGTTATAACCCTTAATTCATTCGGAAATCCGTTTGAATTCATCCACTCCACTTATTGAACATGCCCAAAAGAACGCCAAAAATTCCATACGTCCTAAAAGCCAATTAGGCTAAACAGATTGGTCAAAAGGCATAACACTTTCAGCTCTAAGAATAGCCTCGAACATTTCCCATTAATACAGAGCCATATTACTTTTACCACCGGCCCAATCCAGGCAATATTAACGAGCACATGAATACATCATGGACGGGGAATCACTTCCGAACATCATAGCAATGCAATAATCAATCGAGATTTATTCCCTCGAACCAAAACTCAATTCAACCGTCCTCTGTGTGTTCGCTCTCCACTTTTACCAGAAATTCAAAGTCGAAGCCGTGAGCTTAAACGGCGCGAAGTGTGAATATACATGAAGTAGCCATTGCCCGGGGGCGAAAAATCGGGCGATTCTGCAGCGGGAAACGTGAATTGTTCTCGGATATAAGCAGCCGTGAATTTCACCCATGGTTTGAGAGCTTTCTGCAGCGGCATTTTCGGTCGAAATTATGAATGGCATCCGGTTTCAAACGAGCAGAGGGGCTCTGTCCATAGTACATTTCAATCCCGAATTGAATTCGCTTGCGTGCCTGAATATTTTGAATTATTCGGAAATATCCTTTTCTAAACAACCATAGCTGGTGGATTTCAATTTCCAAGATCTAAACATCTGTATCAAGTCGTGGAAAGTTTGTGCATCACAAGAAATGGTCAAATTAGAAATTTAAAAGTTTTGCGATTCCAATTTCGGTCCCTGATTGAAAATCTTTTTCCTTAATGTTTCAAGCTAATAAGCATGAATAATTTATTTATTACTGAAGTAAAATTTTATAAATCCAATTATTGCTTAGTTGTTAACAAATTGTGAAAAGTTTAGTTGTTTGAAAGAGATAAGAAAAGTCACATGACTTGATAACTCATTGACCAAGTAACAAAAAAAATACGTAAACTTTTCGAAATAAAATATAAGGTTGCCATACGTTTGGGCCTTTGTTAGAGTGAGAACTAGAAAAATATGTAAACTTTTTGAAACAAACTATAATGTTGCCATGATTATTGAACTTTGAGCCTCATAACAAATTATGTTTTAGTATAAACGCGATATTATGATTTTATGCACAGCAAAGAATAGATAATGAATTAACGATTTATAAAGGGAATATATTGTTATTGTTATTAGTGGCACTTGCCATGGGCAAGCTGAGGCATCAGCGAGTTTTAAGCGAAAGGAACCTCCATTGTTTAGAAGAAGGGTCAACAGGGCACAAGGGTATGACTTATCTACTCACTCGTCACAGTCACTTGCACAGCCCCTTTTAACAGGGGGACGCAATCATACACCTTACAGATAGAAGACAGAAGAACAGCCATGTCAAAACAGGGACTCGAACCCGGGGAGGTCCATATCATGGGGAAAGCGTGCTACCCCTACGCCATGGTACCGGAAAGGGAACATATAAATCTATCTACAGAACTAAGATATAGACCAATAAAACAATTGTAATTTTAACTCAAAGCATTTACATTCCATTTTCTCCACTTAAATAAAGTCTTATTTATATTAATCCATTATTTATTAATATCTTATTAATATTAAATGAGTATTAATAAACTCAATTATCTATTGAGGTTATAATTCAAAAATTATTTTTTACAGTTTTGCTTGTTTTATTTCATAAGTTTATTTATTTCCTATACGTGGAAATAAATAAATATACGTGGTATTTATATTATACGTGGTATATAAATATATTATACTCAAACTAACATTTGATAAAAAAATGTAAAATAGATCAATAAGGACATATACTAGAAAGTCGTATATACTTTGTCGATCTGTTTGACTTGGTGAAATACACATCTTTAATCAATTTTTTAACTTTTCTACATTTCTTGATCTGACCCATAGATAATATTAGCTACAGTTTACAAAAGGTTTTCTTAATCCAAATGCAAAGCCATTATTTTTGCAACAGACTAGACCTTCAAAGAAAGAGAATCTATTAAAAACATTTCTGAGTTAAAATATCAATTAAACTTCGTTCATCAAATACATTTTGAGAATTTGATGTTTATTTTATGCTTTGCGACTTATGTTTCTTATCTCTTTTGCCCTTATTGCCAAAAAATATATAATTATTTTTTCCTTTTGAATTTATTCCCAAAGTTCTAAATAGTCAAAGCGGACTAAATAAAATAATAATAGTTTTTTCACAGAACAACTAATAGGTGGTTGCTAACAGAGAAATGCTGGAGTATTGTACCGTATATAATATAAAACAAACCTCTAAAAGAAGCAGTAAAGACATTGTACATATAGATTTTCACCTATTTCTGCTAAAAACCAGCTCTTAAGTAATATTTTTTCCCTTATACAATACATGATAGAATCAATTAGATTGAATTCATACACGGGATTTTCACTATTATTTCATTAAAATGTCTAAAGCATCATTTTTAGGATTTCTTTGTGTAGCGTTTCCGAATTTAAGCCATCGACAGGTATCGAATTGAAACTCATTTACCAGTCTAAGATATACATTTCTTTTAATATTTTTTAGAGTTTTCATTTTCCTTACTTCTAGGCACAAGTAAGTCCTGCAATGATTGAGCAATCTACCGTATCGACGATTTTCGTCTTGAGAACAAACTCCGGCTAATTCGTTATCCCCTGATTCACGTCGACAGTGATCTTCTCCAGATGCCCGGGCAAATCAGATTACTTCGATCCAATAAATACATAATTGAACTAACAAATGAAGCGGGGTTTCATAAATAAATGGAACATCTCCCCTCCATGTAACTGGGTAGTGAATAATGATGGCAGGCCGGTCATTAACTTGGAGTAGGGCCCACTCCGTGCCTCCAGACAGGGGATATGAAAAGTGGGCTCGTATATCAGCTTGCGACCGAAATGCATCTCGCCGCAACCAAATTAGAAAGCCGTCTCCGTAGCAAGAAAGCAGTCCGTTTGACTTTCATACGAGGATTGCTGAGTCTTTTGAATGTAAAAAACATTTATTTAATTCAAAATGACGTGCAACAGCTTTACTTTCCTGTATACTAAATGCACAAAGATAGAGTATTGTTATCCTCAAGTCGACATCAATATTATCACGAGTTTATATATTTAAAAAGTTCTTGTAAAACGCACTTTTGAAATTATATTTGTCTATTAATGGTGATTATAATATTTATAAGTGAAACAAATCACATGTGGCTATTTAATCAGTTGCGAAGATATCTATTAAATTTTGGACTACGGTAAACTTATCTGTTAATTCATTAGTACCCATGCGGACACAGTTACTCCCTAAATCAAATAAATAGATAAATGATTTTCACAGATTTAATGTTAGATGTCTCACCTTTTGCCTTAAAGCTATTAAAGGTCTGTAATACGTATACGGGTATGTGCATACGATGACAAAAATACGACTTAGACAAATTAAATTGAACAGGTACCATACAGCTGGTTCAAATTTAGGACCAAGTCACATGAAACAAGTAATATAAAAATAATTTGTAAGTCAATTACTACTTAAGTCAATAAAGAAAAATGTTATTTTAGATATTTTTTATTAAAAAATTACAATTGCTATAAATAATTTATCCAAAAAGTATTGATTTTCGCAAGAATTGAACTTGCATGAAAGAATTGAAAAATACCCAAATACTCGCATTGTACCGATTGAGCTACTACCTGTCGATTTTAATTTTCATTACAAACTGCTAAAACTCTATTTAAAGTATTAAAAATTAATTACATTTTATTAATGAGTTAATATTTGGAAAAAACTGTATTAACATAGAGTGTCATCCACTACAAGTTTTAAAAAAATGTATTTGAACTTGAGTGGATGAAGAAGAAGTGTTTTATTAACGATTGAAAATTTAAGCAAGATATATAGATATACATAGAAAGAGTGGGAACTAATAGTAGTAATTAAAATAAAAAGACTACAAATGTGTAGTGAGCCTTCCTCAATAAACTATAAAGAACGTAATGTCATTTCGATATCTATATAGTTTTTCAGATTATGATAAAGTCGATAAAAATACTCCTTTATTTCATTGGTTCATGTAATGATTATTCAAAGAGAACATGTTGAGAGGGGTAAATCAATAAATGTAAAATTATTCATTTTGTCAAGAAAAAGAATCGTTTAGAGATAAAAATGATAATAGTTTTGGTCTCTTAAACCAAGATTTTTTTTATTCCTTACTAATTTGATCCTTTTTATATGATTTAATTGTTTGAATTTTTATGGCTCAAGAGTCTGGTGTTACACCAAGATCTTTTAATAAGTGTGTTAGATCTTTAATAAGGGTGTTAGTAAAGTTTATTTAATCGAATACAAAACTTATAGGGCTTCTGAAGAAAGGCATCTAACAATCGAATATTCACGACAGGTCTAACTCTCCAATCATTCTTGCAAAAATCAACGGGCAAAATGATATTGAAGCAATAGCAAAATTATATATTTAAAGTTTAAATTACATATTAAAATTTAATTATATATTAAATTATATGTTTAATTATATATTCAAATTATATATTAAAGTAAATTTTAGCAATTTTATATATATTTAAAATTATACATAAAAAGCACCAATATTGATTACGTATCAATTAATGATATTCTTGAGTGAAAAATTGCAAAATCTTGCAGAAGATACCAATTTTTGTTTATACACTGCGATTTGCAAAATGTTTTCTGAGCAAAGCAGTCTGATTTCACAACTTTGCTATTCTAACCTGTTCTAAATTTTCTGGAGTATGTACTTCAGGTGGATGATTAAATGATTTCATTTTCATTTCGGAACAGCAGGGAGAAGGGGCTTAAAATTGTGGTCTAGATAACAGAACCCTTTTGGTAATTTTTGAATCGAAAACGAAATTTGAGCAGAAATGTCGTTATTTATTCACCACATTGGTCACAATGATAATAAGCGAAAATACTTGGTTCTAAGGGCGAGAATAGCTTGTCATTATTGGCATTAAATGTCGAGGGTGATTTAAATGCGAAGAAATAAAATTAAAGAAAATGAAATAAAATATACCTTCTAGCACATCTTGCCACATTTGAAAAAGTATACGACTTATCCACCTTTGTTTTTATTTAATTATTGTTAAAACATTCGATCAGAATATTTCTATAAATCTCCACTTGATAGACTATAAACTATACTTAGATCCAAAGAAGTAAGAATTATGTCTCAATATCTGCAAACATGCATCTCTAGATTAAAAGAGATCGACAGATGAAAGATAATAGCGATGAAAATTAAATTGTATATTTCTAAAAAAATTTAGAAAATGTGTCAACGAAAAAGGTAAGGTTAGCGTTTCATATAAATATGAATGCGTATAATGAAAATTATATTCAGCTAAATGAATATCATTTGAATCCTTACTAATCCGGCAAACTGCCCGCATAAATTCTATACTGACTTACTTATTTACAGTTTAAATGCTGTGCACTGGATATAAAGAGAGCTCATCCATAATTACAACTCATTTTACACCCTGAACCCCTCATTTGAAACTTAAACCTGCTTATCTGTATATATTTTGTCTCATCAGTTTGAAAATATCAATAATAAGAGAGTTAATAGACTATATTTTAAATTTTGAACCCATTAAATCTTAAACGTAAGCTGTTCTGCGATCTATGATATAATTAATAATATTGTAGTTTATGTATTGAAAAAATTTCAAGGCATTTGTATAAATTTAAATACAGTGTTAATTGTTCTGATTTTCTATCCAACATCTGTCTATACAATTAAATGCAAAAGATGAACCAACTATAATGAAGTTTGTCAGCAAAGAGCAGAATGATTGAACTTTTGAAACCAGTCTTCCTTGCTATAAATTTATACTATAAGCATAAAGTGATTTAAATTATCCGAGAAACATGGTGCAATTTTCGGTTCTAGACTGTAAATTTGGAATCCCATTCAAAAAGAAACTAAAGCATATCCCTTTCATAACTGTCAATAGAATATCAAGATTTCTGATTTAAACCTTCACGTTAATGCAACAGTATTTGCTTTATCAAAAACTAGTTTACTTTGGTCATAGTTTCAAGAAAAACTGGTTTAAAGGGGACACTTTTGCAGAGTAGCATCAAACTCCCTTTATACATCCGCCTTGGAAAAAAATTATGAAAATACTCATAATTCGAAAATACATATAAATTCGAAAGAAAAAAACGATCTCTCTGTTGTAAGTTGGTTTGCAGGTCTTTGATACTATATGTTGTACTTTGTACAAATGAAACAGTAGAGGCAAAAAATGAAAGAAAATACTGTAGATTCTTCGTTTGTCATTTATGAAAAGATAACTTTATTATGCAAAGTTATTTTTTCTAACTTTGTTAAGGCAATTGGAAAATATTATGAAAGACTTCATAATTTGGTTAAAAAAATACATATGTGCAGGAACATAAAACAAAGGAATTTTTCTAATTTTATATTAATGCTTGCCTTTTTTTTCGCACAAATGACAATGTTGCGTTTGTTAATAAAAGTTCATTCAGAGTTTAAATGAAAAATGGACAGAAAACGCTAATTGTTCAAAGACTATGTTACAATTTTATGTTCCTAGATTCCCTTCGCTGGTTTAATCAATTGCTTCTCGTTTTAGCGCTTTAAATGAGGTTGGAAGAACTACGTTTGTATGAAAAGAATATAAAAATTTTTTTATAAAATTATGCTTATATAAATGCTGTCAAGAATTTAATTTTATTCGCCGTTCTTATTCATTCATAGTTTTATCTGGAAAATATATTTAGTACTTTAAATTTTATTTTAAAAAATTTATTTAAAAAAAGTAATGTATTATTTTCAAATATTTGATTTATGCTTAACCTTTGTTAGCCTTTATTTTTTGCAATAATGTCATAATTAATCTTTTATTATGCTATTATAAGGATCCTATATGTATAGCAATTTATTTAGCTGGGAAGTACATTTAGACTTATTTGGAAATGCATTCATGTGCCTAATTATCAGTTAATTTAAATGGCACACCATTTTAAAATTGTTAAATTGAAAATCTGATATTATTGCCACATTGATTTTAACTGGATGTTAGATTCTAGTAAAAATAGTTAATCCAATGTAAAAATTAACCCTAAAATACTATTGAAAAATAGTAGTTTTTAGGAATTAAAATCGTAAAGGAAAATTGAAGGGAAAAAATGTTTAATATCTTATGGTACAAGTGCTGAAATATATAGCCTGAACTATACTACATGCTTCTTTATTGAACTCTTGCCAATACATTCCCACACCTGCACTCCTACGCATAACATAGGGACCGGTGGCCCTAACTCTAGGTGACAATAGCCTTTCACGATGAATGTCCTCCTCTGTCAATAAAAACACACGCGGTGTCATTGCGGACTCCACCCGAAGCCTAACAACCCATATAACAAGAAACGGAGTCGTGCTCCGTTTTTATTAAGCGAATTCATTAGTGACAGAGGCCCGGGGCTGAATGGGCGCATCCGATATGACGGCGACCACAAATGCGTCTGACAGAGGGGCCCTAATGAAGGAGGGCTGCTGCTTTCGGGAGAGGCCCCGGGGAATAGATCCCAAGGAAAGATATCTATTTAATTACAGGGGGCACCGCCCAGTCGGCGCGGTGGACTTCTGTTGTGTGGGAGGAAATCGTTAAAAGAGATGCTAGGTGTTAAGTCGACGCAAATGAGCCGGAACAACTCGGCAGATGAAAAGCTTTTCCACATTCAACGCCAATAGCATTCAATGATCTCTAATGAAGTGATGCCTTTATGCCGCCAATTCATAATTTACTTCCATTTCATATAATCTTTCGAAGCATGTCAGTAATTTATTCTTTTTTCTTATGGTCGCACAAATGCTGTATACATTTTTTTCCTAAAAAAGGTTTTTTTTTTTTAAATTTATCTTATCTACGTAGTAAAGAGAAAGTACAGTAATCGTCAAAAAATTCGAACTCGAGATCTAGACGAATCTCCACGTTTTTGACCACCCTGAGCTCGAAAAATACATTTATTGGAAGTGTTCGTCTGTTACGAAGATATCTCCATAACGCTTTGGTTGAAATTCGGAATATGATCTTTACACCAAATTTGCTGTTTCTCTATTTTAGAGATTTGGTAATTAGAGATTTAATTAATGTAATTAGAGATTTAATAAATTCTATTCAGAGGAAGTTAATCTGTCTGGCTGTTTGAAAATAAATTAACACGATAACTACAAAATGAAAAGAGCTAGATAGACAAGATGCATAGATTTAACATCTATAGTATTTTTAGCCCAACCCACCTATGGGTGCATTGTCAGTCGATATATACTTTCAGAAATATATAGATGCGGTAATTCAAAAAGGCAATGACTGAAACATACCAAATTTAGTAAAAGGTAAGGCAATGACTGAAGCATACTAAATTTAGTATGGGAAAGGCAATGGTTGAAACATGCCAAATTCAATATGGGATTTTATAACTACAACTGCAGTTTTGAGATAAATTTTCATTTCAATCGGTTGAAAAACGTGTGTTCAAACTAAAATTTCAATTTTTTTTTTTTTTTGCATACTATTAGCGCATGCCAGAGATTAATCACCATATAACTCGCCGATTATGAGACTACACATTTAGTAAAAATGCTTAATTCACGCCAGAAGTTAATATAGGGTGTTCATTAATTATTGTAGGGGTTTCCGTACCTCGAATAAAAAAATATTTCGTAAAACCCGCTTATGTATTCATAAATTACAACTCAAAGAATTTTATTATCATATTAAAGGGCGCAAAAACTTATATTAAAGCTTGCATAATTTGCACTTTGTAGGCATTCAGCTGAAGGTGATTATGGAGAATATTTTATATTGTCGTATATATGTAATTTATAAGACAATATATTGTCGTACATATGTAATTGCACAGCTACTTGTTTTATTGATTTTCGTGGACTACGAGGTAACGTTTCTTGGATGCGATCAACATTTCCCTGCGAAGTGTCCTCCCTTTCGGTGTAGAATGCTACCAGTTTCCTGAAATTGTGTTAACCAGCGTAACATTATCCGAAGAAGGATTTTTCTTGTACGTGGTTCTGAAGCGACGTTGAGTAGTTATGACTGATTTAGTTTCGGAAAAACACAATACACACATTGCTTTTTCTTGCACGGTTGTCAATTTTATTTATGACGTCATAATTACCCAGACTGCAAATGCGCTAAGATCGCACTGTTGTCCCTTAAAATTCTTTGAGTTGTAATTTACGAATACCTAATCAGTTTTTGCATAAAAAATTTTATTCGAAAGTTATGATATACGGAAACCCCAACAATAATTAAGGAACACCCTGTATTTCGTAACTATTGTACAGCCATGCAATGTAAGACATTCTCCATCACGGCAATTTTATTTGAGTGTGCGATAAAATTTTGGGGAGAATACTCCCGCTGTTTTTTTTTTGAATGAAAATTGATTATACATAGCTGACGTCAGGGACTATAAGTACTTAGTGAGTAGTTTCGCTTTCATTCCTTTTTTTTTCTACACAGTATGTGATATAAAGTGCCACAGTATGTGATATAAAGTCAAATATTCAGGTTGAAGGGAAGCATAGGTTCAATTCAGTCCAGTTCAGTTCAGTTCAGTTATAATAATGTCCCATTTTAAGGCTGCTTTATGACCTTTTAATTCTGATCAGATGACGAAGACATCATCTGAACTAGCATTTATATGAAAAAGTAATAACTAACTCGATTTCAATTCCCTGTAAAAAAATTACAATACATTAAATCAGTAATACCAAATCTTATCTGCTGTATCCGTAGCTATGTTACGGCCTTCAAATTTCCCCAAAAATAACAACGAAGAAAATTTGGTCTATACTTCTGAGATCCATGCAACGAATTAGTGCATATTACTGATCCTACTTTCATCCATATTTGATTTAGCCATCCCTTAATATTAATACGCACTTCTGCATACAGCTACAGATTGGAAAACAATTTTCATTGGACTGGGGGGGGGACTTGACAACAATGCACCTGGAGGATATTTCTCAACGGTCCCCTACACCCATTAGCCATCGTTCCAAGCATCCAGTCATTCAAACTCGGTATTTGTTGTGCCCCCGAGCGTCGACTAATTATTCGAAATTGTTCCATGAAACCCACGTTCGAGCAACCCTTTCAGCACTGTTCTCTACCCCTTCTCCCCTTCCGCCCGGTGATCCCAGACGCTTCCTTTTATCCGCGACCGTGAGGGGAAATCATAAAAGGACACCACGATGAAATTGAATTCCCACGCGCGTCGTATGCCAGCACTTCGCGATTTTTCGGAGGAAGCAAATATATAATTCCTCACTCACTTGCTAATGGAGATTTCGCCAATCAAAAGATGACTTTTCCGCTTACTGTTTGGATTGGATCGCCATTAAAACATTATCGGCCGGTGTCTTCTGTGAGCTCTCGTCACTTTATTAGCATAGGTGCTCTCTTTGTGACACATATTAAGAGATAGTTTTGTTCACAGCTAGCAATTTTATAAAAAGTATTAAATGTGTATTTGAATTTGTCGTTGATATTGATTCCATATTTTGTCTCTTTTCCTATGCAAGAAATCGGACTAGAATCAATCGGAGACTAGAAATGAGAAATGCTCTCAATGCAGTAATTCACATTTTAAAATATTTTTTTAATCGGATATTTTTCGCTTATGGCAATTTTTTCGTCCGTTGCACCGGTGTAATGTAGTGATAAAGAAGTATACGATGTAGCAATAAAGTAATATAATTGAATCTCTGATCCCCCCTTCCTCCCGAAAGCTCACGGATACATCACAAAACTAAATGACCGGATCTTAGCAACAACAACAACAACGTCAGGAACTGCGTTTGAGTCCTAAAGGCCATTACCGACCATGCTACAACCCTTCCCATAGGAAATACGTCACTTCATTTTTGGGGGGTGTCAGACCTCTATATGTTTATTAACCCTCTAGGGTGGCGAGTTCCAACCACCATGCCGAAAGCATCTCATCCTCATTTCGAGATGCCCCCCCAAGAGGATGATGTAGTTATAAAAGCCGTTGCGAGCATAATTAAAATACATACTACATTCTTAAATATACTCATTTCGATACTTGTATCTTTGGTTATTATTACCAATACAATTTTCATGTATTTTGAATATTTTAAACATATATGCTGCTTCTTTGAACGAACGTTTTGGTATTTACTTTGGTTTGAAGCAATAATTTTCTCTTCTTTGTTTTGTCACTTACTAGATTTCTCACTTTCGAATTAAGTGAAATCATTGACTCTCCTTGATGGAAATTGCTCACCTAACATCGCATCTAATCGAATGTTGTCTTATCAAGAATAGCTTGTTTTACGTACTTTTATGTGATGTTACTTGTTTTCATATAGTTGCGATGAATAAAAAAAGAAATTGACCTTTAATCAATTGAATTAAATAGATAATAAAGAGTAATATACATTACGACACCTGGTAGAAGATTTGAAAAAAAGAATGATACCTAACTGATTTTTTAAGCAATAGACTGCTCCAACATATCCAATGTCACAACTGTTACTTTTTCAAATATGCAGCCATTTTTATAATATTAGAAAGCAGAATGTTACCTAAAATATGGAGGGATTATAAATACTTTAACAATATACCAATATTGTACAATTTTCCATTGCATGTTTTTGTCAGATATAGCTGCCAAAATCTACGGAGGATTATGAACACTTAAGTTAATATTAATATTGCACAAGCTGACATTGTTCAATTTTCATTCCCCAATTTTTGTGAATGGAAAAGTAGGCAAAAATTTTTTACTCTAATTGAGAAATAATTCCTGATTCTTAAACAAAACTGTAATTAATCGAGACTTCACATCTTTCTTTATGTAATGATTCCAATTTAAAGCATTATCTCTGTCCTTTAGTCGAAATTTAAACCTAAGAGGGTTTAATTTCTGAATGATTTAGAAATATTAATTTCATCTAAAATAAAAGTAGTAACTATGACTTCTTTAAAAATGCAGAAGGTTTATTAGTGTGTTAAAAAATAATTTTACTTCCATCGACATAAAAAACCTCAAACGGAAACAAAAATGAGTGTTATCTAGTGAAAGAAATAACACAAATGAATGAAAAAAGTGTTTATCTATATATAAAAAAAGGGTTCATGATTCTTCAGAGTAAAACAAAGTTTAATTCACGAAAGGGCTTTTTTTCTTCGTTATAATAAAACTCTGAGTTCACGGGGGAACTAAATGCTTAATAAGAATTATATATTGATATGCGTTGACTCAGGCATTATTCTAAGACATCTCCATGTTTCATAACTTGAAAGAATATGGAAAATTAATTTCTTATGCATTGCGTTTCCCGTCTATTGTTACGTGAGTGATAAATAACTTTATAAATAACTAAATACTTCAGCAAATTCCTTTCGTGTTTCCGTGTGTTTAAAGTCTTTAAATACCGTGTCAAATTCGAAGAATGATCCACCGCTTGAGAATTTAAACCCAATTTCATATTCCATTATTACACAACCGCATTTCCGAGCACAAAAACTTTCTTGACACTGTTGCCACGACATCATCACAAACTTTGCGCTCCGAATATAATTCCTCTGGGAAATGAAGGCTCTTCCTCTAGCATAAAGAGAAAAAAAACAAGCAGCTCAGGCAGCAGAAGGGAAAAAAACCTGTAGGAAAGAACGAAGAAAAAATGCATACAAGCACATCAAGAGCAAACAAAATAAAAAGGCCAAGCAGAAGAAATAAGAAAAGAAAAAATGAGAGGGGAATATATATTGAAACCTCCGGAAAAAAAGAAATAAGGCAACGAGAAGGTGTTTTATGTTCATAAATTATGTACAAATACCTTCTCGCTAAGGTAACTCAACCCAACTCCATCCTTCTACCTGCAGACGAGAATCCAGAAATGAAAACGATTTCTGCTGTTGGCGGTAGTAGTGGGAGTTGTTGATGTTTGATGCAGTGGTAGGAAGGGGAACCAATGCGCAAAATG
Source organism: Argiope argentata (assembly GCA_026289955.1). Taxonomy (NCBI): domain Eukaryota; kingdom Metazoa; phylum Arthropoda; class Arachnida; order Araneae; family Araneidae; genus Argiope; species Argiope argentata. The sequence goes on along the minus strand of JAOUZG010050330.1, from coordinate 1,825,602 downwards.
TTATTAGTGATTTATTTATATTTTTTTCTTCGCTTCCATCCACAAGGCAGTAACTCGGGTTAGTTCTTTTAATATTGCACAAATGTGGCTATTTCTCTTGCTCATGTTTTTGGCATTCGGGTGATAAAGTGCGGAGAAGCGGGGTGAGGGATTCGGGTGTAACTAATTCCTGTTGGGTGAATTGGCATAGGAATTCTGTGTGACGGGTAAACTGAATCTTGTTTCCGGTTTCCTCTTTTATTTCTGTGGCTAATTTCATGATACTATTGCAGTGTTGAATTCTTAGAGCTGTTAGGACAAATGAAAATATCAAGAATATATTTTCTTTATTTCTGAAATTTGCAAATGATGCCTGTTCAGTTTGATTCATTTCTATACTGAATGAAATATTGCATATTAAAATAACTATATTTTACATTTACAGTGTGCTTGGATTTTTTTTTTTGATATTAAAACGCTTTCATATATAAGTTTGTATTAGCCGTTATTTTTTTAATGTTTGTTCCACTTATTACTTAAATATAGTAATATCTTAAAAAGAAAATTGATTTAAAATGTTTGCTTTTTCAATTCTTCGCATTTAAAAGTTGAAAATATGGCGTTCCCATATGTTTATTTTAAAAATTATTTGACCCATTTTTACTGCTAATTCCTATCAATAGATATTTTTTGATGAAGTATCGCTTAAAACTTATATATTTACATCAATCAGTAAGAGAAAAGTTAGTTGTTGAAAAATAAAGCTGGTAGAGGTGTAAAAATAGAAATTAAGTGCAGTAAAAGTTACTGGTATTAAAAGTTGATATGCTTTTACAACCATAACACTATATGTTGTAATATACCACATATTTTCTCAGAATGTCGTTTTTCCGTTGAATATTAAATGAAATATCTAGAATTCTAAATTCAGGAAAAAAACATTGTAACATTCGTTTCGTATTTATTTATAGTATGAATAGAACAGACATTTGTCGTTTGTTCAACATGGTATTTGATCCTAAATAATATTCTAAGCCGATTCGGTGACGAAATTTCTGAAAAGACAAAACATAATCTTTATTATTGAATAAGTTTTTGGGGATAAGGTTTCAATTTCGAGCCATAAAATTCAATCCTGGAAATTCGAACTCACCTAAACATCCTCCATCTATATGGGATTGGTGCGCATTCATTTTCGAATCAAATGATAAACCCTTTAGTGTTATGTGACCAGATTTGGACCGGTCATTTGTCGTCCCTGGTTCAAAATTACGACGTCAGTCACAAAGCACAAATAGCACTCCGAAATGGACGTTAATCTAATTATTCTTCCTTATTAACAACGTATTTAAAAATTTTAAGAAAAACCGATAAGAACCCTACCCTATTGGCACAAGTTGTTGTACAATACCTTCATAATGCTGTTCGGAATTCAGAATACCAGTCAATATCGTAAAGATGTCGAAACAATGCTTCTGGACAATTTTTGCTCGGATAATGCTTAATAACCCAAAAAAGGAAATGAAATAAAATATATATTTATGTATATAAAAAATAGAAGTATCAAAACGATAATAGTTCGATTCACATAATTCATTCTATTTTTTTAGCTTCTTTCTAAGATTTATAGAGATGATAATAAAATTATTCATTTTACTTAAGCCATTGTTTTATTCCTATTGTATGTTCAAAACGTTTATTTCTCTTGTATATGTTAGGTTTAGCCTTATATGATTCGGCTTAAACTTTCTTCTGCTTTATATGATCATAGTTCTAAAACTATCAATTGCCGTCAACTATAAGATAATCATTTATACAAGATGTAAATAAATAAAATATATTGGAAACTTCCAATTTATACCACTATATAGTCAATATTTAACGAGCATGTAATTTTTAAAAGCGAATTTTCTTTAGAAGTATTCGAGCTGTAAGACTGATTGTCCTTTCTATGGTCATCGTAAACCATTCAAAGTTTATTAACCTCACAGAGGGCTCTTTCTGATATCTCATTAGAATAAATTTCAACAAGATAGTTCAAACCCGTGGAAGGGGAAGGACCTTTTTTACAGTCTTCCAAATCGATATCGGCAAGGGAGAGTGCCATTGCGAGGCATGCACCTCTCCGGAGAAAGCAAACATCGGTTAATGAGAGTGATACCCGGTTGTTTACACGAACCAGAAGTTATTATATCGAACTTTCGGCATGGAGGAGGGGTGCGCAAATACCACCCCTCGTTCATTCACGCGGCGCGCTTGCAGAAGACTCATGAATCGTCTTCTCCGGGCTGTAAAAGCCGCCCAGAAAGCAGGCGAGATGTACAGATGGGTGAGATTTATGATTAGGGACAATATTAGTTAGTGAGATGCATCTGTGGGGTTAAGTGAGGGATTTGGTTTATGTAGGGCTGCTCGTTGGGTTTCAACTCATTCATTTTGGACACAGTTTCATTCGAGAATTAAGGAATCGGATGCGATAATATATGCTAACATTTGCATTGTAGATTCTAAATAGAGGTAAAGGTTTTGTAATTTTGAAAAAGCATGAAGAAAACCTAAACTAATTTGGTACAATACATAAACCTAAACAAATTATACAGTTCCAAGTAAAAAGTGACCTTACTTTGATTAAAAAATCGTATTTTGCGTTGTATCAGTTAATACAATGCAAAATATAAATGTTTAATAAACAGGAATCTAAAATTATATAACAAATTTTTAAACAATATCCTAGTCTTGTTTATCAAATTTCATGAAATATTCATCTATTAGCATGTGAAACAGAAAAGGTTTCTTTCTTCTGCTAAATTGCATTCATTCATTCGCGGAACATTGAAATTCATTATTTTTGACCAAACGGCAACTGCATCGAGAGACTGGAGGGCATTACTTATATTATCTTCATCGAAAGAGAAGTAGAAATCATCGAAATGCGAATAAAATAGTGATATTTTATATAATTTCGTCAGTTTCAATTTTCTATGGTGAAAACTGACTGCGTTATGAAGATTTAAATCCTTTATTTTAGATCAATAAACTATCTTAGAGAAAACAGAATATTGGATCAAATATTTGTCTTGATGTAACCCCAATATGATCCTCTAAAATAGTAGGATTCGAAGTTTAAAAGCTGAAGGAGCGGGAGGGGGGATGTTATAGATGATGCATGGAAATTTTTTTTTAACGGCTGCCCTCGTCATCGGACAGCGGTTCAAAGTTACGGAATTCATCCCAAAAAATCCTAATATTGCTTTCAAATAAAAGTTAATATTACTAACCTAAGTATATATCTTTTTAACTAGTAATGCCGACATTCCCGAAAACCTTAAAAATCTGTCAGATTCATAATTAATATTACAGTAGCTATTAATTAATGCGATAGTTGTAGTATTTAAGTTTTGATAATTGGTAAGATCATTAAAGAAAGTTTTATTTCGAAGCTCTCTCTCTCTCTCTCTCTCTCTCTCTCCTATATTATATATATATATATATATATAT
>JAOUZG010050330.1:1803316-1821725 GCA_026289955.1 Argiope argentata | reverse complement strand
TATATATATATATATATAACAATTCATTTATATATTGCGCACAAATGTATTGTTTAAGGATAACAGTGCTACAAGGCACGTTTTAAAATATCAAGTTTCAGTTTTCAGTCTTAAATCGGGTGTACGTCGAAGCATTTGTCAATACGTTCTTTTGTCTGAATTATGAAGTTTTATTGTTTAATCTTATAAAAGTTTGGAAATTTTTAACATTTTAAAAGGGGGAATTCTTGAAATATTTATCTGTGACTCACTGTCTTGTTGAAGACGTTTAACTTTTAAATCTATTAATAATTTCTTTTAATTTGAATGCTTTTTTTTATAATTTACAATTCATTTTGCTTTCGTAATTCATTCGTAGGGAAATCTGTACAGCAGATTTGGTCTATTTGCCCGTTTTAAATCGAACCAGATTCCTTTGATCTAGACAAAAGAATTTGAAATCCATCTCACACAAAAAAAGGAATATTTGCTTCCAAGTGAAGCATGTAATTTGACTATTCTATTTTCTACTCCAACATTGATAGCATTTAACGTTTTAGCGATCACAAAAAAGGAATATTTATAACTAACTTTGAATATATTGATTCAATACTGTAGGTCGTCTTATAAATACAAATTGAATTGTAAAATTAATGACAATCCCACTTAAATTATGAAATGAAAAAAATGAAAAAAAGTCTGTTTTACTTCATATTGAGTGAAACAAAAAGTATATCATTAATAATTACAGTGTAAGTACGACGTCGCATATTTGATGATATGTTTGAAAAAGATTTTTTTCATGCTATTTATTGAATATTTTTTCATAAATTACTGCATATGCAATGTGAATTAATTGAAGAAGTAATGAATAAGGAAATACTCAAAACAGTAAGTTCGTATAACGCGGCTATTGTGTGACAGACATTTTAAGGTTTATGCCTCATGAGAACCTGTGTCCTGGCATAGAGGTAGTGACTCTTCTCCGTGATGTAAGCATCCCGGGTTCAAGTCTCGGTTCGGGCATGGTTGTTCTTCTGTATTCTATCTGTAAGGTGTGTGAATGTGCCTCCCTGTAAAAAGGGGTTGTGGAAGAGAATTGATGAGTGAGTATCCAAAGGCGTACTTATGGCCCTAGTTGGAACTGCTGCTAAACAAGAAACGCTGATTAGGCTTAAATTGCTTACTACCTCAGCGAGCTTGTCTATGGCAAGTACAATAACAGACGACAACAACAGCATGCCTTTTAACATTTCATTGTACTTTATGTAGTCCTTCTGAGATTCTTGTTCCATTCTTTTCCTCCAAAGAAAACATGATTTCATAAATGGTTAGACCGATACTCATTTCTATCGCTTGATCATTAAATGATCCCATTATTCGCAAAAAGATAATGTAAATATTTCTCCGATATCTTTCTGAGGAAACAGAAGATATGTACCTGTAATTAGTTGAACAAGATGGTGGCATTTGATGAAGATGGATGTATAACATTATTCCGCAAGAATTCACAATCGATAACTTACTCTTGATTGTGACTTACACAGACAGCGGATGCAGACAGAAAAATTATTATATTTAAGCAAATATATAAACGAGATTAAGTACTGGTAAGATCAAAATGGCATCTATGAATCTGGCAATCAATCAAGGAATGGTATCTATGAATCTGGCATTCATTGTGGTATGTTTGGAGTCTTCAAATTCCTTCTTGGTTATGCGATCGTAACTAATTGGATTTCTTGATGTTGTTCGTTACGATAAGATTAAGCGGAAACCAAATTAATTATAATTTTCTCATTATAATCCGTTGATACTGAAAACTACATCTTAAGAAGAAAAAAATTATAGCACTTTTATATTAATTGATTTATATCAAAATATTTTTTGCTTAAAATACATATTTCTATAACTAATCCTTTCTTCCTTAAGGTCATTTAAATTCAGGTACCTCAAAATACCAGAATACCCAAATTTCCCAAATCCAATTCACCTATTTTTCAAAGATAATAAAAATCCTCTTCTTTATTTAAACCTATAATGATAGCTTGTATTCTTAAATGATATATAATATATATATTGGGTTCTTAAATTAAAGCTGTTAAGCAAATGCTTGTATTTTGAGTGTTCTTAAAAAATTCCCTTACCCTTTTAAACACTACCATAGTGACCTGATAATAAGGTCCCGGCTCATGATCCTTAGGTTTCAGATTTGAAAACCGATTTCTCCGAAGAATATTTGTATAAGGGGGTCCCGCTGGTGTGGTGGGATGTGGAGACGCGGTTCTCAGCTCAGTTATTGTAATCGTCATCTGACCGTGGTCACAATTACGAGGATTGTTCCAAAATAACATTATTGTTGCTTTAGAACGAAGGTTAATATAACTAACCTAAACAAAATTTTTCATTTAAATACATGTGGATCAGCATCTCTAATGAACAAAGGATGTCCCCAAAATATTCAATCAAGCACTCTTAATGGGAAAAAAGGTGATTGGTAGTGATATCCGGAGGTTTAGGGAGGTCCATATAATTTCACTGAATAGGCATTTGACTCATTTTCATATCGATAAGGTTAAGTTCCAAGAGAAGCAAAATTCGTTTCTTCTCGTTAGTAGAAAAAGGCATAGTTTAAAAAGTTGTGTGAACTTTGTGATAAGAATTGCTTAAAACAATTTAAAAGTATATTGTAAATTTAAATTAAAAAACCGTATCTGTGAAAGCCCGAAGGAAAATTTTAAAAATATTTATACAATCTTTATTTATTTTTATATAACACAGGTGTCGAAAAAAATTTACACTTTTCGAACAACGATTACAAAAATAATATCAAAATTCCGTAACTCAATAAATAAAAAAATAGTTGGCAAGATGTAAAATCTTATCAGCTATTACGTTTCAAGATTGAAATTGATTAATGTATTAACTTCTCATTAATATAATGATAAAGCATTAGTAGAAGGCCATAATTGCATCAATAAAGGATTATCAATCTTGATAATCATAGGTATACGATTGAATTGAATTTTAATTACAAATATGTAATAACGATTTTATTCATTTTTTAAAGATTTTTATAAGTTGTTGAGTTACCAATTTAAAAAAAATTCAAAGTTTGCACTTGGATGTGTTTCTAGAGAAGGGATGGAAACAAGATGTAAGCTGTAACATCTGCTTGTGTATTTCGAAAAAACGCCATTAGTTGCGATAAAAAGTTTAAATATATGAACTCTAATTTATGAAAAAGGCTGTTGAACGTTTTCATTACTTAAACAGGAAAAGAGCAAATTTTTTTAAAAAAAATTTTAATTTGGAAAATTAATTAATTTTTTTAGAAATTCAAACGCTATTTTTGTACCAATTAAATAATTAAAAAATGTCTAATAAAATCTTGGAATAGATATACGTATAATTGGTTTAAAGATTTAACTTTGTTAAAAAAAACAGATTCGCTAAAAAATGTCTTGAAATATTATTTCATTAATAAGAATTCGTAGACCAAAAATAGTTTTTTTAATAGAAGGTTTATTCTTCAATGCTGGAAGGAGTCGTCAATATCTGTTTTCAAAACAAGGGGTAAAAATTGAATTTGAAACTAATATATTTTTTAAAGAATTATTAGCACCAACACATTTACCAATGACCATTAGGTTTGCACTATTGATTAGGTTAACACTATTTAATGTTTTCCGAAAATCAGCTATTTTCAAAAAAGGACTGTTTTTGAAATTCATTATTCTGGTACTACTAATCAAAGAGCAATCTTTTTCCGATCGGTGAATTTTGATTGATACAAAAGTATAATCACTTTTCGATTATTTTGTTTTTCTCAATGAAATAAAATTCTTCAAAGAAAACTGGCATTAATCTGAAACTTTTACCACTTATTACCATTCGCATAACACGCATTTAAAAGGGATTCGCGAAATTTCGCATATAATAAGGAGGGGAGATGAGACGATGTTTATTCCAAATTCATATTTGTTTAAAATTTAATCCTGATCCATTAAAACCATCATAGAATTCAAAATCTGTAATTCATATAACTTTAAAACTTTATGAATGGAGTCCGTCCCCTAAAAAGGGTTAAGATGTGTGCCTAGCTAAGTCATACTCTTGACCCTAGATGGCGCTACTTGTAAAACAAGATACACATTTCTTCGGCTTAAAATTTGCTGATGTGTCAGCGGGGCATGTCCATGGCAAGTGTCATAAGTAACAACAACATTTTTAAACTTTCCATCTAGCTTCGTTCCTAGTTAAATATTTACAATAGGAAAAATAATTATTCACCTCATGCACAGGCTTGGGGTTGCGGTGGCCCAGTGGTAAGGTCTTAGTCATAGGGTGGAGGTTCAAGACACGATTTTACCAAGGAACCGTCGTGTAAGGGGTTTATTGAAGGCCAAACATACTGCTGGTGTAGTGATGTGGAGATGGGGTTGCCAGGTCAAGTGCCATTCTCGTCATCTGACATCGGTTTAAAATTACTCGATTGGCTTCAAAATAGCACTAATTGGACATTAATATAACGGAACTAAATTTACAAAGACTTTTTTGTTGTTCCAAAAGTAAATATATAGAATTGTTTTAAGTTCAATTTCCTAGGAAAATTAATCTGCATCTTCTTACCACTCTGAAGGTACTTTTAACAATCCAAATTAAAAGAATAAATGGAACGTCAAAGGTCTTGCCATTTTCAATGAATGGTATTGAGAGGACACATAGAGTGAAAAGGGTTAAGACCCCCCCCCTCTTTTTTCCAGTAAAATACGAAAACCGGTGCTGCAATTTTCGCCTTGCCTTAATCCTATAATCCCAGGTTATATTCGGATTTAAGCTTAGAGACGCTAAGTTTGATATCCAAATGAATTTAAATCAATACAATTACTGTTATATATATATATATATATATTCGTATTTGGATACTTTTCATGAAAAATCTGCCTCTACTACTACAACTGTTAATCTTTATTTGGAAATGGTACACCTATGAATTATCAAGGTTTGGTAATCATCTCATAAATAAATTTATTTAGCATTCTCTTTTTTGAAATCCCCGTGAAAGATAAGATATTTAAATGACAATGAATTCAAGAAGTGTTCACTCGTTCAAGATGTGTTTGAGAATGCAGTGTAGCTTTCTTTACATAATAAAGATTTTCCACAACTCATCCATGTTTTCAATGCTTTCAATGACTAAATTTCTGGTAATCAATATTGCAGTTGTACAGGTTGAGTGGTAACATCTCGACTACGGAACGGGAGTGTTTCAAATTTGAAACCGTGCTTCATCGTATAAATCATCGTCCTCACCTTCTGAAAATTTTTAAAATTTACTCAATCTGCCCCAAACAAAAGCCCCATTGGTATTTTAAAATGGTATTTTATTATAACTAAACTAAATTAAAGCTGGACAAATGTTAAGGATGAAAGCGTAGCCTTGTGACTGTTCCTCAGCCTCGAAGATAAGTTTAATTTTAAAATAGGGTGGAATTCTATAATACTGACAATAGCAATTTATATAACTAACCACTATTGCAATCAACAGCCACCATAATAAATGTAATACTTTCTTGTGTCTGAATTACATCTTATTAGAAGTCAGAGAGCCTTCTTTGCAATCATACATCAACAACAAACACAGGCCATTACGATAGGTTAACTATGTTTGTAATGCGGTCAAATTTATTGGCAAAATCGATCCATAAGGCGAGAGTGACAGCTATATTAACCTTTCATTTAATGATATCAGTTGAGAATGGACAGCAGATAACCTAAATTTACGTATTTAAATATCACGAACTTTCAGAGAAAAATTGTATTGGCGAAATCTCCATAATGTTTGGATTTAAGAAGCTTTGATAAGGTATTTCTACATTAATAAAACATAGTGAAGAATTGTTTAGGAAATTCTCCTCGTGACTGGGAGGCAATAGGTGATGGAAAACCTCAGAGATATATCTAGAAATGGTTAGTTTTCATACGAAACAAAAATTGGCAAAATTAGGCCATTACTTGGAGTTGGGAAAAATATTTTTTTGTTTTTCTGATTATTTTAAATTCATTGATTTTATGAAAAGAGTTGAAAATGGCATTTATTTGATAATTAAATATATTTGAGAATATGTTATGGCTTTTAAATCACGAAACACAAAGAATATATATGAAATAAATTACTTACAAACACTGGTCAAATATAAATTACAAAGAAAAAAATATGTAAATACAAAGGAAACTAAAAAAAAAGAGCTAAAAAAGGGGCTGAAATATCACCGAAAATAAAATAGATACATTGCCGGTCTTTTTCTTTCATCCTGATTGAAATAAATTCCTCCCATGCATCATCTTGACACTCTCCCCATACGCTGCCGGTCGCCGGATGAAAATCGATATCTCTTGCACAGTTAAAATGCCGCGGGTTAGAATCCTTGATGGCTCTGATAACAGGTGTTTAAATGATGCAGATCGAATACATATCATATCTAAAAAGGATATTGGAATGCTTTAATAAATATTGATTGCAATATGAACAGTGGAAAGTATTCATTTAGTTGAAAATTTTATTGCATGCTATCAGCTTTTGAAAATCGGATATTTTACAGGGAATAATGTTAACTAAATTTTTCAATTAAGTATTTTAAGTAATTTGCACTGGATAGTATCCTAAGTGAAATATCTTTAAAATTAGAAAAACTGATAGATATTATATATTTACTTAGGCATATATTATACATTTTACTTATCCATTCATTTTTTATTTCATCTTTCTTTTCTTTTATCCCACACATACTTTTAACGTAACTCTAAAAGGAGAGGGGATGGTCTCCTCTAAACATTCTCACATATTCTCTAATACAGGTGTAGTCCTCGAGAGCGCGTTATATATAGTTATTGGCAGATAATAGTTGCAAAACCTGGACCTTTGACCTGGATTTAGCATTTTCACTGAATCTATCGTTTCATGCTTGGCGAGTTATTTGGCGATTATTCTCTGTCATGCTGTTAATAATATCTGAAAATAGAATCTATGTTTTAAATACCTATTTCCTAACCAATTGATGGTGTTCTGATCTGGGAGTAGTGCGTAGATCTGGGCTTCCGGGGGTTCGAGTTCTAGTTCGGTCAATGTTGTTCTTCACCTCAGAGCTCGGCTAAGGTTGGAGCTTACGGGACAGTAGCCTCGGACCCCTCATCATAGGAGGCCCCAAATTGAAAAGAGAGTTCATTTTATTACATTTGTTTAATAAAATAGATAAAAATATTTTGTATGTTCATTAGAGAGGGGGGAAACCTAATAGCTGTTTTAGTTTCTAGTCCATTTTTCTTTTTATATATCTATAATTAGGTGAAAAAATTTAGAAGCCCTTGTCGTTCAGTCTACATTGGGGATTATTTCTGCCTCAATACTTTAGCAGTTTTTCTTCGGGCCGCAATTAGCCTAAGTCAGGCCCTGCTTCATCCGGTGTTCTATCTGTGAGATGTGTGAAATAGTCCCCCACCCTCGCCAACCCAGGTTTTGAAAGCGAATAAGTGAGTGCTATCTTCATGAGCTAAAAGACAGACTTCTGCCCTCAGTTGCTCAGGGGTCTAATCTCTGAGAAGCTACTGCATCCCCTTTCCGTGGAGGAGCGCGACATTTGGAACATTAAAGCGTTTCGAATAGATTTTTAAGTATTTAAGTACTTAATTCTGTGGCTTAGTTGCAGATTCGAAACTAAAAATTCATTAATTCGATGTGCTTGTCAAACACGTCATCGTATGCAAAGGGGTTAACATTGAATAAAAATTCCTGAATTTCCAATCATACGACCTCAAACGAAATATTTCTGTAGCAATTTGTCTTTTCTTTAGTTTTAAAATTCATCATTGATTTTTGGGTCATCTGATATAAAATTACAAATAATTTTCAACGTTTTCTGCGCGTTGATAAATTTTATCCCTGCAGTTGAAACTACTATGATTTCCATCTTTTCTTAAATCAAAAAATGTTTTACATGCATATTAGAATAACATGTTATATTTACATCAAATATTAATCTAGGGTTAAAAAAATCTAACAAAAAATCAAATTGTTCATTTCTCAACAGGTTAAACATGCATAATGTCAGGTACTGGGATATTTTTAGCTTAATAAGGTTATCAATAATAAAAAATTGTGTAGTTATTAAAAAAATTAAAATTATATTGAATAATTTTAAAATAAATGAGCTAAAATTAACTATAATTCTTTAAAAAAAATCCGAAAAGTATGAAAAATAACTAATCTTATCAAATTTCTGATCAAATCTTTCCTAGAAATTCATAATTAAATATTAATTATAAATATTCTAATTATTCATAGATTAACAATTAACATGAAAGCGAAAATTCAAATTTCGTTTTTAACATTCTATTTGGACAACACCAAAAAAAAAGAGGAATTGAACAGTGAATTAGCATTTCAAACAGGATAAGTATTACTAACATTGTAAAAGTTATAACTGGAAATCTCGCAATGGGTTTAACTTCACAGTCATCACTTGTTATGCGAACAGGAATTGATCTCTTGACACATCCCATGACACTGTTTACCCTCTTCTTTGAACAACTTTCCCGTTTTATCATGATCCCAAAGCTGGTTATGTCTGTCTTTATGCTTAAATCATGTATAGGCTGAAATTACTCAAACTGTTATTGTAGGGATTGTTAAAATACCTAAAATATTTTTTTCGCCAGTTTCCCTGCGACGTTTCAATCCTGACAGTCTTCGAGAAACCTAGAATCGGCGAAGATACATAAAGTGCCTTTCTATCTGTTCCCAAAGATTCCCTCTAACACGCACATTTTAAGTGGACACATCACCAGATGTCATAAGCGTATTTCCCGTAAGGCTGTCACTTAACACTCTTCCATTAATGTCTCCCCATTGATTAGACAGCTACATGCAGTGAGTGCAACGTTTTCTTCTAAAAGACTTCAATTAGAATCAGTCGGCGCTTTATTTTTAAGCCATCGGACGGAAAAGGAAAACAGTAATTAGGCTGGCGAGGCTCGGATCCGAGTCGAGATTCGTTAAAAGCGGCTTTAAAAAAATCATACGCTAATTATCGTAATTAAACTGCTTTTAATGACCGCTCGCTCCCAGGATTTGGGAGCTTTCGTTCAGGCAGTTCGCGATGACACGAACGCTAAGATCCCGGGCTCACGGAATGGAAATGAGAGATTATTATTAAGTAAAACATTTTTCCGAAGACGTTTCGGCTTAAATGCTCGCTGCATTTAGCTGCGTTAAATAAATAAGTATGGAGTAATTTGCTACAAGTATTGATTACGAATTGATTTCCTCTGTTTAATCTGATGACATGTAATGGGGTATAATTGTGTTTACTTTGTGGTGATGGTGGGGGGTTTAATAGAAACAGGAAAAGATTTGCGGGAAATTAATTTTCGCTATTATGAAATGGAGTTTTGCTTTGGAAATCCGGATGAGGGTACATTTAAGATAATCGCTTGTTGCAATAAGTAATGGCAATGACTTGGCAATTAGGTATTATTTTTTAAATCATACTTTTCAAAAAGAGTTATTTAATATTAATTGTTCTCTTTAAAAGTAAATAAATTAAACTGAAATTATTCATTGACTATAATATAATAGTTTATTATTTATTTAAAATATGTCCTTCATGTTTAAGCAGTATCCGTGATCAATATCTCAATAGGAACCGAAATCTTATAGATTAAATTATTTGAAGCCTTTTTGAGTTTTAAATCACATCTCAATATTATTTGAATTCATTTTGTAACGCTTTCATACTTTTATCAGTTTCTATTGATTTTTTGTTCACTTATTGATCATCACTGATGCATTAGCGTTTTGAAAGAATTGAATAATTAATTGTTCCTTGTGAAAATATATTTAAATATCTAATAACTTAATAGTCAGTTTATAGATTAATTTCTTTTTCATAAATTTTTATTTTATATGAATCGTAGTTTTTGGTATGAAGTTTAAAAGAATTGATCAAGATTCTGTGACATTCATTAAAAGGAATTATACAGGGTGTCTAAAAAGTTTCCGTACTGATGATTTGTGAATTTATTTTAGAAAAACAATAGGTTTAAAAAGAATTATTTTTATGCCAATGATAAAAAGGACTTTTAACATAACTAAGGAAAAAATACTGAATTTATATTTATAATAAATGCTCAAAGTGTCCATCCCTTTCTTGGAGACAAAGCTGAACTCGTTTGCGCATGTTTTTTGAAACGCGTTTTAACATGCTTGGTGTGATTTCTTGTACCCTTTGGGTAATTGCGATTTTCAAATCATCTATTGTTTGAGTATCACCTTCATAAACTTTGTCCTTTAAATATCCCCACAGAAAAAAGTCCGGGATGGTCGGGTCAGGGGATTGAGGTGGCCAAAGATTTTTTGAGATAAGTTGATCGCCGAAAAAACTTCAAGCATGTCCATGGTTTCATTACTCGTATGGCAAAATTTAATATACTTGAAAAAAATCATGGAAAATGATTTTTAAATTTGGAGTACGGGAACTTTTTGGACACCCGGTACAATTAGTATAGTATAAAGAGATTATTTGAAAAATGTCATTTTTAGAATATAAACTTTGAAACAATTGTTATCTCTAAATTAAAAAAGAATCGATTCACATGGATTAAAAGCTGATTTATTTGAATCGTTTAATATATGTATAAAGCTAAATGTTGAAGAAAATCAGAGAAAGGAGAAACTATTTATTAAACTTCGAAATTTGCACAAATAAAGCAATAAATTAAAGGAAGCCAAGTTCTATTTATTTCGGACGATAAACACTTCGCCTATCTCACATAATTTGAACTGGGAGTCGAGGTGAGCTGTTGGTAAGGTCTCAGTTTTGGAACCGAGGAATTGTAGGTTCGAATCTCGAATCTACCAAAGAACCGACAAATGTTGGTATAGCGCGTGAATTTGGAAAGGGGAATGCCAACTCAAGTATCACACTCGTCATATGAATGCGATGGAAAATTGAAAGATTATCCATCCTCAAAATAGTTCCATTATTACTTTAAAACGGGACTTCAATGCAACTAAGAAGATTAGATTATCCCTGAATATGACGAATGAATTTAGTTTCTAAAAAGCTAATTTTTTCATCTAAAAATATTGATGACTGCTATTAAACCAAATAAAAAATGAATTATAAGAGAAATATAAAACTGCAACTCAAATTATTTCTTTTTTGGAAAATAAACTGATCTCATAAACGGCACTATTTAATTGAATTTCTTAGTTCTTGGGAATAAGTGCTTTTTTCTTTTTTTTTTCTTTTTTCTTTCTTTTTTCTTTTTTTTTTCAATGATTCATATAATACCAGGTATATAAATAAACTGTTTTAAATATGGTTTATAATTACATATTTTGAAATATTCTGCATTTCATATCTGCATACATATACAATAAAAGGTTAATTTTTTGCTCTAAATTGACATCTAAATAATATGTTGATACTAATAATCCCAAATAATATAAAGTCAGTTGCAAAGTCCTTTTGGCGATTATTCCTAAAATTTTTAACTTGGCGTATTTTAATTTAAAGGTAATTTTAATAACAAATATATTAAAATACTTTTACTACAAAGTGGGCGATCGCTGGAACAAACAGAACAAACATTCCAAACTGTTTCGAACCGAAAATTTTAATTATCGTGTCATCTTCCACTCTGCAACTTTTAAGAAACACGCTTTAACCCTATTTGCAAGTCTCGTTAATTGGCATCTTGAACCAAGTTTGTTTCAAAATCAAAACTCGAGTGTGAAGTGCGGGTGTGCAGAAATGCGTGAATCACATCAATAAGCAGTTGAATTGATATTAAAATTCCTGCCAGTTGTTCTGTGGCAGCTTGGAAATGATTCTTGGATCTCTGAGGTAAATATCCATATTCAACTACTCTCTTGCCATTTTCATTTGCTTTGCCCTCGGAGAATTTAAAATGCACCTCAACTCTACTCCTAAGACAAATGTCCAATTTCCCCTGGCTTGGCGAACATTTCTTAGTTTTAATGAAAATGAAATGGCGAAAAGAAAATAAAACGGTTTTACAACATTTCTGCTGTCAGCCGAAAGTATCACTTTCTCTGCTCACCGAGTGTTTCGAAAATGCGCAAGAATATAAAGTTAAAAAAAAAGCATCAGCAGCAGGGTTTGAGAGAGAATTTCTAATGTTCTTTGAAAAGAGCCATTTACGCTCGCGAGTTAATATTCGAAAAGCATTTTGTTGAAAAGCTTATTCTGTTGTCGGGATGTCTTCAGGCCGTAACACCCTCCGAGTAAATAGCTGGAGGTTATTAGCGCCATTAGATTCCATTTGAAAACGGGAAAGTTTCTTTGGTTTTCAAAAATTTACGGAGAGTATTAGAGAGTGAAACTAAATCGAATAAAGAAAGAGGAAGGTGGGGAAAAAATTCTGCAATTTAAAAACTTTATGTTCTGTGTACTCAAACTAATTTGGATACTAAAGAATTAAGCCATTTTCCACGCCACTTAATGATTCCTGTAAATGATTTTTAATTGTTTTGGCATTGGAATGAAATGGAACATTTAAAAATGGAGAATACCATTAATTTTGTTCAAAATTAATTATTAACGTCGAAAGGAATTATTAGTGTCTTTAGAATCCAATAGGAAACGGAAAAGTGTTCATTGGCTTTTTTAAAGTTATTTATATAGATTATTAAAATGCGAAAAGGAATCTGATAAATAAAAGATGAAAAAAATCTGATATTCAAAAACTTCATATTCTGTGTACTTACACGAATTTTAATTTTATGCCATTGAAGTACTTTTCGCTCACTTATTGATATCTGCAAAGGATTTCCAGTTGTTTCGAAGAAAAGAAATAGACCAGTTAAAATTGTTAAAAAAATTAGTTTTTGATTTAAAAATTTAAAATATTTTCTGGAAATTAAAAAAAAATTACGTTCATTAATTCCATAGCTCAAGTTACTTTGTCTGTTTTCTTGTTATTTATTAACGTTGACTTTTTTTAGACGGTACACTCTATGGATACCAAAAGTAATTCAGTTTGATACATTTTATTTGAAGCCAGTGTATTTTCAAGGAGCACTTTAAAAGAGGAAGATGTAGCATTTCGTACATTGCTCAGGTTCATCATACAATTATATTAAACAAGCATGAATTGACTTTAGAAATCTCCTCTCTAATATTAGCCATTTTTTCACTCAATGGGAAATCAAAACTTCATTTTATATTAGATATAACAAAGATTAATTTCGAATATTTTGATTAAAGAATTCATTTAAAAGACACGCTATTGACTTTTTAACAGTGCTTTGTTTTGTATTACAGTTTAAAAAGAATTGGCAATGTTTTTCACCCTTTTAATTAACTTCACAGACGTCCAAAGAATATGTATTAACAAAGTTGGGACTTCCATCTCTTTTATTTTTACGTCACATTTTAACTAGTGTATTATTTTAATAGTTCAATATAAAATTAATAACTCAGTGAAGCAGCTTCCATTAAAAAGATGGAAATATTTCTCAAGAAAAATGGAAGGCGTTTTTGCAGCGTAGAAAATAAAATAAACAGAATTATAAGCATTTAATTCAAAGTATTAAAGGAACGAAGTGTGTAATTTGATTACAGCTTTAGCTTGTAACAGCCACGTTTAACAAAGATTTAAAATTGTTAGAGAAAGGTATCTGAAAATTAATAACCGTGACCGGTAAAGACTATTAGGACTCAATAACAATTTCCTCCATAACTATTTGGTCAGTTAGAATTTTCGAAATGTCGTAGATAAAGAAGGTGGTTGAAGTTTTTTTGTTGTTGTTGTTGTTGAGGACGATATACGATAGTAACAAACATTTCAAACTAGACTTTAGAACAGATTTGATCTTTTCTATCAAATTATTAACAAAATCCAATTAGAAGTTTCTGTCTGTCTTTCAATTCGATAGATGAAAATTTGGTGACAACAAAATAGAGCTATATAGATGACATTTGGTACATAGAGTTAGCAATTAAAGGTGTAGTTTCTCCGTCCAAATTCGTTAAAAGGTTTTCGATTTGTACTTTCTAATTCAATTCGTGTGAATAAAATAATTTATGAACACAATGAAGTAAATCTATGAAATTCGAGATGTAACCGTGGGATGGAGTTTTTGAACAAATTTTTCTTTTAAATTGTCAGGAAAAAGGCGTCACAAATTCATATTTGTCAAAAAAAATCCATTAGATACGTCCTACTATGTGAATACATTTGGATCCAATCATAAAAATAAAAAAGAGTCAAGGATCTATATGCTGCTACTAAATGCAGGTGGGGAAGGAAATTCCTACTATTAGTTCATACTCTTGTTATATATATTTATATATCTTGTCCAAATTTTCAATCGTTAATAAAATACTTTTAATTCATCCATTCTCAAGCTCAAATAGATTTTTAAAAACTTGTTGTGGATGGCTCAATCGGTAAAATGCGATGGTTTCTGCATTTTTCACGTGAGAATGAAGAATGCGAGTTCCATTCTTATTAAAATCAAACATTTTTTGATAAATTATTTATTTTAATTAACAATTATTTTATAAAAATTAACAAAAGTTAATTTTTTCTTTGTTGATCCAAGTAGGAATTAGTTGTAATATTTTTACATTACTTGCTTATTGTTTCGTTTTGTTGTGATTTATGGCACTTAACAATCTCGCTGAAAGTTATCTGTCAGGGATTTAAGCCGAGTGAGAGCCTTTCGTTTTTTTTCAGTGGCGCCAACTAGGCCTAAGAGTACGACTTCACTACTTCCTGCGTCACATTCGATTACTTTCAACATTTTTTCACTGGGGGGCCCATTCACACACCTCACAGATAGAACATAGAAGAGCAACCATGCCCAAACCGGGATTGGAATCCAGGAAGCCCATGTCACAGTGAAGACGCGCTAATCCTATACTAGTGTGCCAGTCCTTTTTTATTGACAGATATATTTTTAAAATAACTAATTGAAACTTGTACTTAAGTAAAGGCATGTAAATTATCTTTTATTATTTATTGTTTTCAAATAATTCCAATGAATAAAAGCATTCCACGTGGGGCCATATAAAAATCATTGAAATAATCATTGAAGTGTTCAGTAGGGTAATTCGAGCAATGAATGATTAGTTCTAAAAGGGAGAATTAAAAAGCAATCTGTCTGCTGTACTATCCCGTAAGCAAAAGATAAATATTATTCTGATGCAGTATTAGTATCTCTTCAAAAAACTCACGTTGAAATCAAATTTAAAGATTTTTGTATTCAGTACTTTAAGTACTTCACCAGAGTCTTGTAAGTCTATTTGCTTTAATTTTCACTATCAAAAACGAATGTCTTTAGCCTCTTCATTCAAAATACGATTTATTGCTTTTCAAAAATTACATAAATGTGGTATTATTTTCTTGTTTTTAATCCTAAGGAGATACGGTGTCAGTAACAGTATGAAAACAAAACTCAGTCAAGATTGAGAAAGTTGAGACGAAGAAGCGGAGGGGGGGGGGCTTTTATTAATTAAAATGTAAATGACTGCCTTAAACCTGGCAGTCAACCCCACTTAAGTGAAATTCCCTCTCTAAGATAAAAGGTCCGCTCGGGTAATTACAGAATAAATTTCACGAGGGAGATTAAAAGTGCAAATAAAATAACCTTAATTAAAGTAGAAGGCTTCGGAAGAGGCCCCTTTTTTGTGTCTTAAGATGGCCCCTCTGCAATTAATTTAAATACTCATGAAAGTAAATTTTATTCAGTACTGACGACGGTCATTGAATAATATTTTATCTAATAAAAGCGTATCGGAGATCTTAAGAAAATTAGTCAAAGACGGTTCATGATAATTTTTAAAAGCAAAATGTTTTCTTATGGTTCAAGAAAGATTAAGTGAAAAAAAAAAACGAACTAATTGGTTTCTAAACAGTTCGGGAAAGATTATTTAATCTAGCTACCAGGATATTTACATAGAATGCGAGCTTACGCCGGTATTTTTCCTTTTTATTATATTTTTTTAAATTAGATTACTGGAGATGCTCGTACAATGTGAGAGATGTATGTACAGAAAACAATGTAATAGAAACTAGCATTATACGGGACATATAATATTGATTTAATTCCTTTCCCTTCCCTTTTGTACAGAGCATGTCAATAATGACGCGTTACTCTTTATGAACTGACCGTCATGCAGTACACTCACGAGTATCCATTTTAAGTGAGTGGAAGAACTGACCAGATAACAAAAAAAAAATCCGGATAGGTTGGATTCTATGAACTTTTTTCTTTGATCACCAATACCAGAAAACAAAGTTTTAATATCAAAAGTCACTGTTAGATTGCATATTTTCTCCCTTCTTGTTGTGTACTAAGTCTTCCATTTCTCTCAATTTGAACAAGTTTATTAAACAATTTGATTTAAAAAATCGTATATAAAATCGTCATAAAATGATTGATAAGTATTAAAACAAGGATCAAAAATTGCATAGGAGTAGAGGGTCGCAACTGCAATCCGGATCTGCTACAAGACTTCTAAAATAAATCGTAATACAGTAAGAAGAAGCGAAACCATTACAGATCATTTAATTGATAATTACTTATTCACATCTGACTAAGGCACGCTAAATATTGAGCCTACAGGATATGCTCAAAAATTTTGAAAAATGCATCAAGACAAACCTGGCATCTAAATTGCATGGAACGGCTTGTTCGAGAAACCCCCTAGTATCATCTTAAAGATACTAGGTGTTTCTCGTACACATCCTGCTGCCATAACAATTCGTTCAACCAGGTTTATCAGCATTGCAACACGCGTTTCATTCAAGGGTCTTTCTAAAAATCCCCATAAGAAAAAAATCCAAAGGAGACAGATCTGGTGATCTCAGTGGCCATGCGATTGGTTCCCCGCCATCAATACAGCCACCAGAAAGAGTATCCTAAAGATGCTCTCTGATATCTGAACTGAAATGTGCAAGAGCTCCGTCCAGGATATTTCTTTCGATACGTTCGCAAAGCTTCTTGTCCATTTCAGTCGCACATGCAAATTAAATGTATGTCAGTCATTTCGTGATATATTTAACAAATCATACTGTGCCCAAGGCACCCACGGCTTGAATGAATACTGTTGTGGATTGTGCATAGATGGCGCTCCCACCTGTTCATAGATGGCGCTCACGCTGTCATTTATTTTCTGCTGTTACATTCTAAACATATTTGTGTGGCAGGCACGGACCTTAACGTGGCAATTTACCGCGTGCTTTTAGATTTGTTATTGTGAGTAAATAATATCGAAAAGCACCAAGTTTTGATATTCATTTAACAAAACATCTTCACTTATCACAGTTGCAATAAAGACAGCTCGATTTTGTATCGGAACGTTCTCTTTTGGCTATAGCACCCTCTACAGTCGTTTACTACCCTCTGTTTCTATGTGATTTTTTTAACCTTGTTGCATTATAGATCTACCATGTTATTTTTTCCATGTTTTATGAATCACTTTGTATAATGATAAACAATTCATGGTAATCTTAAGATAAGACTTAATAAACGCTTTGATTCCCTCATTTAATTGGATAATTGGAAACGATCATTGTTGATGTACGATCGGTAGATGTACGAGAAAAGTCCAACCGACTCAATAAGGCATGTTTATATTTTATTATGCCTGAGAACATAAAGCACAAACAGTAAAATATAAATGAAACTTACACAAAGTGACATTTGGTACTGTTTATTGAAACTCGCTATGAAACAACCCTAACACCACAAAGCCTGCAAATAGAATTAGCAAGAGATCAATATTTCAAAAAGAGACTTCCTTTAACTACTTACCTCTCGATTACAATGCGTGTTTATGTACTTCCACGTTTTATTGTCTTCATAACAGGGCATTTAATTTTCTTGAACAAAAAAGGGGAACTAGTATTCTAATTCAGATATCTCCAAGATTCTTGAATATTCGGGATCCTTCGTTTGTCCGCTAAATTCACCAAATTTGTCATTAAGCCTGTTGATTCATTAAAATGGCATCCATTTAATAACCGTTATCTGTAATTATATTCTTTACCAGGAGACTTGTTCCACAGGGATGGTGTGTTACAAATTCGTAACAATATGACGCTGTTTTAAATCTTTTAAATTATAATAGCTATGAATCTTAACATCAGGCATATAATTCAGAATAAAAATTCACATTCCCCCAATGGACAGTTATGTTTAATCCTGTCGATACTGCTACGTTCAGTGGTGGTGGGGTGACCGGCTATACACAAGAAGAAGGACAGTTATATTTATCAGAGAACATAAATTAAGTCTCCTTTCATTAGAAAAAATTAAAACTTGGCTGATTGAAATGACATTTATTTATTTACTACTATTTTAATTTTGATTGCTTTGTTTCTTCATCTAACCAAC
>JAOUZG010050330.1:1784360-1802916 GCA_026289955.1 Argiope argentata | reverse complement strand
AAAAAAAAGTCTTTGTTTAAAAGGAATTCTTCGGAAAAAAATTTACTGCGGAATTTATATGAAACCGTTTCGGTTTTAAATCTTCAGTTTTTTTTAGTACAAGGTAAAAGTATTCCTCATGATAACAGTGAGCAATCTTCTGTGCATCTGAATGTTAATTTTTTTTTTCATAAATTATTCAAAGAAATTTTAATCTTTATGAAACAAAGAAAAAAAATTATTAATGTATGTCAATATCTAAATGAAGTATTTCGCAAAAAAAATCGAATATAAAGATTTCAATCCCAAAAATAAAGACTTAAAAGAAAAGTAGAATGCTGGAAAAGAAGTCAAGAAAATCGGTCGAAATGATCAAAATGAGTGAAATTAAGAAATAGCAAAACGTTCCTCCTTGGCTTACATCTTAAATATATTGAACGTTTTTATTTCTAAAAGTATTTCTAAAAACAATCTGTATAGCGTGACTTGCAATCTAAACTTTTTTTTGTTGAAATAAGGTTTTGAAATGTATTCAAAGAAATCATACAATTTTATTGATCTAAAAGTTTTAAAGGACCTTTTGAACATATCTATTTATTCTAATAACAGAGGTCTGGGACATGTTAAATGGAATTTTTCGTTTGTAAAGCGGATAAAGACATAAATAAAGATGAACAACGGATGATAAGTAGTCTATTTATTTAATACAAAGCGCAAAAACTAGACAGTCTCGTAATGAAATTTACGATAGGCATTTATGCTCAACCAGAATATTAGTTCATTCACCTGTAAACCGAAAAAATATCCGTTAATGATATGTAAAGTAAACTTGCCAGAACCTTTTCATGATAGAAAGAATAGAAAGAATAGTAGAGCTATCAGTTCTTTTACATTTTTAATATAAGCCCCAATTTCATGAAATGAAGGGGCAGGGATATTGTAAAATGAAAAAATTACTTAAATAATTGAATCTTAAAAAAAGAGATAACTTTAATCATGTAAAACTCTCAAGCATGATTAATACAAACTCTGACAGCGCACTAAAGAAGATAATAAAAATAACAACATCGAAATGCAAAAGATTAAAAACTTATTTTAACCAAAAAAGTTCGTTAATCGTTAGTCCGTTTTTTAATAAAAAACAGATGTCAAAAGGGCCGTTCTTAACTGGTATATGGAATCGTAATAGGTTTAGATATATTTCTTCTAGAAATATGGCATAACACCATTTTTCTAATGATAATTTATAGAAATCATAAGAAATTTGAATTTAAAGTAACTATTTTACTGATTTCGATGTAAAAATTATAATCCTTTTTCTTTCTTTCTTTTTTTTTTGACGAAAAATCCATTGATACAGAAGGTTAATTCTAATTACCCTCAATGGATTTTCCTCTGACATTACCTAAAAGATAATCGGAACCTTTAAATGATAACCTGCTGCACGTATTATTTCAATTATTATTTGTACCGTTAGGATATTGACCGTATAATTTGAAAACAATTATATATGCATTATAATGATATAATGCATATTATTATAATGTATATATAATAATAATGATATGAAAAGAGAACTAAAGCAAATGGTAAGTATGTAAAGTAATGGTAAAGCAAATAGCAGTATTTATTTTCTAGAAAATGAAATATATCAACGCTATATGTTTATTGTATTAGGTGTAAAAAGCGAATATTTAAGAATATATGGCAAATAATTTTGATACTTGTATGAAATTTTATCCTTCTATTATACAACTATTACTTTCAAACATATGTAATGCTCTGAATCAAACATTCGTAAAATTTGTTGAGCTTGTATATTTCTTTGTTTAAGAAAAAATAAAAACGTTCATCCAAATGAGAGATAAAAATTTTTTAAAGATCATGTATGATGCGATTTAACAGTTACTTTATTTGTAATTATCTTATTTTGCATAATCAAGGAAAAATTTAATCAAAATCTTTTTATATGTATTTTTGTTTTTAAATCTCAATGAAGTTATGCGATTCGAAAATTCCATTCATTATTTCCCAAATACAGATCTACTGAGCTACTTCATCTGAGTTTGAGTAAGTCATATATTGAGTGATATTAGGCGTTTAAATACATTAAGTGTATGTATTAAAGTCCGATGATTTAAATAACAATGTTCATAATAATAAATTTTTAATTTTTATTTAAAATGAAATAATAAATTGAGGGAATGCTTTTTAACTATGTGTTTGCTTCTTAAATAAAAAAAAATGACAATATTTTTGGAATAATATATTCGGCCTTATAACATATTAACTTTTAACCCATTCGCTGCCAAACCTAAATTGTAGGAGGTTATTCTTATTGCAAAACAGTAGTGTGAGGTTATTCACATTTCTGTTTTGAGTGTTATTGTTTATCTAAGTTTTATTATTTCAAAATAAATACGCATATTCTGCCATAAATAATCATTTACACGTATTAAAATCAAACACGAGTATAGTCGTGGTTGGCAATGGGAAAAACTTCATATAATTTAGGCTTGGTAACGAATGGATTAAATAAAATGGAATTTTTGTAAAAACCATTTATTTTTAGCTTTTTTTCAAGTTTTTGCACCTGCATATTTATGTTTGTGATCATAGAAAGTGTGCAATTTTGACAAGTTGTACGTTATAATATATTGAAAGTATCGCAGGTATATTCGTGCTGGCAATGGGTAACACCCTTCCAACCACGAGTATATTCGTAGTTGGCGAATTCGAATGGATTAAAGATAAACAAGAAAATAGAAAATACTAGGGTTAATTTGCAAATTTAGTTTAATTCTATAAGAAAAATCAATCTGTGTTAAATTAATATAAATTTAATTTATTTATCACTCGATTTTTTAAACTAATTTTCGAAAATGTATCCCTACATAGAAAATACATATCTACTAAATAAAAGAATCAAACTACCGGTGTTGAAACATAATATTGTTTGTATGCTATTGTAAACTCTGACAGCTGGCATCTTCCCTTATCAATCAAATCTTTGACGCCACAATTTAAACACCTCTTCAACCCTTATGTTATGCAACGTCACGATCTATTTCGTCTTCTCACGGTAAAGGCACTTCCTGCAAGCCAACCGGCATTCCCGCCAAACTGGATGGAAGCGACTGCATGCAAATCGCCTGCACTCAACCCGATGACTTTAATCCAATTATGCCACTAAATGCGAGACCCTTCTCACTCCCTCAACTCCTCGTTTTCCAAAAGCAGCAGCAGCGGTGGTCTGCCAGGCTTTATCGGAGAGTAATTTGTTTACTTCTTAACAACCGGTATCATCGTTTTAGTTATACACGTGAATCCAATTTGAGCGAAGAGCTTTCCGGCAGACTCTCTCTCTCTCCACAGCCCGGCAGAAGGAATAAAATTACCAAACTGACTGGGCTTAATTCTCGCAGAAAGGTCCGAATCTTCCTTAGCAGGTCCTGCCCCCCTGGAAAAGCAATTCTGCAGAAATCAATCCGATACCGTGGGCCTTAAATCCTTCATATGGGCACGGGCCATGGGGGAGTATCCATCTTGAGAGAGGGCGCATGTGACCCATTTAGAACGCGGGGGTCTTAATTCCGATCTTGCAGACGAAACTTAAGAGGGAGAAAGTGCACTTAATGGCCCACTGCGGCGCATCACGTGGTCTGTCGCACTTCATTTCGATAGATGTCACGTGGCGATTTCTCATTGGCTCCCTCCCTTCGTCCTCTCTGTCCACCACACATCTCCTCCACCACCCCTCTTCCCCGGCCTCCCATCGGGATTTCCAAATGAAGTTGGGTTTATTTGAGATGCGATACGGTTGTGGGGATTTGTACAGACGGCGGTTTTTCTTAGGTTTCCTTCTCCGATATTTATAGAGGGAGGGTTCTTAGTTCTATCCAGAGGCCAAGATCTAGAAGTTAATTGTTGTGGACTAAGAGCAAAATTTGACACTTCGGTTGTTATCATAAGGTTTGTTCTTTACTGTGTCAGGGATAAATGTTATAAACTCTGATTTAATAGAAAATATACGTATTTAAGATTAAAATAAAAGATACTCAAGTTAATCGTTATTTCGTTCCATAATTCATCCGCATGAAATTTCTTTACATTTTTTATGATAGTTATTGAGAAAAAGATTATGAAAAAATATACAATAATGTAATAAATATACAATAATGTTTAAATTTTCTCGTTAGTTTATTTTCTTTGAAATTTATAATAGAAGATTAATTATTATATCTAAAAAGTTTTTAATTTTTTCAATTACCTAATAACAATTAATTTTGCTTTTTCTTTAACTATGGTAATTGTATGCTCATTTTTAAAAAGTTCATTAATAACTAATTTATTTCCCACTCATAGAAGAAAAACTTTACAATCATTCTTAATCACCCCATTAGATTGAGAAATTGTCTATGAAGATTTGCAACAAAAAGAGAAGTTACAGATTTAATAATAACTAATAATGAGAATAATATAATTTGCTCAGAGATTAGATAATCAATACAATCATTTATAGAGCCAAAATATGAGTTGGACGTATTTTCCTCTCGATTTACGGGTTATTCATACACATTATGGTCCGTATTATAACAAAATCAATACAACATTTTTCAGTCTGTACGATTTTGCTCGCCATTCAGAATATACAATAACACTGTAAAGATATCAAAAAAATGTCTTCTGCTAATATCTGTAGATTTTTTTTGTCGTTTAGTGAAGAGAATGAAGTTTGGAACATTACCTCTGTCCATTATATGCCTTGAACAAACTTTTTTTAAAAGATCTAAAATGTGATGGTAATTTTGATTGTGAGAAGTTTTTTTTTTTATATTGCTGAAAGCGACTTTGCTTTATAATGTTCACACACTTGCAGTTGTTCTATGCAGAGGTAGACAATCTTTCTAATGATGGATTTTACACAGCTTTGAAAAAGTTACGTGATAAGTTTCATATATTTGATTGCTAATCTATGAATCGTAATCGCATATATACAAATAAAGTTAATTCCAGAGTGAGAGTTCTTTTTCTGACAGAAAGAGACATAAAACGGGATATTGGCATGCGAAAATAGGAAGAATTTTAAGGATTTAAAAAAAAACCAACAATTTACGAAAAACCATTTTTTAAAATATTGTAAAATCAAATTATAAGCCTCCAAATATACTGAATGGCATTTACAATAACAGATCTGAAATAAAACTAAAGGCCTTTTTGTTACATACCTAAAAAAAATTACGATAGTGGATGAATGAATGTGTTGAGCTTGTGGTCTAGCCTTCGAATCCTAAATATGAAGAACCTTAAACTTCTTCTGAGGAAATTAAACATAATTCAAATACAGTGAACCTGGTAATACCTTCCATGATTTTCATTAGATCAGCACTTGCGATTGTGGGTAAAAGCAAACATCTCGCTAGATATTGCAATAAGTTTTTCTTTGTCAATTTAGCACAAAAGCATTTCCTTGATCAGTTAAAGCCGAATAGCAAAACACAAATTAATTATGGATGGGGGTTTTTTTCACAACAAAAATACAGGCATCACGAGCAATTTGTGAATCGCGATTTGGATAAAACGAGTGAGCTACTTTGCTTTTTGAAATTAAACAAGAATTTTTTGGAAACTGAAACGACAATTATAAGAGGGGAGAACTATAACAATGGAAACCGAGGATGGCAATTACAATTTATCCAATGGAAACCGAGGATGGCAATTACAATTTATCCATAACTGAAAATATTAAACTATCCAACATAAATACCATCGTCATGTGAATCAAATATGACTCACTGCCACAGTGTTCCCTTTCACCACTTGAATCATATTTGCTACATGTTGAATACCACTATAATCAGCAGCATATTAATATGCACCAATATGAAAAAATAGCAGCTGTTTAACACTAGTTTGTGATTATTCAAAATCGACAAAGGGACTACAATCCTATGCGTAAAAATCAAGTGAATCTCCCGTCGGGTTTAAATTCTTGCAATTTAACATCCGGTTCATACAATTCATCTTATTTGGGACATTTATTGTTATTTCCATCTGTGTAAGGATGTGTGTACCTGACAGACTAAAAGTAATTTTTTTATCTTTTAATTAGCGTATTGCTTCTTTTTTTTGCATGGAGTCATATGAAGTCGCAGGTGAATGAATATTTTCTAATTAAAGCCATAATACGAATTTAATCGCATGATATTGCCGCGCATGTAATCCACAAAATAATCTTTTGCGGTAAGTTATTTTTTATCATTAAATATATTTAAAGTTGAGTGATATTTATACAAGAATAGAATTATTTCTTTGCCTTAAGTTTATATTTCACAGTACTGATATTTTTTTCTGATCGATAAAAAACCGCAGAAAGAATCTATATCTTATACTATAATACGAGGAATGGCTGTCAAGTCGAAAATCGCCCCAGAATTAATCGACCACGAGGAATCGATTGGCGTCGGTTTTGAAGCGCTACGATTGAGCAGTTCGGAGTTACAGATAGGATATTTTCAAACTTTATTAGTTCGCCATAATGGCTACTTAAATTTTCAAGTGGTAACGTGCTGCCATTTTTAGCCAATATGCCATCTATATCAATATTCATATATATATATATATATATATATATATATATATATATATATATATATTTCATGCAGACACGTGATGAAAATTGCATTTTTATATGTTTAATGCGCAATAATAATTTATTTTTTTAAATTTAAGTTTTTGTCAATCTGATGGCAACATATTAATAAGATAATTTTTCCCTTTTACTCGTAACGCATGCTTGGACCGGTTATCTTTTCACCAATGGTTTCACAAATTTTCTTATGGCATCTATTGTTTTGATAAATCACAATTGAAAATTTGAATATTCGAGTTAGCTTCGATACCTGTTTTCTCCGAGCGGAGCTCGGTCACCCACTGGTGTTATATTATTTTAAAAATAAAAAAAATTATACTCAAGGAAGCTAAAATTTCAAGAATGATAATGTTGAAGGGACTAATGAAAAAAAAAGAAAAACATTTATGTAAAATTCTGTCAAAAATTATTAATTATTTTTTTTAACATTATTACTGTGAAATTTAGTTCGTTGACTTTCCATTAAAGATGCTAAGCAATCAAAACCTGCCTTTCATTTTCTTGGGAAAGCGATAATATCAAGAAAAAAAATATTGTGTTCTCATACATTTTACGCAGAATATATATGTAAATTGTTGATATAATTTCCCAAGCATACACTAACTTATTTGCTATGTTTATTATGCAAATACCTGATGGTTTCAAAAATCGATGTACCGAGTTGTTCTATATCTGTGTGTGATGTACAGCAAAGATGATCCCGATGAACCGACATTAGAAAATGTATTAATTAAATTAGTCCCCAAATACAACCAGTATTCTATTTTTATTCCCTTTATAATGAGCAACTACTGTCCCGTATTTGAAAATCTTGAAATGATATAGCATTTTATTTCGGTTAAAAGTATTAGAATATCTTAGAGCAATGAAAAATGTTTTTTTTTCCAAAATAAAAGCAAAAATCAAACATTTCTAAACATCCTTTGATCTTATGCAGAAATTAATGATTAAAGAGACTTAAATTATTTGTATGTTATGAAGCATTCATTCCCTAGATCAGTTTGAAAGAATATTTAAGATGATTAATCTAACCAATGAGAGGACTAATGATACTAATGGAGCTTATTTTTAGACCGAATACAAAGTTGAAAAGTGTCTCAAGATCTTTCTTTTTTAAAATTCCTTTTTTGAGTATGTAAAAGGGGCATCCTATTTTATGCCAGAAACAAATTAATCAATATTAGTGTCCTTTAATTTATATTTAAAAACCTTATTTAAGATTATACTATCAAATTTTCGACACTATAGATTTTATTTGAAAATATTTTTAACAACAAATTGATTTTTAAAACTGTACAGAATATGTAAAAAAAATTATGATTCGCTAATAGTTACTTAACTAGTGCATTAGAAATAATGATAAACATAAGCTAAAATTCCTCCACATTCACTAGCTTCTTACTTATCTAATTTTTTGTATAATAAGAATGTTAATAACCTTCGCAATTTAAAATGTTTGTTCTAAAATAATCAGGTGTGAAATAACCTGCAGTATCAAATAGAAATACGTTTTGTAAAAATAAATTAACAAACCAGTAGCATTAATATTATTACCGTAAGGAATTTTGAATTCATCATCATATATTTAATTCGGTTACAGTCACAAAAAAGTTACTCTTTACCTTGTTGTAGATTCCTAATTAAAATTTTCAAAAGTTAAATAAGGATTATTCGGTTATGAATCGCATGATTAAACAGTAGCTGCTTTAATCACTAATGTAATATTTATCAAGAACTGTATTTTATAACAGAGAAAAGAGCACGCTTAGTCTGAAATTACTTTAAAAAGTTAACTGCACATAAATACTAATTATTCGAATTGCAAAGATTAAAATAATTGACTAAGAAAAGGATTTTGAAACAAAGCGAAATTTCCATTGTTTGTCAAAAATTATTTTATCGTATTTAGCTTAATTGAATTAACAAATTCAAGGAATCCATTTCTTCGTCAAGCTTTAAAATTACAATTTGCTAAAATAATGCTAATTTAATTCATTAAGAAATCTAAACCTATTTTTCTAATTATCACCGAAAGGAAGAGGAAACTTATTCTCTTTATCGGTCATTGCTTTCAGCAAAAATTATCTTAGATTAAATTTAAAATTAAATTTGTTATCGTAAAAATTATTTCAATTAATGCTTTTCTTCAACGCTGAGAGAGAGATAAAATTCTCGTCGATATTATTTTTCTGCATTAGTTAATATTTTACTGCCATTGAAAGAAATCTAAAGCATTGAATTACATCTGATGATTTTTTTTAAAAAAATTATGCCTAAAATTGTTCGTGATAAAATATTTATATTATTTGTGATAACTCCAAGTGTTACAAATAAGTTGAATTTAAGAAGGAAATGCAAATTTGTACATATCCAAAGGCAGTTGAATGTGAAGGAAATGCTAACATTTGATAACAATAAAGAAAGAGCTGCCATCCCTGTCTCTTCTTAACACCCATTTAAAAAATAAGTTGATTCTAAAATCTAATTTTAATTATAGGTCAATTATATAGAATTAACTATTTTTTAACAGGACATAGCGACGTAAAAGCAAAAGATAATAAATGTTTTTGACACTTTTTCAGTGAGTTTGATGGAAAAAAGAACGAAAGTATTATACAAGTGTATTATACACATTTTACTGAATGAAAATTTAAAACACTGCCATAGTACAACTGCTTCATTAAAATGGTTTCAATTTTATGCAGCATGATATGTGTAATAAAAGGTACGGTGCGGTGTTGATGGCAAGACTTAAGAGTTTTTATCGCACTTGCCGTCCAAAATTATGAAAATATTTTGTAGTTTCTTATTCATGCTATTCAAATTTGTATTCCATTATTCAATGATACAAACATCATCACATATAGTCTTTCAAATTAGTGATCTATTCCTTTTTCGAAAGAGCCTGATCAAGAGAATCCTTTTTTTCCATTTGAGACTATTTTATTTTATTTTCGGTACAGTAAAAATGATCAACTTTTCAAGTTTGTCCTGTGTTTTCAAAATCCACTTTTATTTAAAAATCCATATTAGTTGTTGTCTAAAAGTTAAACATCTTCAAACGTGCATAACGTTATGAATCACTGTGGTGAAGTAGATTGAAAGGTGTATAAAAGGATGATTACAGTTTCAAACCTTGAATGATGGTAACGATAATTTACCTTCATGCAAAAATTTCCAGCCAAATCGGAGATTTAAAAATAGGGAAAACGTTCGCTGACTGTAATGTCGTTCTGAAAATCTCCCCATGACTCAAAAGTAAAAATTCTATCTCTACTTAGAATAAATCAGAATGTTCGCTAGGTTTTGTATGAGTATCCGTGTTGGAACTCAATAGTACAAAATTATTGACAGAGATAAAAATATACTTTAGAGGGAAGAAGTTGTGTTGCTTAAAGCGTTCTTTTTTTTTTCGAAATTTTAATTCATTAATAATTATAAAATGCCTACCTGCAGCAAATATTATTATAAAAACTTTTATTACGTTTTAAAATTTAAGAAATTTTCTTTTTAATGATACTAATTTAATAGTCATACAAAATTTTCCTGAATTTTGGCAATTTTTAAATAATATTGCTCAGCCTAATTTGAATATTTCTCCTCTGAAATTCAAACTTTTTTCATTGTGCAAATAAAACTAACAATCCAATCCAATCCATTAAAATTTTCGGGGCACGATTTTCTTCAATTTTTAAAAACTAAAAAAAAAATGTATTTTGTGTAGCATTTACTTAGTTTATATGACAAATCAGAAAGTAGGTTTGCAGTATCATCAAAGTTTGAAGTTAAACCAACTGACAATTGCACTTTTATGCACTATGATGTGAACCATTCCCAGGGAAAATTCTATTGGAATGGTTTGCATATTCAATAAAAGTATAGATGTTAGTCTATTAAACTACTTTGAATTTCGGGATATATATAAAAAAATTCTTGAAAGAATCATATATATATATATATATATATATATAATCAAACCTTCTGATAAAGTAGGTGATCGCCAATAAACGGTAAGCTCAAAATAAATATATCTATCTGCAAATTTAGCAGTCAATTCAACAGGGTTGAAATATAGTATTTCAATGTTAAGAGATTTAAAATCAGACTGCATATTTTGTCTGTTTCAAAAGTTAATATATTTTTTTCGCTGTATAAGAAAATATTTCGAAGTTTAGGTTGATTCCTAAAACTCATTGCTCACTTTTTCGCACTATCTCCAGCTTTAAAAATGACTGAAATCATGGGAAAAGTACTGCCATTTTTATATTCACTCACTGATTTTTATTATCAAATAGTTTGTGGTCATATTACGGATTCAAAAAACTTAATCTAATTATTTATCTATGAAAAAAAATAGACGGAAATAGTAATAAAAAAATAACACATTCACAAATAAAGTTGGCAAAATTATTTGCCTGACAATTTTGAGAAAATAATGAGGTAAAAAAAGGAAATGGAAATTCCCTAAAGGTTTTAATTATTAAATTTCGACACCAAATAAAAATTCATCTTGTTTATTTTATGAATTATTCCCTTTTATTTTTATTAAATCTAAAATTTTCATCCTCAAATACGCGCTTTTCATAACGAATTCGCCAAAAACAAACAATTTCTAAAAAAAAAGAATCTCAACAAAATGTATTTCCGCCTCATCCGTGCCAGTGGAAAAATCTGCATGAAAGAAGTCCCCATTCTTTATCCCAGTAGATCCGTGTAAACAATAAAGATTTTGTTAGGGCTTTGTAAAACATCCGATGTATATCAGGGGCATCGTAAAAAACCTGCTTATGTGAAATTCTCGGGCTCTCTCTGTGAGAAGAAAGGATCCTAGACAACAAATAAACTCCTGGCGCCAGACTTGAAACAAAAATTTAGTTGTTATTAGCTTCCGACCGAAAAGAAAAATCACTGAGGTTGAAAATTTTGGCAATAAATAAATAAATGATGTTTTAGAAGAGAGAGAGAGAGAGATAAAGTGGAGAGTACATGGTAAAAGAATATTGATAGAACCAGTGATCTCTTTTATTCTTTAAAAAAAGGAACGTCGAAAAGGCAATGGTTTTAAAACTTATATTATTTTTTAATGAACTAATTAAAATAAATAAATCTTTTGATTTCTTTTTACGTAATAAGCTTAAAAATATTATAGTAACATGATTTTTATAATATCTTAGAAATAAAAATGTATTTTTTGTCCTATATCAATTTAATATACATAACATTCTTTTGTTTAATTTTTACCTGAGTTTCAATGAAATTCGTTGATATTGATTATATTTTATATCTGATATTAAATATGTTTTACAGTAACGCATTTTATGGTTATAAATAATCTAAATCGATTCCATTACTACTAATAATATTTTATCCTTCATGTTTCTTCCGATGTTAATAATTAAATTAGATTTAATTCAATTTTTCATCATAAATAGCTATGAAAAGCATGATTTTAATACAAGTCTTCAATTTCAATTGTATTTCTTCCGAATTATAATTTTTCTTCTTAAGTAGCAATTGCGAAAAAAAAAATTATATTCCAAAATTTTTCAACACTTTTATGTTTTTTTCCATAGCACAAATGAAAGAATAATTTTTTTTCCTCCTTTTCATGAAATTTCTTTAAATTATGTTTCAATCGAGCAGTTTTTTATTGCTTAATCCTCTAAGAAAAGTTCTGAAATAAGTTCTTAAGTACCTTTAAAACTTCAGTGCTTGACTATTCTTATGTCTGTCTTTTTATTTATTTATTTTTTATTTTTACCAAAAAAAGTATATAAACAGAAAAAAGTCAAAATTTTAACGGATTTCAATCAGACAATCCCATAGAGCCAATATAAGATGGCACCCAATGCAAATATCAAATAAACACCCCATCCATTTTTTTAAAAATTACTATCTTCATATATATATATATATATATATATATATATATATATACAGTGTCTCACAAAAGTGATGGGACACTTGTGCTTTACAAAAGGAAAATGTAATAAAATAAATAAATAATCATGTACAAATTTTTTGTGGGAGTATTTCATACTTAAATTTTGTAACAATTAATACTTAACATACATTTTGTCAAAATATTAAAATATTAATTTAATAAAAATATAATTGTTTAGAACGGAGCAAAAATTAGCTCACATAAGTGATGGGACACCATTAGATATGCAACAAAAATCGTCTGAAATAAGCAATAAAAATATTTTGGGGGGGTTTTATTTTTACTCAAAAGCAATGGGCAATAATTTATAAAATCGTCTGCAGTATTTCCCTCCAGATTGCTTTGGAATTTTTGTGTTTTTTAGCTCTGTGCAGCCATGAATGCTAAACGAAAAGAAACTTCGCCTAAAATTCGAAAAATAATTATTAATTTGCATATTGAACGTGGAAAATCTATTAGAGAAACTGCTAAAACAGTTAATTTGAATCATTCAACAGTTTTCAACATCATTAAACGATATAAAAAGAATCATATGATTCAGGAAAAAAGATGACCTGGCCGATCATCAAAGCTATCTAATGGATTAAAGTGATATATCGTTCGAATTATTTAAAAAAAATCCAAGAATGAGTGCTCCTAAAGTTGCTGCTGATTTGCAAGCATTATATGGAGTAATTGTTAATCCTGAGACTATTAGAAGAGTAATTCGATCTGCTGGATATCACGGTAGAGTAACCAGGAAAAAATTCTTTGTGAGTGAAAAGAATCGAAAACTCAGACTGGCATTCGCAAAATCCTACATAAATAAGAATTCTAATTTCTGGAATAAAGTTATATTTGCTGATGAGAGTAAATTTGATATATTTGGTTCTGACGATAGAAGGTGTGGAGAAAACCCAGGAAAGAATTTCGTAAAGAGAACTTGGTGCCAACAGTAAAACATGGTGGAGCAGGAGTTATGGTATGGGGGTGTATGTCGTCTGCTGGAGTCGGTAATCTTGTTTTTATTGACAGTATAATGGATCAGTACAAGTATATCGACATTTTACAGCAAAATTTGAAATTTTCAGCACGAAAATTGAACCTTCATAACGATTTTAAATTCTATCAGGATAATGATCCCAAGCATACTGCTTTGAACGTTAGACTCTGGCTGCTGTATAACTGTCCTGAAATAATAAAAACACCACCACAATCTCCTGACTTAAATCCCATAGAGAATATTTGGCAAGAATTGGAATCAAGAATTCACAAACACACCATTTCTTCCAAACAACAATCAAAATCGGTGCTTCAAGAAGAATGGGGTAAAATCACTCCAGAAATCACAGAAAAACTAGTCAAATCCATCCCAAGAAGATTAAATCATGTTTTAAAAGTAAAAGGAAATCCAACAAACCTTTTAAAAAGTAAAATTTTCGGATAAATATTTGATGGAAAAGTAAGTGTCCCATCACTTATGTAAGCCATTTTTTTGCTCCTTTCTAAATGACTGTATAATTTATTAAATTTATTTTAATATTTTGACAAAATGTATGTTATGTATTAGTTGTTACAAAATTTAAGTATGAAATACACCCACAAAAAATTTGTACATGATTATTTATTTATTTTATTACATTTTCCTTTTGTAAAGCACAAGTGTCCCATCACTTTTGTGAGACACTGTATATAGAACAATTATACAATATATTCTATATACAATTATAGACAAATTCTGAATTGTTATGTATAAAGCTTTTTTATAATATGATCCAACAGTTGGTCTAATTTCAATGATTCAGATAATTAAATTATTCGTAAAAATGAGTGATACTGAAATTATGAAGAAAATTATTAACAAAAATATCAAATCTTTAAAGTATTTGAAATTATATTTTAAAACTTTTTATGACTGAAAAAATCTAAATATGCAACATTATATGTGATTATTAGTAAAACCTTAAAAATATAAACTCCAGTGCTCTAAACAAGAGTATTCGTTCCCTGGTGAGATTCTATATGTGTGTACACATAAAAATTAAAAAATAAGAGTTATCATAATCCTTAAAGAAGTGATAATTAATAGTAACAATAATTAACAGCCTGTAATTATAAATGGGAAAGCAACTAAATAATTTCCACAGCAATTAAGTATTCAGATTTTTATTTATTAATTATTTTGGGAAAAAGTTCTGAGAAATTTTAATAAAATGCGTTCACTTAAAGTCAGAAAAATTAAAATTCTCACATTGCGATGCATATATTGATAAAAATGAAGAATGCTAAAAAAGTAATGAAAATGTTTGGTTCACATAGTAATTTTTTTAAAAAAATAAAGTTTGATTAAACAATTCCGCATTAAAAATTTAAAAATCTGAATATCAATTGAAATTTTAAACTTACGAAATATGAATATATTTTCAATAATTTGAATAATAAACACAAAATTAATTATCGTAAAATTCAGCAATGATTCCAACATGATTTTTAAGTTAAAAATACTCTTTTAATTCAATTTTTTATGACAAATAAATAAATAAAAGATAAAAGAGAAATACTCTTTTCCACTTATTTTATAACGGAAAAGAAAAGAAAGTAGCACCTATATCCTGCAAAACGAGTTACAAAATTAACTTCGATTACTTTTTATTAACGTGCAAACGATCAGGGGAGAAGCTCTATGCGAGACAAATAAAAAGAAAACTAATAATCGGTTATGCTACCAACACACTTCGCAATAATGATTAAAGATATCGTTTGACACGAACGCGACATCGATAAACAGTTGTGGGAATAGAATCGATGACGAATGGAACGCGAAATCGATGTTAAATAGAAATGGATAAAAAAAAATGCAAGAGATTCATGGGACGTATACAGAAAAGGGAAAATGTCCTTAATGTCTAGCAAAGTATTCAATAAAGTACAATTCAATTTATGGTCGCGGAATCATACATCCATAACATAATGTAACCTGATGCTAGGTGTATGGCGTAGCTTTGGCGTTACTATAGCAACGGCTCATTTCCGCTAATAACCGTTGCTCAGCAACGACGGTCGAAACCATTCAAGAAATGCCAGGTAGGAAAGAAGCTAAACAGAAGAGAACGGTTTAAAATTTCCAACTTTTTTCGCGTTACTTACTTTTTTTTATTATTACTTAGTGAATGACAGGAAAAAGATAGAAGTTAGTTTTTTTATCTTGGCTTTTACAATGAAATAAAACTTCGAAGCCGCTAAGAAAGAATTTTTGCGATTTTCTCCAAGAAAATAGTTGCAGATACTTTCTTCGAAAAGGGGGACTTGAAAGTTTTTCCAACTGAAAAATCTTGGGAATACCTGAGCTCAAAAGAGTCTTCCCATCTGTAAGAAATTTTTTTTATAGAATAACGTCCAGAAATTCCTTCGTATATTTTGTAAAACTATTATAAAGACAAATATTTACTGAAGTAAAACATTTCACGGAAAAGAGGGTCCAAAAAGATAGAAATGTTCGCGCTAAAAAATTATCAAAGCAGAAAACCAAGCATAAAATCCAATTTTCAGCACTTTTAGTCAAATACTTTCACCTTTTTTTTTCTTTAAAATTTCTTTTTATATCTTTTCAAAGCAATCGTATGCAAGCATTTAATAAAACATTAATTGGTTAATCTTTCAAAAATGTAGCGAAGCGAAGTAAAAAAAATCGAGTTGAGGAATGGGAGGAATGTGCTGTTTTCAAATTAAGATTTAATATGAAACTTATCAAAAAAATTTAAAATGCATATTATCATTTTATAAATGCAAACCGTGCTAAGATTAGTTTTTTTCTTATATATATTACATTTTTTTAAATGTAAACCGAGCTAAGAGTTTTTTTCATTAGGGTATGAAAGGTCTACAGCTGTATGTTTGACATTTTCATAATTTTTTTTATATTTAAATACACAATTTTTCTGATGCATAAACAAATAAATTACTAAAAAGATAAATAGTTTTTCTTTATCGACGTAATAGGGAATTCAACCGTTTAATCTAAACAAACCATGCATAGTAAACACATCGCCATTATCAAGTTCTATAGATTGAAAAACGCTTTTTTACCTTCTATGAAGTGTAGAGAAAATATAGTAACCATCAAAAAAGTTGTATTCAAGATTTTGAAATTTTATGTCTTCCTGATTCTGATAGTCACCATTTCCTTAAGTATTCTTGTCCCCTCCATCCAGTTATTACTTTTCCAAAATATTGAAACTAGTCATGTAGGATTTGTCACCGAGGGTATTCTCTCTGCATGATTTGTCGTCACTTATTTTTAACACTTTTTTCTTTTTTTATCGCCTTTCATCTTGTGCTTCTCCAACTGGTTGGATAGTTTAATGTTGTAGGTATTTAGAGTGCAGAATGGCGTTATTTTATGTCTACTCTAAATATAACTCAAAAACGCTAAACAAATGGAATTTGGTATATTGACTTGAGATCAAATTTGTAGATCTCTATCAAATTATGTGTAAAATACCTTTATAGAAACTGAGTCTGTTCGAATTCAAATACAAATTAACAGGATAACTACAAAGTAAAGAGAGTTAGATAGATAATTAGATTAGATAGTAAACATATTAAAGTCTCTTGTGTAGATTTTTATTAAATTTTCTGCCAAACTCAACGAAGGGTTAAACGCCTGTCTGTCTATACTTTCAGAAATATGAAAACGTGATATTCGTAAAAACTAATGACATAAATAAATAAAATTCGGAATGCGATCCTGTAGTTACAAGTACAGCTTTGTGCAAAAAATGTTTTTTAATCGGTTGGAAAAAAATGTCTGAAACACAAATTTGATTTTTGGATCCTATTAACCTCACGACAGAGAGTAATCATCGCCAGAAAAACTCACCAAAGATCAAACGACAGATTAAGATAAAATGTTAAATGCACATAAAAAATTAGTGTTTCATAATTATTGAACACCAATACCATGCGTGGGGGTGGAGGGTTGAGGGGACGCCTTTATTAGAAAGTAAGCGAGACAGTTTTGGAGTGACCACTGGCGGATTTTGAATATGCCTCCATTCTGTTTTATGAAACGTAACGAGTTCCATTAATAAAATATGCATGGAAACAGGAGATATCTGTCAAATTTTTCCAGAATATGTCTGCAGAAATTATGTGTGTCTATATCTGTATAAATAAAGAAAATCTATAGAGATATTTATTTATGTATATAAAAATCGATAGAAACCAAGATCCGAATAGTAGAGTATTATCGATGAAGCTAGCTTGAACATTTTAAATTAGAATTGTAATTCAGCATAATATTTTGACAAAAATGTGGCGAAGAATCAATTACCTTTAAGAATTTATATTTGAGTTTATAGAAATGCAACAATTTTAAATCCCTTCTTTGCTCCCTCCAAAAATGAGAATAAATGAGAAATGCCATCTGAAGAAACAAATGTATGAAAATTTTTGCCAATAGTGGAAGGTACACTAAACAAAATACATACTTGATTAACTTCATTCCAGTCAGAAAAAGGCGCTACTGTATTTTGTTAAAGTATGAGAAAGTTAAAGGGAAAATATTCTTATGATTTTAAATATTTTCCTGCTATACACGATTTTTATTAACATTTATTAAATGGATTTAAACGTAAAGCGTTGTCTGTATTTTCAAGTTAATGAAGTGTCTTTCGTTATTGAGCAAATTAATGAAAGTTATCAATTGTGTATATTCATTAATTTGGTATAAAGTTTAATTGGGTTGAATTTTAAAATAGGAAAAATATTTTACAGCAATTCTATTTCTTTACGAGTTCCTTGAGTTCGCAATCCAAATCAAGCCTCTAAATTACACTCAGATGTGTTACCGAATATTTAAAACGAGCAAAAGCCGAAACATCGTTGTTGTTTTTTAGCTTAAAAAATAAATTTATTATTTGATTTGAACATTATGATACTTCTTTATGTAAGGAGTCTTTTTCAAACACACACACACACACACACACACACACACACACACA
>JAOUZG010050330.1:1756946-1773636 GCA_026289955.1 Argiope argentata | reverse complement strand
GTGTGTGTGTGTGTGTGTGTGTGTGTGTGTGTGTGTGTACTTGTTTGCTTGCTTGCTTAATAAGGTTTTAGATTTCTAAGGCAGGTTTCTAAATTTTTTGCTCAATTCAGCCTTTATTAACTTCATTCTAAAATATTATCTTATTTTCTTATCTCATTCCACCTTTTCAATTTAGTTTATTCGTTATTAGTTCTAAAATTGCTGAATCGGCTAAGAGAGTCCATGCCTCAAGTGAAGATATAAAATACTGCTGATCTAAATCAATTCTTCTAAAAGATCCCTGTGTTTCCCTCGCCTGTGATTGGCACCTATTAAAATCTCACAATATATATTAACTGGGTTAAAGTTTCACTAGCATTCATTCATTTCATTTTGTGTCGTTTTTGTGTTGTTCTCATCGCATCTTGTTTATAAATCGTGCCTCCGGCGATGGAAATAAAGCGAGTTTAAAAATTTGAATTATGTATTTGAAACTGCCTTCTGATTCAAACAAAAATTAGGTTTATTTATTTTAAAATTGAACTAAACCCAAATTAATGCAAAAAGCTTTAACTTAATTTAGCCCATATTAACATTATTCTAAAATATTCTCTTATATTCTGATCCTTTCAACTTATTCTAGTTAATTAATTCAATAGAATCTGTGTAAAATTGCTTAATCGGACAAATGATAACAGGTTCCCACGCTTCCTGTTAGGTAATGAAAATTGTCCTGCCATACACAGTCTTTAAAAGGTCCTTGTGTTTCCCTTGCCTGATTAAGCGCGTATTGTAGAAATCCCCAAATCTTATTGTATATAAGCACTATGGAAAAATATTTTCCTTTCAAAATCTTATGGTTTTCAAGACCAGGGATAATGATTTCCCTCCCTTTTACACTTCAGCTTTTCGTCATTTTGTGTCGTTCTGTATTGTGCTTGTCGCTTTTGCTTGTACATAATGCTTGCTTCCCGTGAGGAAATAAAACGAACTTAAAAATTCAAATTGTTATCTATGTCTTCGAAACCACCTTCTGCAATCAACAAATTTTTACATATACATATATATATATATATATATATATATATAATTTTCAAAGAGTAATGTTAAAAACAGCTGGTATTATCATGCACTGCATAAGATAAGATATCTTCAAGAGGTGCTAAGTTCAAACGCGAGATTAATTCAGGATAAAGTTCGTTTGCACCTCACTTGTTCGAGAATTTTAGCAGAAATTTGGCACTGAATGACTACCGCCTGCTTGTAAAACAGATGCTTTAACAAGTTATTCAGATCTCAGTAAGATTTCTGTAGCACGCATTTATTCCCTATTGACAAATTTTCTTAAAACTATTAACTCGTTAAACGTTTCATTCGTTATGTTAAAAAGTTATGTTCTGCTATAATTTTTAATAGTCATATTAAAGGATTCGAATCTACAAGCATTTACCATTAATTATCAAACGAAGCTAATTTTTTATAATCCATTCCTATTTCGAGATAAACAAGCAAATCATCAAACGAAACTTATTTTCTACAATCCATTCCTATTTCGAATTAACAATATATATTTTAAATTTCGATAAACTAGCCAAAACAGAGAGGCTATATTCATAAGTATTTAATAAAATATACTTTAAAACTTTTCATTTGCATTTAATTTGGCATTTACATTCAATTAAATAAATTATTGGGGTGTTTTTGCATTAACTTTACGAGGTCATTAAGTAAATAGTAATTATTTACATTAATCAAATGGTAGAGGAATAAACCTAACAGATTGAGAGGAAAAAAGGCAATATTTTTATGTAACTAAAAAGAAATATCAAAAACTCGATGCATTTCTTTTAATTTACAAAGGTATTAAAAATCAAAAATATTTCCTTTTTGTATAGAAATATAGGACTAGCTAAAATCTTATATAAAATTTCGGTGTTTTAGTCAGAGATTCTGGAAGAAATCCTTAGAAATGAAAGGAAAGAAAATAAAATATTTTCAACAATAAAAAATGAGTGATGTGATTAATTTTAATAACAAAAGAAAGACGAAAAAAATTATTTTGGGAATGCATAATTTGAAAATAAGATTTAAAATTAAAGAGGAACAAATTCCAACATTTTAAATAATCAATATCCTGAAGAATTATTGATTAGAAAATGAGATTTGTATTTAGCTAAAAGAACAAAGCGATAAAGTTTAAGAATTACGGCTTAAAATGTTTTATCATGTAAGGCTTTTTTATATTCAAATGAATTATTAAATATGTTCATTCTATTTTAATTCGGCTGCATTATTGCAATTCTAAAGTTTATTTACTTACTGATAGCATACCCACATATTATATATAATATGAAATTCACTTTAACTTAGGTAATAGCGCAAGTATCACTTAAACTACGAAGGAAGAGAATTTTAAGGACAAATATTTAAATGTATCAAAACTGTACTCAAATAACTATTCAGTCATTTCTAAAATGTGTTAAATATGTATACTGCAAACGAACTGTTTTATTTCATATAGTCATATATTTTCAGCACATGCAGTAGAACAAAAAGAGAAATTAAATACTCTGTTTTTCACAGTATCATGTATAATAGCTTGTTCTTAATCAAACTTTTTCAAATGACTGCTGATTTGAAAGTTGTTTAAAAAAATAATAAATATTATTTAAAAGGTAGAAAAAATGTATTATAATAATATTGATTTCTGAGCTAAGATATAGCATTTTTCAGCTACCCATAATCTTTATATTTTTTCTTAATAAACAAATCTGAATCAATTTGCGAATGCTTTCTCTTATACCAATGAATTTTATAAAGCTACATATACTTAATTGCTTGAAGAAATACCATTAACACAGTTAAAATATTTAAATTTTCTCAAAACAATTTGATAGGTTTTAATGTTAAGTATTTGCTTTATTAAAAATATACTACAAATAATACATCAAAAATACTATCTGTTTCCAGTTCCCTATACTATTGATTTACAGATCCATTTCTATATCGATCCAAATATAAAGAAAGGACAAATGTATTAAGTAATTTTTTCGTTAATATAATGTGCCTATAATAGTTGTTCATGTATAAAGTAATAAGTAATATAAAAGGGAAAAGAAAAATAATTGTTAAAATCTATATATTTTAGAAGTTTTGCTTTTGAAATTGTTTTTTTTTAATTAAATTTTTTTCTAAACTACGGCTAACTTCTGATTTCACTTGAAAATATCAAATTTTCTTATTCACGCTTGCCTGGACTGAAGTTAAAATCGATGTTCTAAAAAGATCTAAATTATGATGTAAAAAATACTGTGAGTCGAAAATATTTGGACAAGATCAAAACAATTAATGAAACTCGTTCTGTAAATAATATAGAATTGATTTATAATAGTCGTGATATTAAAAATATTGTACTATTGGTAGGGTAAACATTTAAGGCAAAAAGTTCAAAGAAAATGAATTACAATTTTCCGTTTTTTAATGCTTTTAGCATTCCAGAATGTGAAAGTAATTTACTGACTGTTTAAATTCTATTTGCTCATTAGTAAAAAAAAATTATGAAATGGTTTTACCACAGCACTATTCTTAATACTGCAAGTTATCATAAAAATCCCTGAAAAAAATTTACTAAAAGAGTATATTAATAATCACATTAACAATATGTTGAAGCATTTGATATTTTTGAAATCATACAGGGGATTGTAATTTCATTAATTTTGGTGGGAAAGACAACTATAACTGCATGCAACTATTAAAAAAAAGACCCAAGATCCATAAAATTCTCTTTAGTTCTTCACTGCATAGTTGTATCCTTCTATCCTAGTT
This sequence comes from Argiope argentata, assembly GCA_026289955.1. Classification (NCBI taxonomy): domain Eukaryota; kingdom Metazoa; phylum Arthropoda; class Arachnida; order Araneae; family Araneidae; genus Argiope; species Argiope argentata. The sequence goes on along the minus strand of JAOUZG010050330.1, from coordinate 1,769,832 downwards.
AAACCCACAGCAATGAATATATATCATATTTAAAATTTTTAAGATGCATGTTTTATTGTCATATTAAACCCTTAATAAAAAGTAAATGAGGCCATTTTTTTTCATCTGTAGAAATTCATGAGGAATGCCAAACATTTAAAAGAAAAATGAACCCAACTTAGATATCTCAATGATCTTCGATTTGATACTGTGAACTTATCTATTACTGTTATATTATAGTATATTGAAGTCTGGATTTTTTTTAAAACATTATTACGAATTAACTTGCATCTTATATTTCAGAAAGCACGGAATTATTGATTGTTTTGATTGCCTCTCAGTCATATAGTTTCTTGTAATAATACTACTTCCTTCATTAAAATGATAGAAAGATTACTCTTTTCTATTTATTGTGCATTTTGTGTGTGTATATATTTGTAAATATACATAATATACTTTCTAAGCAACATTTTAAATTGATTTAAACAAGTCGTACTGGTTATGGCATGGCAGCATTAATCATCCAATAAGAGTTAAGCTTTCCCTGATAATCTAATCTGTAAATGCTGCTTCTCCTGGTTGTTATAAGCAATGCTCAACAGCAGACTGTGTAGATTGAACAGAATTTTAAAACATAAAACAGTTAATTCAATTTAAGTTCTACTTTCTAATGATTAATTACATCGAATACAATTTGTACTGGATATTAATGTTCTTGAATTTTGCCCCCATTTTATCGTTTGCAAATAATCATTTAAAGCATATAAATTTGGTTCTTAATCTTTAATAACAACTTTCATCACAACAACTAGAAACTGATAAATCAGAGTGATAATTTTTAATAATTTTTTTTTACACCATCATGATTTTATTCATGAAACAGAGTTTCAAAACTTTATCAATAACTATGTATTATAATCTGACTATTGCAATAATAAAATTGTTATGTACTAAAATTGCATATTAATTGAAATGCAGAATGAACTTAAAGTTATTTTTCATTCTAACAGATTCATCTACATAACTTCAATAAGCCATTAAGATTATTAAATTATTTAAAATGACATTCATTTTAATAAAAATCATTTCGTATATTTTGATCAAATCTTTTTAATTTTGATTTTGCTGTACTATATCTAAATTATTTTTCTATAATGTTAATTTAGAACCTAAGAATAGTAATTTTATGTCTGTTATAAATCAAATTTTTATCTATAAAACATTATTGGAGCAATATAGGAAAAACCAATATATATATATTTTCGAATTAGGTTAATAAATAATACCCATAAATTTTGTGAGAATTTATTTATAAAAATATTATTATTATAATTTATTTATTTATTATTATGTTATATGTTAATTTTTAAGAAAATTGCAGCTCAACACCAAAATAACCCAGCATTAAACATTTTAATAGAAAATCTATCAAGTCAATATAATTATTTTATTTGATATTATATTAATTTCTTATTCAAAAATAGAAAATCCTTTGCGAAATATAACTATAAACATTTTGATATAAAAGTCATCAAATCAATCTGACCTTGAATTACTACCTTCATTAAATCATAATTTTAAAACCAGTTTATTTATTAACTATTTACGATTCTATCATAAATATATTATATCATATATATTTTTTCAAAATATGTGCTGAAAAGCTTGAATTAAATAAACATTGACATTTGAATTGTTGTTGTAATAAATTGTACAAAAATAAGCATCATAATTTCAGATTAATTTTTATGAAAATCCTTAAATCAAAATATTCAAATAATTAATCGCGCTATTCCAGCGAATAATTATCTCACATTTATTATAAATTCACATTTTTTGTAAAAAAAAATAATAAATTTTTACTTATGATTCCATTTCTGACAAAAGAAAAGCAACAGAATTTATTCATAACATCAAAATACAAAATTAAATAAAAACTTCTAAAAACTATGATCATCTGTAAATTTTATATAAAAATTCAATATTGATCATTTTACACTGATATACACCATTGTATGACGATAAACGAATCCTCATTTTATAAAACAATAACTAATCTCATTCCATTGATGACGAAAAAAAAGCGAAGAAAAATATAGCTATGAGATAAAATTTAAGTATATTTTTCACATTTTTGATCCGAAATAACATCATTTCGAAATAAATATAAATGGAGAAGGCGTCGAACACCTGAAGATGTGAGATGGTAGTGGGGGAAAGCGTACTCACCAGGAGGAAAGCGGAGACCACACAATCGCACTCTGCGGATCGGGGATTATCAAAGGACCTTCTAATGGAATTAAATTCCTTTTAAAATTCGTAAAATTGTCGAAAACACAAGAACTGTACCAACTTGAACAAAATGCGAACAACCTGTTGCATTCGGCTCCTCCCTAGAGCAACAGTTGGCCGCAGCTTATCAACTTTCTACAACATCACTATCGCCATCTATGGAGGAGAAAAATGACTACCGCATTATTTTGATGGCACATGAGGTTCAGGATTCAAAAAAAGAAATTTTCAGTTAAAATTTTTGAGATCCATTCAGAATAAACATTATCTTTTTTTTTTCAATGATTACGAATATGAAAGTTCTGTGCTGTTTATAATATGCCTTATATCTATAAAAATGAATAATATTTTAAATATTGGCTATAAAAAATTGAAAATTATTTTTATATTTATTTATAAAGGACAGTATAAGAATACTTGTAAACTTTAACCCTTTTTTTACTTACACAATACACATACCAGAAATTTTTTTAAAAAATTGTGAATAAACACGTCAAAACAAAATAATTTTGCAAAATAACAATTTGATATCCTTCTGCTTGTTAGTTTTATTTTTGTTATGATTGATATTTTCAAACGATTATTGATTATTGCAACGCATAAATGTTTGACTTCCTGAAAATAACAAAATTCTATACAGATAAAAATAGTTTCAAAAAACTATTTTTATCTGTATAATGGCTATAAATTTAACAAAAATTTAAATATATATATATATTTAGCATATTATAATTATTTGCATTTATGAGAATCATTTATTAGAGAAGAGAATTTTGTTATTTTCAGGAAGTCAAACATTTATGCGTTACAATAATCAATAATCGTTTGAAAATATCAATCATAACAAAAATAAAACTAACAAACAGAAGGATATCAAATTGCTATTTTGCAAAATTATTTTGTTTTGACGTGTTTATTCACAATTTTTTAAAAAAATTTCTCATATTTCTAATCAGTTATAACAAGAACATAAAGACAAATCATTGTTTCAAATCAACACAGCAATAATAAGAAAAATAAAATGTGTTCTGCAGAGCTTCGTGTATTCGTGAAAAAAAATTCGTTTTCTAATTTTAATTAAGTAAGATTATTGGCAACTATACTCTATCGCGTGTGAAATTGATATTTCTTGGAAAATCTATGGAGATCAATAGAGAAAAAAAAATCCAATTTTTAAAATTCCAAAGCATGCATAGAAAATAATTGTGTCTGTAAAAGTAACAATTAACATGTGCACAAAACTTTTCTTGAGCTCACGGGTAAATAAAAGTAATAATTTTAATTGCATACTATATTTTTCCAAGTTTATATATCGTTAACTCTGGAAATATTTATTCAAAATAAAATAATGATATAAGAAAATAACTATATTCATCTCTCGTCATATATGAAAATAGATCTATTCATTTCTCTGGATATATGAAAATATATCTACACATTTCTCTCTATATATGAAAATATATCTATACATTTCTCTCAATATATAATATATCTTTACATTTTTGTCAATATAGGAAAATATATCATTCATTTCTCTCACTTTAAATAAAAAAATCGATGTAAATTTGTTTAATAATAAAAACTTCATTTTTAAAACTATTCTGTTTCGACTTTTCTAAAATAAATATTAACTGGCTGATTACCTTGCCAGAAGAAATTTAATGTTGATATAAATAAGTATTATATAAAGCATAGAGGGTATATTTGACTATCACATATTTTCTCCTTGTGATCAGAGCGTTCTGGGTTCGAGTCCTGGTTCGGGTATGGTTGTTATTCATCTGTTCTATATGTGAGATTTGTGAATGATCCCCCCGGGAAAAAGGCGAATTAGATGCATGAGTAACTCTTGGCTCTAGCAGGCGCTTCACAAAACAAGAGACGCACTCTTTGCTTAAAATCGCTGTTTGTATCAGCGAACTTGTCCGTGGCAAGTGCCATTAGAACAACACATTTTCTAAGAGCCATACGCTATTCTACTTTGCATTTTATTTCTACATTTTTTTAAAAAAATAGTTGTTTATACGATGGCAAACTATTTCTAAACTCCCGTTGCTATATGCATACTTTAAAAAAAACCTTCAAAATATTTTGATGAGCAATCTATAGATTCTAAAGCTATAAAATTTGTTACGTAATGACATACTAGATTCACATTAAGAAATTTCTTCATGAGAAACTATATTCTCATGAAAAAATACGGTTGTTTTTTTCAAACTATTATTACAGTTTCAATTAACTTAAGATCAATTATTAGAAATTTTAAACCTTTTTTCGAACTGATTTAGTTCCATTAGTTAAATAGTTAGTTAACCATTAGTTCGGTGTATATTATTGGTAAAATCTGTTTTAACGCCACTTTAAAATTTGAGAAATAAACTTTGCTGTTATATCAAATATTACTCCCAAGTAATGTTTCACTAAATTTAATAAATTTAAAAAATTTGCACAGTTTTTATATTACCTTGTATTTGGACGATATTAAAGACGCTGTATGCTTCAAGCTATCGTTGTTACATAATTAAAAGCAAATTTTAGAAATAAATTATAGATGCACCAAACGTATGTTTGAGATATTTCGGAAAACTGTGAAAGCTTGCTCATAAAGAAATATATTTGAATCGAATTCTTTGATATAGAACTTCTAAATAGATATAATATTCTTGAAAATGAAAATATTTTTTTAAAAAGTGGAAGACAATTTGTTAAAAGCATGCTTTTAATTACTGTTTATTATTATGAAACTTAAAATACACTGTAGAAAGTTCAGTGTTTGTGTTCACTATATGGCTCAAGATTTAAAATAGATTTAATAAGTAATATCCCAAGAAAATATGATACATTTTTATCTGTAGTTCTTTGCCATCTTACTTTACATAAAAAGAAACAATTGTAAAAGTCAACTGATTGAGTCTTTAGATTTTGATAAATTTTACCATTTTAAAACTTCGAGAGTTTTCAAAACATATTTTCGTAATAATGTCTTTCTGTTTATTTGTTTTTCTATGAGCTAAGCAACTCAGTATCGAAACTAGAAACAACATAAAATTTGATAAGTGGCTTTTCTTTCAAATTTGTAGACTTCTGTCAAAGTTTGGATAAACATATCTGTGGAAAATATATCTGTTCTCTCTTTCATTTTGATCTGAACATGGTTACTGAAAGAGCTTCATCGAAACATGTTTACTGAAAGAGTTAATTGTTACATAGGTATAATTAAGTGTAAGGTATTAGTATCATCGAGAAAATTGGGTATATTTTGATTGGAAATTTGACCATAGATTTCTTTTCTGTACCTCAAAAACTAATTTTAAAGAAGAAAGTTTAAAAAAATTATTACAAAATTTGAATAGAAATAATTGGGGTTATTGAATTCAAATATTCTAAAAACAAATTTCATTCTTTTTTATGTTATTTAATACAAAAAACCCATAAAAGTTGTCAAAAGAATTCGGTTATGATGACTTGATTTAGATCTCTCTGAATTCAAAGAAAACCAATGTGTGTGTGTGTGTGTGTGTGTGTGTGTGTGTGTGTGTGTGTGTGTGGGTGTGTGTGTGTGTGTGTGTGTGTGTGTGTGTGTGTGTGTGTGTGTGTGTGTGTGTGTGTGTGTGTGTGTGTGTGTGTGTGTGAATATTTTAAATCAATAAAAGCGAGGAATTAACGAAACTTTTTATATACATTTAAACCAGAGCCAGGACAGTCATAAACCAGTTACAGGTTTATAACTGTCAAGAGCAACATCTGAAAGAATAAACGTTTATTGCTTTTCCTAAAATGCATATTATTTTTGAGTAACTTATTATTTATAGGTTGTTCACAATTCTTTCGGTTTCTAACTTATTATTCTCAAAAACAAGATCTGAAATCGTAAATTTTTATCAAACAAACGATACATTTCCTCATACATTTATACATTTAATTTGTTATAGGAAATGCATACTCGAATACAGATACTTTGTATAAAGAAAAAAATTACAATCATTAGTTAATTAAAAATGCTTATCTTTATATACAAGAACTTTTTTTATTAAAGCATTATTACTTAAATGTATTACTCAATGCATCATTTGAATGGTTTATTATTTTTTGGATAAAAGATAACTCACTATTCAAATGGTTGCAATTTCATTCCTTGTCTTTGGTTTCTACTACCAAAGAGAAGGTATGAAATGGTAAATTCCTATCAAACAGCTGGTACATTTCAATTGCAATCTCCAAAATGCGTATCCTTTTTGAGTATCTTATTGTTTATTGGACAAGAGGCTGCTCGCCATTTATTCGGTTACGAACTTATTATGCCTAAAAACAAGATCCGAAATCTTAAATGTTTGCCAAACAACCGATGCATTTCCATTGCTCTAACCATTATGAAATATATTTTCTTACTCAATTCAAATCTACTTCAAACTGTAACGGCTGTATCTTACCAAAGCTCAGTTTTAAAAGAAGTATCTTGCTCCAATATTTATTTGTGCCTTAAATTCATGAAAATAACAATAAAAAGACCGACTAAGAACTTTCGACAAAATATTTATGATGGCAGGCAGTATTTACTTTCAAATATTCCGTAATTTAACAAGCCTCTCATTGTTAGCCATAGTAAATAAAGTTCTAAACTGAAGAAATTGTTCAGGAAAACGTTGTATTTCTAAAAATATTTATCAAGACATTTTCTTCAAATATGAACCGAACAACTTCTTCAGTATCTAATCATGAGGGAACAGCAAGCTCAAGAGAGAAAAATGCACGGGTATCTTTTATCCTTTTTAAGAACTCAGCCAACATTAGAATCTTCTGAAAGACGATATTTCTTTCGCAAGATCCAGTTTTTGACGATGCAAAATTCCATCGTATTTTTCTTCTTGTTTAGATTTTTTTTCTTCCTAAATCTGATATTTCAATTACAGCAATCGACGATATATATTTTTTTTATTCTTTCGTTTTTCTCTCTTGCTTTTGAAGAGAATTCGCCGAAATCATTTTCTTTCTGTATCTTTCGTTGGCCCTCGAACTCGTTGCCAGAACAAAGTAAAGAAATTTCTTCCCCCTTTTTTTGTACGTCAGACGATAAAGAAGACTGCTGGCTGCTGTGTTTATTTTTGAGGTTAAGTTAAAAGTAGTGTCGCTGCTTGTTGTGTGTCCAAAGAATTTCCTCGCCCAATAAAGTGAAGCAATTGGTTTGTCTACAAAGTCAAGAAACCTGAAATACCTGAAAGAGAATTTTTCCCGTTACCTTAGTGATTTCTCGCTTCGATTTTTTCCCTCCACTCGTCGAAACGGAACTTCAAAAGAAACTTGGAGAAGAAAGGTTTGTTCTGGAAACATTCCTGCGGTCTCTGATATTTTTCCTTCGATTTCGTTCTTTCTTTCTTTAATTATCCCGGAAAAATGTATCTCTTCATGACAGTAAACTTTCGGTAGCCAAAAATTATCAGATCAAGAGACTGCCAGATTAACAAAAAATTAGGATTGGTGGATCTTCATTTATTAAATATATTTTAACTGTAAAATCTATATTTGTAGTACAAAGCGTAGAAAATTACAAAAAATTATCTAATTTAATATATACATTATATATAATATTATGTAACACGCAGTACGTTGTATTATATTTATACTATTATTATAAATATGAAAATTTGAATGGATAATTTTAGTCAATCACACCAGAAAAGCTGACCAAAATTGGATGAAAGTTAGCACGGAGATCGATTATATTCTAGAATAAGAAATGTGCTACTATTTATTCCGTTAATTGAGTGGCTAGTTTTTTATTAATTAAAAACTAATTTTCCTGCCAAAAACTTCATTTCCCTACCACCAAATGAGTAAGACCAGTTTTTTTTTCGCACGCTAACAAAGTTAGGCTTAATATGTTTTCGATCGCTTTTTCAAACGATTGTGTATATTTTCTTTGTGTTTGAGGCATTTAAAATTAAACGGTATTAATTAATTGAATTTCAGATTCCTTTTGAAGTGCTTTTGAATTAAAATAAAACAAAATTTAAAAATTTCAAACTCAACTGCTTTACCCCAATTGTCGTGGAAAATTCACGCATTTGCGTTGCCCCAATTGGTTTCAGACCGTCAGTTCTCACGTAAACACATCAAAATTTTCATGCATACGAAATCGCGGGTAAAAGCTAGGATAGTTATACATAACACCCAAAGAACAATTCTAAAAATTTTCTGAGCCTTTTACAGAAAAACAAAGCCCTACTCTAACGGCCTTTTTGTCATAGAGAACTTTGCTACTTATTGGAACATTGTTGAATATTATCTGTCACTAGAGTCAAGTCACCCTTAGCATGTTATTTGTATAACGGGCGAAACAAAGTGTAAATAAGTGACTCGTTTAACTTTCTTGAATCTACTGCAGTTGTGCCTGCAAGATTCTGCCTTTGGCAAAAATTAAAGATGATTATTAACGACATCAATGAGCTGGTGAAAGATCATAACTGGAACTGCCGAAGAACTTAAGAAGTTACATTCTGTGTCACAACAAAAAGTTTCGGAGTAAATTTGGTCAGCAAAAAATAATAGAATCAACACAGCAAAAACATTTTGAAACATAAAGGAGACAATGAAAGCACGGGAAATTATTAAAAGTATTCTAAGAGCCATCATTACAATAAAAAGTAATTGTTCTCAAAACAAATACACTTAACGATATCGCTGTGTCGCATTTTCACCACATTTTGAACCGTAAAAAACGAAATATTATAAATAATAATCCCAATATTATAAATCTTTATGATTTTTTTCCGAAATATTTTTGAAATAGAGCATACTGTAATATTTTCCTTGTTTTTTATGAGAAAAACTTTTCCCTTTCACGAGTATCCCAAATTACTGGAAATACTCGTTAAGTGAGATTTCATTGTATTTTAAAATTCTTTTTATCTATTAACCCTTAATAACCTAGAGTTTCAATTTTGATCCCAATCTTTTAAACCGAATGTTCACATTACTATTAGTTTTTTTTATATAGGTTGGCTGTACGTATTTTATTGTTGCCATATTTATATTCACACAGTAATATTAAAAATAAATCACTTTCGTAAATCAGGCTACTAAGGGTTAAAAATCTGAGAAATAAATGGCCACCCCATGTTGTAATATTAGCAATTTTTAATAAGCAATTTATCATTGGTCATTATGAAATAGAAATTTTAAAAAAATCATGAGGAAGTTAAGGCTAGGGGGAATTTGAATATAATAGTTTGGTACACATTTGTCACAGTACATCATGTTCAGTAATGGGCAGTCTTTTCCATTTATTAGTTTTAATTAAATTTTTGAGCTCAAAACCGTGAACTTGCTTACAACCAGAATAGAGAATCGATACTGATTTTTGAGGTCAGAATCATGATATCCCTTTATAAATTTTGCATTTATTTCTTCATTAGTTGCGAGTTCTACAAATTCCTCTTCTAATTGTGACGATACTTATGTATCTGCATTTGTAAAAGGATCTGCAATCTAATTCTTGAAATTATTATAATACCAGTTGATATGCAATCTAATTCAGGCACGTTATTATTATGTCAGAACATGATGTTGTTTTTGAGATAAGGCTTTTGGCGTCAACAAAATCCATAGGGGACATACCATGCACATTTCTTTTGAAAACTTGCTTTTCTTTCCAATAATGAAGTTTTATTGTTTGAGATTAAGAAAAAAACATTTTTGAAGAATTCTCAGAAATCAAGAAATATTTCTTTGATTATTAAAATGAAACTTATCAAGAACGATTTGGGGATTTTTGAAATGGTGTAAAAACTCTTTTTTGTAGCATTATTTTCTTAAATTATCATGGGAAAAACTTCGAAATTCATCGAAATTTTTATTTAGTTAAATTCCAATGAAAAATTTAAAAAAAAACTATTCCACACTGAACGTTTTTACCTTCTAAGGCATATACGAATCAAAGCTAATAGGTGTATGCTAAGAAATTTGATTTGTAGAATTTCAGTGGACTCACATTCATCTTTATCTCTACTAATAATAGAGATGAATGGTGTAAATGTATGTATGTGTGTGCGTTTGTTGCCGACAAAAGTGGAACATATTCAATTTGAAAAATGAAAATGTACCCCTTTAGGTATTTTTTTTTTTTTTACTATTTTAAGTATTTTTTATATATCTTGAAATTTTAGTTAGTTAAAAATTAAGCTAAATGTTTGATATTTCTTCTCTTTAATTTCATAAAATATTGTTAAAAAATATTTTTCGCGTGTTTTAAAAGTGTTAAAAAATTATTGTTTCTCGGTTATCAATTTAACAATCGTATAAATATTTCAAGATTTTTTTTCATGTTTTTAAGAATACTTCTTAATTAATTTCCTATTGAAGACTACATTGTTTTTCTGGAATTCAGACTATTTTCATTGTTCCATCAAATATTTAATTTTTAATTTTATTCTATTGTCGAAACCAACATAAGAAGAATTATTTTTAATATCTATATTGTGTATGATAAATAAAAAAAGAGAATTTTCAAAACCTGTAAATTTACAAATAATAGTGCTATGATGTTATGTAGCTGGTTTCCATAAGAAAAGCGATATGCACAAAGAACGAACATTCATAAAAAAAATCAAATAAAACGGCATTAATATCTCACGGCTTCATGGAATCATGAACATGAAGTTATTCTAAACAATTTAATCGGACTTAAATGTTACAAATAGCCCCGGAAATCTAGGTAGGCAGCCAAATATGATAGATTACTTTTAAGATAAACTTTCCTACCTTTTAACAATCCTCATTTTTCAACTATTTCGAATATAATTTCTTTCACACAATGTATCACAAACGATAATAAATCAAATTGTAATAATCCTTGAATACTTTTCAACTCTGAAACTTTTTATTCCCTTATAAATAGATAATAAAAATGTTATTTTTGCTTCTTTTTTCACATTTTTTAATGATTAACATCTGATTCATTAAGAACTAAAATCATGAAAACCTAATTTGATATTAATTACATATTTCTGATTATTGATATTAGCAAAATATTTTCTTTCAAGAGGTTAATATTTGTCCATTGTTTCCAATAAGATCTACTTATAAAAACTAAATAACAAGTTTTCAAAATTTAATAAATAATAATACTGGTGTAGTAAAACAAAAAAAATCTTAGGATTTATGATACCGTTTGTAAATAGAATTCTTAACAAAAGGTATTTTTCGAAAATATGTCTGTTTATTTGAAATAACATCTTTATGAATTTTTATTTTTACATTTGTGATTTTAAATGATACAAATCGAGATATTTAATATTCTGAATAGTTTGAAAGCTACGATATTTGCTTATGTATCATATATTTTATGAACATGTACTTTATTTAATTACAAAAACTGATTATTAGTTTTTATACAGTTGCCTTATTTATTGAATTGGTTTTGATTTTTTCAATATTGCGTTGCTCCATTTTTATAAACAGTTTGATTGGGTAGGACGTCATGTAAATTTTACATTTGTTGCATTATTTGTAAAATCAACTTACTAATTTCATCAAAGTAATTAAACAAATTTATAAATATTATCAAGTCATTAACAGTACTATGAATAAAGAATATTTTATACAGTTTGGTAATCGAATCAATATTCAAAAATGTATATTTCAGCATTTTTTCTGTGATACATTTATTAAAACAATATGGATAATTATTTACTTTGTTTAAAGCCTTTTTCCAACTGGAAGTTTATGCCTTTTTCTAAGGATTACACACTATCCATATAGTAATTTAAACTTTCTCACGCTCTTAAAATAAATACTATCTATTTACATGAATTCTAAATTTATTTTGATTTCTTATTTACGATTGCTGTTGGCTCTGACTCCCCTCCTCCCTCCCAAAAAAACCACTTGCGAGTGAAATAAACGTAGCGCCAGCTGAACTCATTGAGAAATAACTTTTAAAGATATATAAATTCTGAATGAATTCCTTCTTAAAACCTTTTATTTTCGGGCTTATATCTTCCTGTTTGGATTCCATCATTGCCTAGTCCTGGTTTTAATAAAGCACATTACAAATAATCTAAGAAGGCCAATTTTGTTTAGACCTTCAAGATAAGGATTCATCTTCTTTTATCTTTCTCAGAAAAAATATTTCTTATTTATAAATATATGTAAACATTATTATTTGAAAGCAGAAGACAGTTTCGAAGATAGAGGAGAGACTTTCGAATTTTTAAGTTTGCTTTATTTTCTCTCTAGGGGACACGATCTACTTACAAGAGGCACTGACAAGACGCGTTCGTTTATAACTCGATACAAAAACAGAAGGTAAAAGAGGGGGAAATCATTTATTCCTGGAATAATGAGATTTCGATGGGGGATTTCTTACACGCGTCGATCATAGGGAAGGGAATCAAAGGGAATTTTTAAGAAAGTTCTTGGTTAGGTAGCTTTATTTTCCTTCACTCGGAGTGTGGGAACTTGTCGGCTTTTAGTCGATTCAGCAATTTTACAAAACTTCAGTTGAATTAATTGAGTAGAAAAAGGGAATGGTATCAAGAAATAAGAGAATGTTTTAGAATGAAGTTAATATGGTCTAAATGAAGATAAAACTTTAGAAATTAATTATAACTTAAATTAG
>JAOUZG010050330.1:1677443-1742236 GCA_026289955.1 Argiope argentata | reverse complement strand
TATAGTTAATATAAATAACCTATTAACAATATATTGATTTTTCGGAGGAATTGAGCTCGCATTCTTCACCTTCACGCAAAAAATATTGAAATCCTTGCTACTGCTTGCTGATTTTTATTTTCATTACAAATTGCTAAAACTCTATTTAAAGTTTCAAAAATAAATTTAATTTAATTAATGAATTAATATTTGAAAAAAAAACTGTAATACTATCAAGTTTTATTCACTGCAAGTTTTAAAAAAGTATTTCAACTAGAGTGGATGATTGAAAAGTATTTTATTGAAGTTTAAAAATTGGAACAAGATATATAAATATATATTGGGAGATTGAAAACTAATAATAGGAAGTGAAAAAGCAATTTTGAATTTTATTATTTTCCGAAGCTATAGCTGTAGAAGCCAACATACTTTTTAATTCCTAATTAATTAAAATTCTAAATTTTTAAAAAAGTATATCTCAATCACGCGTTTTCACCTTCGAAAGTGTATACGTGAAGAATGTTATAACTCTGTGTCCCACAGTTAAGACTGTGGATACAAATCAGTAGTGTATTTTCGATTTTTTTAGCAAAAATCTGCGTATGTTTATAGAAAATGCTTTTAAAATTTTTCAGTATAAAACTTTTTCATTGATTTTTCTTTATTTTTACTTTAAATTAAACATTTTTTAATGTGTAAAAATAAAATTATGTTTGCATTTCCCGATAATGTGTTGTTTATATTGAAAATCGAATTTATCAAGTAAAAGTAAGGTGAACTCTGAATTGTTTAAGTCACTGTATATAATAGTCAGCAATGATTTTTATTAATAAATTTTCTGATAATTTTAATAATATGCTAATTTTTCGGTTCAAATTATATCTAGTTTTTTGCAATGTCTAGAATTTTATCCCTATTTAACATCTAATAATGAACAATTAGTAGTCATATTTTTATTTCTCGAAAAGTTATAAATTATTTTTAGTTTTTTTAAATATATTTCAGTTAAATGAAACTATTAATGTTAAAGCATAAAATAAAATCATTTTTTATAAGACGCGTATAATTCATTTTAACTTTGTGAAATCGAATTTCCTTAATTTTCAAGATTTTGTTCTGTTTTTCGTTCACTTGTTGTTCTAGAGTTTTGTAATTCTTTGCTCTCGTGCATTCACGATAACAAAACATGGTTTTAATATTTTCAGAACTTAATTTTTTTAACCACTAATTAAATTAAATTTTGATTCCTGTACCGGTAATACATTTAATAAGATACTTGAGATAAATATTTAAGTAATACTTGAGAATAAAAAGTTAAAAATAATTTTAAAAAATTAACTCTGTAGTATATTAATTAAAATGTGCTTTAAAGATCCTTACGTTTATAAATCTATTTTTCAGAATTTTCAGATGGTTGTGTTGAGTCCTGAATCGAAGAAAGATAGCACGGACAACAAGGACAAAGAAAAGGACAAACATAATAAACTTTTACTTTATCATTTTGAAAAAGGTATGAAGATCATATATATGTGAACAGTTTGTAGCATTTTTTCTTGAATTAATCACATTTTAAAATCCGTGTGTGTGTGTGTGTGTGTGTGTGTGTGTGTGTGTGTGTGTGTGTGATATGTTTCCTCATATCGTCGTTTCACGCCAAATTAATTTTTCTACCCTAATATAGGCATTCTTTTTATCTTTAAGAAGGGAAAATATGTTTAAAAACAATTCGAGTGAATATTGATATTTTAATTAAATCTGATAATGGTTACCACTTTCTCAGCCTTTTTTAAAAAATTGCATTCAAATATAATGGCGCGTTCAAACCTGTATAGTAATCAAAGAAATGATAATTTAAACGAAAGTAAAAGATTAATGTCTTTATTTATTTATTTATTAGGTTATTTTTATTATTGACTTTTGTTACTGAGTTCTAATTTCACTCTGGAACTTTTGTTAATTTGATTTCATGTCGACTCCATTACTGCATATATTGTATTAAATGATAGCCATTATATCTCTTACCTAAGTGCCTGTCTTAAATGGTTAACAACGATTAATCGCCAAAGTTATTATTTTCGAATATTGGCTATGTTGACCATGACAATTATTTAAAGTTTGTTAGCAACATGTGTTTAAGGCACATGAATCCATGTATATTTTTCAAAAAAAAAAAAAAAACTGACGATATATTCCCTTTTATGTCAATTAATAGTTATGTTTGAAATATCCAAACGCGCAAAAAAATAAGGTGTTAAATTCAATATTTACATAAAAACAGTATATTTGCAGCCTCAATATAATCGAAAAAATCAAAAGAAGAATTCTTAATTTGTATCATAAAACTTTATTCTCCGAACTTAATTTAAATAATTATAAATGATAATTTGTGTCTTCAACTATTTTTTTAAATACATTCAATAAAATTTTATTGTCTTGTTAATTAAAATTATGTACACATGTTTAAAATCCGAAATATCAAATATTAAACTCAATCGTTCTCGGCTTGTTGGTCTGTATTTTCACATGCATGTATCCACAATAGCGTGGTAATGACTTTAATAAAAAAAATTTGCTTTGTAATTTTTTGACTGCAATTAAAATTTTGCAAAAAATTTGATGCCGATCGTCGGGAAAAAGGCCTTCGAAATTCATACTCTTACTATAGATTCAGGGAAAATTCCATATCCATGCCATATTTCTTAACTATCTTAAGCAAACTCCATGTAAAGTATTCTCAGATTTATACTAAGTTATTTATATGGACTTAATTATATGGAGTAAGGGTATAAACTTTTTATTTAAGATTTTGTTAGCCCTTTCAATCATGAATTTTAAAAATGTGGATTTAAAATAATTGATGGAAATTAGTGGTAAAGGTCACCAAGAGAACGTCCACATTTAATTTCAGATATTTTTCTGTTAGAAGGGCGACAGCGAAAAATCACCAAGTAACGTAGAACTCTACCAAATTTCTTACAGTGATTTTAAAGCGAAAAATTGCCAAATAATGTAGAATTTCGCCAAATTTCTTTGGCGATTTTTCATTGGCGCCTGGCTAATGAAAAGGTAACTAATTTCATCTCATTTTCTCAATGGGTATAGGAGCCACGTAGTCGTGACAAATTCCATCATCAGGTTTGAAAAGAAATGACAGTGAAGAACTTAAAATACCGCGGTATCAAATGTCACCTGGAGGGTCGAAAGGTTTAAAAAGTATGTGTTTAGAATCTCACCCATTGGGTCTATTAGAGAATCGGAAAGTTTATTATTTTGTTGGAGAATTTTATTTGGCGCATTTTTACCCTAAATTACTATCGTCACTGTTTAACAAGTAATGAAATAAAGTAGTAAACAAGTAGTGAATAAATAATAAATTTGTAATTAATATTATTTCATCTCTTGTTTAATGCTCAAGGAATTTCATTAAAATTGTACGGTTTATTTGATGTGTTTCACTTAACCCATCAGTTCTCTCACCTTACGCATATTTTTCTTTATAAAGGTTTCACGTTCAACAACATTAACGTACTATGTGGCGTGCGTCGTTATTTAAAAAGTTTGTATTTTGGGGATCAAAATTGTTCGCATTCTTTTATTTCAGCTTCAAGTTTCAGATTCCTACGCAAACTGCCTTTCCTGTCCGTACTCTGGGATTCCCATCCGAGCAAGGCAATTGCTACAATAATGGACAAGAGCGAAGCTGTCGCAATCGCCGAATTTGTCATGAAGAAATTTCGAGAAATTAGCATTTATAATAGAATAGAATTTCCATTGACAGGTGTAAGTATCAAAACAAAGGGCTCTGTTTTAAATCAAATACTTTTAAGTTATTTCTCATTTATATATTCATACAAATAATAGTGTAGAGACCGAATGAAAGGACACGTATTGGCTTGATTTTAAATGAAACAATCCAGGAATAAATATATATTTAATAGCATTAATGGTCTTTTGATTGTCATTCTGAAAGTCGCCTCAAATGATTAAAAACTAAAAAAAAGTTGTTAATGTCTTAACATTTTTTGTATAATGTCCTTGTAAGCATATTTTCCTACTTTATTAAGGGCGTTTTAGAGCGAATAAAAACAATGCCGATGCTATTCAAAAGTTAAAACAGCTCATGGCACATCGTACATTGGTAGTAGGCAATATCTCTGATTCTGATTCTCAAGTATTCATTAGGAGACCATAGAGCATGTAATAATGTGAATTTTCTCCATTGATGAAGTAAGGGATCTTTTAAATTCTTCATTTGTCAGTAGTTTATACATTCTTGCAATTCTTTGTTATTCAGAACTTCATTGCCAACAACAGTACATAGATGTAATGTCTCTTTCAGACTTTTTCTATGATTTCATAAGCAGAAAAGTTTTTGTAAAAGAAATGCCATCGATGATTCGGAGGAGGAATTTCATCTTTCAACAAGATTCAAATTCTGTCAAATTAACAAGAGTTACATTATAAGCACCAAAAGACTCAAAACATGTTATCGTTACATTGAATATGATATCGTTAATCTCAATTTATCATAAAAAATCATGATGATATTTATAGTTGGCATATCGAGTGATCTCTACCGAAATACATGCTTTATGCAATTTGGTACGGCAGAACATTTTTTTTTTCATCGCAATGCCTACCCACCTGTTTTTCATATATTCCAAAAATAGACGGAGTGAAATCGTAGATGTTGTTAGATTTCTAATTTCTGAACTTCGATTAAACTGAATTCTTCTTTTAAAGGATCCTTGTTTGTGAAACAACTATAGAATAATATTTGTTTCCCGAAACATAGATGTCATCAATGTGACACAATGCATCATTAGTTCCCTAAATATCTTCGAATGCGTTCTGTAATCGTTTTTTTTTTGTCTCCATCAGTTGTGGAATGACTATTGACGTTCATGATAACAATTTCTAAAGCTCTTTGCAGCATTTGTTTTTGCTTTTGAAATTGAAATCCACACCAGAGAATATATTTCAATTCCATTGCCAAACAAATACTTTTTCCTTTGCATTATATTATTTTTATATTTATATTGTGTATATTTTTATCGCACTGTCGTCAACAGATTTCATTTTTTCATTATTATTTGCCCTTTATCTTTCTTTTTTCATAGCACATTCTGCTTAAAATATTTTTATGATTTTCATTGAATTCAAAACCGTTTGGCTTTTATATCATACCAAGATATCAGGCTCTATGGCAATTTTAATTCTTCTTGATGAATATTCGACCCTTTAAAAGGACATTTATACCATGCATATCGCTAAATTTTCAACACCCTTAAGAAAGGAAAGACTCGAGGTTAAGATAACGCCGGTTAAAATGGCAACTTTTTTTTCTCTGTAGGTTCTTGTTCACCTTCTCCTACTGTCTCAATTGTGTAAGATACGTTTTTTTTGATAGTGAGAAGTTGGCGCATTAGAAAAGTGTCGATGCATTAGATATCTAGATAGGGCGGGCCTGTGTCATTTAAGGTTTAGGGTTACATACTTTCTTGATTACTAATATAATATGTACAACCAAAAGAATTCCCATGTTAAATTATTGATTTTAGACGACAATAAAATTTATTTTACCAAAAGAATTAAAATAACTGTTCTATTTAAAATCTGAAATTTAATCGAATTTTAGGGTGTTATTTCTTTAACATCAGCATTCAAGCAACCTCAGCTGACCTGACATATTTATGTTAGGATGAACACCCTGAGGTAATCACCTGGTTATCATGAGAAATACAATTAGTATTTAGATGATTTATTAAATTCTGGGCAAATTTAGATGTTTTTCTTTAAAGGAGGTACATTACCACGTATTAAAAACATTAGTGAGATGTATAGAAAACATGAAGCCTATTTTCTTTCATTTCGAAGACAAACAGAACAGACAAGTTAAGATCACTTCTGGTATTATTTACATTCTGTAATTCTGAATTAGTGCCTACTGCTCTTTCATCCAACAGCCTCCAAAAAAGAAACGCAAATTGCTTCCTTCCATCCATTGGGAATCTAAAGAGAGTATAAAACCGATAGAACCCAAACTGACGATCGATGTATGCAAAGGCCAGCATCGATCATCTCCAGAAGTCACAATCGCCAATTGCAAGAGCAAGAGAAATCACAGGCGATCGCCTCACGGCTTGGCAGCTTTCACGACAAAGCAGAAGAATCTAGCCATTAGCAAAATACAAAGAAGTTTTAAGAGAAAATCGAAAGTGAAGCAAGATTGCAGCATTTTACCTTCTTTGGATATATCAACACCCTTGAAGTCAGCCAAAACATTATGTTTGCTTTTTAGAGGATGCATCAATTTTGTGAGGGCATCCAAGTTTTCGGCCGACGAAGATATCGATCTGTTACTGAAAAAAGTGGTTCAGAATGGTAAAGTCATCAACATACAAGATCATTGGAGCAAACTAGGTAAGTGCAAAGTTAATCTAAAGGTTCAAGCTTTAAGAATTTTCAGGTTTACTAAACCAAATCACTTTAAAGACAATCAAGCTAAAATATTATATGTGGAGATTAGAAGATGTCATTTCGGCTTAAAGTTGAATAATTCAACTACAATTTTTCTTGTCAAACAAATGGCAAAATTAGGCTAGAGTTGATTAACTATTCTGACATGGTATTGACTTATGGAAATTGCATAATCAAATCAACATTAAGGGTTCGATGGAAAATCAAATGGATATGGCATGGATGTCCGTTTGATGTATAGCAAAACTGTGCAGAAATGTGCAAACGCAATTGTTTTTGTATAGTGAAAATTTTTAACGTTAATCTCCTCTTCCATAAATAGAACCTGAATCGACGAATGTCTTCGTCTCGCATTTTCTTGAAATTAAATAACACATTTTCGTCATTTCTGCCTGAAAGTTTGTCTATGATCCTGATAATTCAAACCCAGTTTGCTCTAAATTAACAAGTAGATGAATACAATTAAGTGCACAGAATTACCATCTAGTAAAATATAGATATATATTTAAATTGGAACTAAATCTATCAATATCTAACGGCTTGTACATTCAGGAATCATATAAATGCTATAACTCAAAAAGACAATGATTTAAATATGTGAAATGTGTTTTTGTAACTATAATTTTGGCTTTATGTCAAATCATATATTCAATCGATTGGAAGAAAGTAGTACAAAATGAGCATCGGTTTTTTAAAATTTCTATCTACCGCGTCTGAGCAATTATCAGACAAAAGCTGGCAGACTTCAGTGACCATTGTTCGCCAATGGCGTGCAGTTTATAATATACAAGTGCATTTATTAATGAACAGGCGAAATAAATTCGGGAAGATCCTTTCAGCTGGCTTTAGATTATTTTATTCTTTCAGATTATACAAGCAGATCGCACTGGACTGGCGCTCTCGTTGCTTATAAACAACCCGAGGACTGCCAAAGAATTCTTAAAGAACTCTTCCTGAACAGAGACCTCAGTCTCCTACCCGTCTACGTTCCTCAGCACCTCATGCTCATCGGTCACATTGAGGCGAGGTTCACCCCTTCCTGCTCAGGCTCATCCATTGTTATAGAAGGAATCAACAACAGAACATCTCGTGAGAAGCTTAGTCAAGAACTTGGGAATTACGGGGATGTCTTATCGTGCAAATGGAAATCTAAAAATCCCGCGATGTTCTGTGAAGTCACTTATCCGTTCGTAGTTGAAGCTGTAGCAGCGGCCCTGGCCTTGGATGGGAAATGTGTGGGGAGGAACGCCGTCAAAACCAGAATAAAAATGGAAAAAAGAGAGAAAGATTTACACATGATGGTGTGTGGACATTATTGTTAATGTCACGCATTTATTTTTAGAAAAAATGTAAGAGGAGATATATTTTGGGGTCGGAATAACTTCTACGTTCGACCTTCGGTATGTTAAACTTGTTTTCCACCATTGAGACATTTTTTAAATTGATCAATTTTTCGATATTACGAATAAATAATCAGAGTCACTCGCTGATATTTTCTTCCTACTTCATATAACATAAATAAAGTTTTGAAATCTGTTTTCGTTCTGTTGCTATTAAGTTGCACAAAATAATCTGAGAATTTGAAATAATCAGAGTAAAAAAAAGGGAATGAGTACCAATAGATATTATATAAGTTAAACTGCTTCAACTTTCTCTTTTTTTCCTTTGACTGTAAATACCCAGGACATTTTAATTTTTTTTTTTTGTAGAATCCAATATTTTCAGCTGCTGGTTTGTTTGTGTTAGAAACATAATCATTCTACACCTTAAATATGCTATCAAATGCTGCTAAAATATTCAGGTTTTAAGCAGAGCTTAAAAATTTAAAAATAGATTTTAGATTTTATTTGACCATCTGTAAAATCTATTAAAAGAATAATAATTATAAAATCAAATGGGAAAGGGGGCAAACTATTGTAGCGCTGTACATGTTTAGAATTTATTCGTCTATCTGTCTAGTTTCTTTAGGGTGTTGTTTACCTGCGTTTTTGCATTCTGAGGCGTAGCGACTTTTATGGTCCGCAATTCACAAAAAAGAACATCTGTTTGTTGATCCATCTATTTATATGTTTTGTAAAATTCTTCATAGCATTAGTTTCTTTCAATCGGTTTTATTTTGTTGTTGTTGTCAAGGAAAGATTATTACATCAGTCAATACAGAATTTACAGATAGTATGTCAGCTTAAAAGTGTTACCCTAATCAAATAAGAATTTCAACACCGAGCTGATTTTGTTTCTTTTTGAGCGTCATAAAGATTTATATTCCTAAGGACTTAAAAATAAACATTTTCGTTGCTTGCTGTAGAAGACAGAATTTGCGGTCTAACACTCTATTACAAATGAGTTACGCAGCGTGAATGACAAGAATGACGTGGTAGACAGCTGCATATTGTACTCTCCAAAACAGGTGTTTCTCCTGGCTTAACAGTCTCTTGGAAAGTTCATTGGCATTTCTCTCATTCACGAAATAGAGGAGACGGATAAAAGTCTGAATATTGCCAAAAAGTCACACTGTATGTGAACTTCGAGTATGTTAAACATATTTCACATCATCTAATCATAACTTCGTATTTTCCATATGTCCTTCAAATTCCTTCTAAAATAATCTCTAAATAATCTCCATTTTAATAAAATATATCATTCTAATTAAATAAAGTAAAACTAAATTGTTTGATAATTCCCAGATATTAGTTAAACGTGAAAGATAATTTCACCAAAAAATTCAGGAAATGTTGAATTATCACAATGTTGACAATGTTGTTAGGAATTTTTCGGTCCTAGGCAATACATATTTCGAAGCCCCTTTTTTGATAAATTGCTTAGTTTAATTTCAACCCTCTATACATTTTTATTTAAAATTTTAGTCATGATTTATGTTAGGTAATTTTTTATTTTAGTAAATTGAGGAATGCGTATTTTTATTTTTTCCCTTATTTACTAATACTCATAATCGGAAGATATGTGCTTTTTAGCAATGTTATTGAAGCAGACTCTCATCACATATAAAATCTGAAGTCCAATTACCTTAAAATAATGAAATAGATCGAAACAGGCTCAATTCCATTTGAAAAAATTGTAATAACATAAAGTATATATTATGATTCCTAGTATTTGTACATATTTATTTTGCAACTAAATTAATTATGTTCGTAATGGACGGGGCTATTACGTACCTCTCTCAACCCAAATGCCTAATTGGCCTAATCAGAAAGATACCACTGCGTGTTGATGTTAGTTTCCTTTTCTTCTACAAACAAGACTTTAGTGGTAATCTGAGAACACTAAGGAACTAACTCCTCAGTTTAAAATAATGTTAAGTTTTTAGCGTAGCGGGTTCGGATTGAATGGACTTTGTATGAGGACAGCACAAACAAATTTATTTACAGCTATTTACAGTTATTTACAGGATAATTGATAAAGTAAAAATTTTAGATAAGTACAATTCAGCAGTCAACAGTCAATTACAGCGTAAATTCAAGTCTTACGCACGATAAAAACAGACTACAAAACAGCTATCGTATAGCACAGCAACAGTTAATCACAGCGAGCTTAATAACACAGCGTTAACAGCAAACGCAAACACAGCTCACAAATCCTTTAGTCCAGCGAGACGCTTTTTATTTCAGAGCAAACTCGCAACTCACTCGATCAAATCACTATAGCAACTAACTACTCGCTCCGGCTATTCGTCCTTATATAGACGAAAAGCGCGTGCACCTGAGTCTCGTGAAAATTCTCAAAACATCGCGCACAATCTAGCAGCTACTAGATTATTCCTTTCGCCAAACCAATCAAGCTGGCGCGAAGCTCCTCGCCAAACGTGGCCAACCTTGGCGAGTTTTCGTGCCGCACGCCCGCTTGTAACATTGCCCCCTCCTCTAAGACTGCACGTCCCGGGCAGTACAGACCCCGAGCAGAAGGCACTCAAAAGTAACAATTCCATACACACAAAATTACAGACATAATCATTGAAAAAGAATTAACATAAAGAACACCATTTACAAATATACAGGTCATATTTACATAAATAAGGAAACCATGGTTTCAACTAAGTATTTGACAAGTCACCATAATAAGGGGCTAGCCGGTCGTAATGTACTACTCTTGGTTTTGAGTTCGGTGACTTCCTTATTCGAACCACGACGTCATTCAGTCGTTTCAGGACTGTATAAGGGCCTTCCCAGGAAGACTGCAGCTTCGGAGAGAGTCCCTTTCGTCGAATCGGGTTCCAGAACCATACCTTGTCACCTTCCTTGAATTCATGTCCAGTGGCTTTCGTGTCGTACCTGGTCTTCATCTTTTCCGTCGCTATGTTGATCCGATCTCGGGAAAACCTGTGTACGTCCTCTAAACGGGCCTGGAGGTCTTGAACATAATCCACAGGCGAAGAAGGCGTATCCGGTGGACACCCGAACAGAAGATCACAGGGCAGTCGGAGTTCCCGTCCAAAGAGCATCTTGGATGGTGTGAAGCCAGTCGTTTCGTGAACCGCGCTTCTATAAGCAAGCAGGAACAAGGGTAGTTTCTGATCCCAATCTTGTTGGTTTTTCGAAGCGAAAAGAGAGATGTTATTTAGAATAGTACGATTGAACCTCTCTACCATGCCGTCTGATTGGGGATGAAGAGGTGTTGTCTGGGTTTTGTCAATTCGAAGGAGTTTGCAGAGTCCTTGACATACAGCAGAAGTAAAATTCCTCCCTTGATCAGAGTGAAGCTGAAGAGGTGTTCCAAATCTGGAAATCCAGTTCTGAAGTAAGACTTCTGCTACAGTAGTCACCTCTTGATCAGGAATTGGATAAGCCTCTGGCCACTTCGTGAAATAATCCATAACAACTAAGATGTTTCTATTTCCATTGTCCGTCCGAGGAAGAGGTCCCAAGATGTCAAAGGCGATTCTCTCAAATGGTGCACCTACATTATACCGCTGTAACTTACCACGACTGCGTGTTTTTGGTCCTTTACGGGCGTTACAGTCATCACATGTTCTGCACCATTCTTGAACATCATCTTTCAAGTTGTTCCAATAGAAACGCTCCCGGACTTTATGAATTGTCTTCATGACTCCGAAATGGCCACCTGCAGGACTGCTGTGTAACTCCTTCAGAACTTGGTTTATCCTTGATCGGGGAAGTACAAGTTGCCTCTTAACTGACTTCCCATCTTCGGACTCCCATTTTCTATACAAGATGCCGTTTCTAATTTCGAGTGAATTCCAGAGAGCCCAATAGCGTTTAGTTCCAGTACTGAGGCTAGAAATGTCCCGCCATTCAGGTCTTGAATTGTGTGATTGCATGAATTCTATAATCGGTTTAATGTCAGGATCGTTTATTTGTTCTTTGCGAATCTCTTCGTCACTCCAGGGATCAGATTGATGTTGGACGGCTCCTGCAATTTGGCGTGCAGTTGGTGTAACAATCCCATATTTCTTTTCAGCAGAGGAGCAGTAGCGACAACCCTTGGAGCAGGGCTTTCTTGATAAGGCATCTGCATTTCCATGCAACGACCCTTTCCGATGTTTAATTTCAAAGTCGTATTCCTGAAGTTTCTGTATCCAGGATGAATTGTTTTTCAGGATCAGGATAGGACAGGATGGGAGCCGATGTCAAGGCCTCTTTCAAGTCGTTAAATGCCTTTTCACATTCATCCGACCACAAGAATTTTTGTTTGCTTTCGGTCAGCCTGTGTAGTGGTCTAGCGATGAAAGAAAACCCCTTAACAAATCTCCTGTAATATGTGCAGAGTCCCAAGAAGCTTCTAAGTTCATGCACATTTTCAGGGCGGCGCCAGTCTCTAACTGCTGACACTTTTTCCGGGTCTGTTTGGACGCCCACTGCAGAAATTATGTGCCCAAGGTAGCTTACCTCATGACGGAACAAACTACATTTAGATGGATTCAACTTCAAGTTCGCATCTTTTAATTTTTCTAGAACCTTTCTTAAATTACATAGATGCTCTTCAAAATTCCGTCCGACTATGATGATGTCATCAAGATAAACGAGGCAAGCTTCTGGAGTAAGTCCTTTTAAAACGGTCTCCATTAGGCGTTCAAAAGTTGCTGGCGCATTACAAAGGCCAAAAGGCATGACCTTAAATTACCACAGTCCATGTCTTCCAGTTGTGAACGCTGTTTTCTCACGATCGTCAGGATGAATCTCCACTTGCCAGTATCCACTCTTCAGATCGAGAGTGGAGAACCACTCGTTTTCGGAGAGTGTATCTAGTGTATCATCGATTCGGGGAAGAGGGTACGAATCTTTCTTCGTAATGTCATTCAATCGCCGGTAATCTACACAGAATCTTGTAGAACCATCTTTCTTTCGGACCAAAACGGTGGGAGATGCCCAAGGACTAGACGAAGGTTCAATGACGTCCTTTTCTTGCATCTCATTTAACAAATCTTTCACCTCTTCCACTTTGGCAAATGGCAGTCTTCTGGCGTTCTGTCGTATAGGAGGATGATTTCCAGTATTGATTCGATGTTGCGTTAACTTGGTTCTACCAACATCATCAGATGTTTGAGAGAATAAGTCTTTAAATTCATCAATAACTCTTCCTGCATCGACTCTTTGCTCCTCCTTCAATTCAATGTCTTTAAGTAATTCCAGGCTCAAACAGTTGGAAGACTCCTTTGATGTTAAGCAGGGATTTTTCTCGATACAGGTAACTGGAGAGCATTTAGCTAGAACTTCGCCCTTCTTGATTAATTTTGATTTATTACTGACATTGATAATCCTGATGGGAACATTCTTTTTGGAGAGATCTACAAGACTGGAGGCCACCATCGTTCCGCTTGGAAGACTCCCGTCAATCGAAAATTCAACAACACCAAACCGGAAATTCTCCGTTTCGCCAGTAGATCCCTCTAAAATTATTTCTCTTCTAGCTGGGATAACAAAGTCTGTTGAAGCAACAATCCGATGGCAGGTGTTTAGTCCTCCAGAACCTAGATGAAAAAGAGTCACGACTTCTGATGTGGAGTGCAGGGAGTTATTTTTAAAGTCAATTACAAAATCATATTTCTTCAGAAAGTCCAGTCCAAGTATAAAATCATTTGTAATTTCAGCTACGTAAACGGCGTGGTCATAAGTAGCATTCCCAAATCTAATCACAATATTCATTTTTCCAATAATCGGGATTTTGTCACCAGTGACCGTTTGGAGGGTGACGCAGGGCGGTGTCCAGAGAATTTTCCTTCCTAGTTGTTCTGCAACATCTCTTCGCATGATAGTTACGTTGGCTCCGGTGTCAACGATCATTCGGCAAGGAGTTCCGTTGACGAAGGCTTCAACAAATAAACCATTTTCACCGCCGCCTCTGGAAGATATCTGTAAAACTCCAAAATGGGGCTTTTCTTCATCTGGCAACCTCCGCCCCGCGAGACCGCCAAAATCTAGTTTTCCTGGTTGTTTTGAGAAGGATCTTTAGCCCGTTTATCTAAGCGGGCTGAACAATTCCTTTGAATATGGCCCTCGTCGCCGCATTTCCAACATTTCACAGTTCTCTGGCCATATTTGTTGGGCCTATCATCTCCTTTCCGGATAAACTGGCAAATTGTTTTCATCATTTCAGTCAGATTTTGCATGGATGAATCTGATTCATCTTGAACCGCAGCACCTCTTACTGAGTGGCGATCCCTCCGTGAAGCTTGCTGTGTGGCTTCAAATTTCATTGAGTAAACCAAAGCTGATTTCAAGTCCTTCAATTCAGCCATTCGCAGGGACTTTTGTATCTCTGGATCCATCACACCGTCTATGAAATACTGCAAGGCCAATGTTTCCCGTACTTCGGCTGGACAGTCGGAGAAGGCAAGATGGGAGAGTCTCTCTACTTCTGCTGCAAGCTCTTGCAGGCTTTCATTTGATCGTTGTTGCCGAGTCTTTAATTGAAGGCGGCTATAATCCTTGAGGCATTTTTCACCGAAGCGCAACTCCAGAGCATTTGAAAGAGCATCAAAGTCCAAATATTGATCTTCGGGAACAGTTCTTAAAATATCAGCAGCTTCAGCCCGTAGTGATGCAGCCAGTTGACGAGCCTTCGTGACTGGATCCCAACCATTGGCTTCTGCGACGATGGAGAATTGTGTCTTGTAGACTTGCCATGATGTTTTTCCGTCGTAAGTGGACACTTTAATGCTTGCCTTGGGAATAATAGGCACAGGTGCAGCTAGTTCAGACTCTCGGACATTCGGGGATTGGGTTTCAGGTTTTACCTGTACACTTTCCATTTTCTTCAATTTTTCCTCAAATGCGTTGAATCTTTCGTCCACTTTTTCAAATTTCTCTTCAAAACTCTGCTGAATATTACGAATCTTCGTATCGTTCTCCAGAACCTTTTCCGCCAAAGCATCCACTTTGTTGTTGATTGCTTCAACAATATTAGCTTGGCCTTGTTCTATCTTCTTCTCCATCTTCTCTTGCCCTTCTTTCATTTCTTTAATGAAAGCAAAAAGCTGTTCAAATTTTGCTTTATCTGCTTCCTCCATCGCTCTAGTTTTCACCATTCAATCCCACTTCTGACACCAGTTGTTACGTTTTTAGCGTAGCGGGTTCGGATTGAATGGACTTTGTATGAGGACAACACAAACAAATTTATTTACAGCTATTTACAGTTATTTACAGGATAATTGATAAAGTAAAAATTTCAGATAAGTACAATTCAGCAGTCAACAGTCAATTACAGCGTAAATTCAAGTCTTACGTGCGATAAATACAGACTGCAAAACAGCTATCGTATAGCACAGCAACAGTTAATCACAGCGAGCTCAATAACACAGCGTTAACAGCAAACGCAAACACAGCTCACAAATCCTTTAGTCCAGCGAGACGCTTTTTATTTCAGAGCAAACTCTCAACTAACTCGATCAAATCACTATAGCAACTAACTCACTCACGCCGGCTATTCGTCCTTATATAGACGAAAAGCGCGTGCACCTGAGTCTCGTGAAAATTCTCAAAACATCGCGCACAATCTAGCAGCTACTAGATTATTCCTTTCGCCAAACCAATCAAGCTGGCGCGAGGCTCCTCGCCAAACGTGGCCAACCTTGGCGAGTTTTCGTGCCGCACACCCGCTTGTAACAATAATATAGATTTATTCCTTATTTTTAAATATCCCCTGAACGCAGATTTCTCCCCTCAATGTTAATATCCTCTACACTCCTATGAATCGACATTTTCAAGAATTCTTTTCCATACTCTATCAGAAATATATGCGATATACCAAGCTTTGTTTTAAATAGCGGATATGGATAATAATAAAGAATATATATCCAGTTTTTTTTAAAGCTACTGAAGCGCTGAGGAATTTTCACTTTAAGCCAACCTTTGATACTGAAATGTTTTGAATTTTATCTTTATTTGACTGGAAAGTGTTTATGTGTGATGCTTTGTTGAATTCCTGGAGATTCAAAGAAGGCAGATTGGAAACTGAAACGGCAATTAAAAGATCCCTAATAATGGTTGAAATTTTAGTCAGGTTTTTGTTTGGTTATTTTGGCGGCAGAGATATCCTTGACCATACTGCACCAGATAATTTTGCCACAGTAAGCAACTTTTTTCTTGTCATTAAAAAATTAGGAATAAATATCGAAGTATTTAGGAATAAATTTCAAATATGTTTGGTACAGAATAACCAAAAGTAACTTTTGCGCTATTAAAAACGCCAGCATAGCTCTTTATTGTTGTTTTAAATCATAAATGATATTATTTTACATTTTTTTTTGAATCTTTCATTACACTTTCATTAAAGTTTTAATGTTAAATTGTAAAATTCTCTTTTAAGATAAATATAGAAATAATTATTGGTACTTTTCAGTTAGCCGGGCCCAAGCAAAAAATCGCCAAATAATTTATAATTCCGTTGACTGCTTTGTCATTCACTTCACTTAGCGACTCGGCTCGTATTTGGCGACATTTGCTCCCGGCTAACGAAAAGCATTGAATTATTTTGTAAATTACAATAGTTACATTCTTTTGGATGGTATTAAAAGCATAATGGAAAATCTGAAGATGTTTAGTTCATTATTAATATGAAAGTTAATTTGAAAGATGTTATTAAATTAAAAGAGTTAATTTAAAGAATGTTGTTGTTGTTACTTATGACACTTGCCTATGAATATGTTTTAAAAATATTTTTTTGTCTTTTTTCCAACAATAGATTACATTGTTGCCCTGCCGTTCAAACAGTTTTCTTGATCCAACCATCTGATTTTTCCCATTGTGGAAAATTAAAGATAAAGGAGTTTTTTATAATCCGTATAGTTTGCGAGACGTATAAAAGAGTGCCGTTACAACATTGAGAAACTTGTATGATAGATAAACCTTTTAAAAATTTCTCGGGATTGGTATTCATTCTAAATTTTAATGTACACAATGAGCAGATTAGCACATCTTGAATGTTTGGCAATTTCACGGTATCATTTAGATGAAGTTATATCTAAATAACTCAACTGAAATGAAAGGTACCGGTATCGCCATCTGATTGACAAAAGGGAGAGTGGGAAAAATTCTTTTGCAGACATATCTGGAGATCGTGGTGGTAAATTATGTTTGACTGTCTATGATTCCAATAATCCCGATTACCAGTTCTGCTGTTCCGAATGATAATATCACTCCTTGCCCCTCCCCTTTTTTCAATTCCTACTATTAGATTAGCCACACTCTTCCTATATATATCTTGTCCAAATTTTCAAAAGTTAATAAAATATTTTTTATTCATCCATTCGAGTTTAAGTACATGTTTTTAAACTTGTAGTGAAATGTTTAAACTTGATGTTAAAACAGTTTATTCAAACATTAATTCGTTAATTAAATTAAATTTTTAATGCTTTAAATAAAAACAGTTTGTAATGAAAATTGAAATCCACAGACACTAGCACACTATTGAAATCCACTCAGTCGGTAAAAGGCGAAGTTTTCAGTGTTTTTCTCTTGAAGGTGAAGAATGAGAATTCCATTCTTGAGAAAAATCAATAATTTTTTGATACATTATTCATATTAATTGTAATTATTTAATAAAAAGTAACTAAATTTAAAGCATTTTTTTCTTTGTTGACCTAAGTAGGAATTGACTTAATTTTTTTAAATATTACTTGCTTTGCTGAAATGAAAAAAAAAATGGTTTGCCTAGAGCAGGGGTTCTCAAAAGGTAGGTCGCGACGCCCCTGGAGGTCGCGAGATGTGGAAGAAAAGTTTAAAGAAAATTAATTTATTGCTGTAGTTTTCATTTAGAAAAGTACACATAAAGCTTTTAATACGCATACAAGTTGGTTTTTGTGTTCTATTAGGTAATGGGATACATGAGCTTGTTTGGAGTTAATCAACTTTTTAATAGCTGGAATGGGCTTTGTAATACACAAAACAACGTCATTTTCCAGTTTCAAACGATTTCTTGAATTTGTTTTTAAATTTATTATGATGGAGAATTCCTTATTCTTGTTGCAATGTGAGGAAAATGGTATGAAAGTTTTTAATGCTGTTGTGGACAGTTTTGGGTATTCCCTTTTAATACGTATCCAAAATTTGCCGGTATAAGCTTTGTTAAAAGTTACTTTAGCTGACTGATCACTTGAAATCTCTATCAGTTGATCATGATGACAGACACTTACCTTAACTTTTGTTACGGCTTGCTCATTGAACGGATTGACTATTCACCCAACCCAACTCATATTCTTAACTGGAATGTAATTTGTAAACTGTTCAATAAAAGTTTTGAGATGAGATGTTTCTAGCAAGGAGAAAGATGAAGTGTCAAGGGATGTGGCCCCTATACCCGTATACTGTATGAACTCTTTGAGTACGTATAAAATTTTCAAAATCTCTGTTTAAACTTTAGACAGAGTTAAAACTTTGGGAGGTCTCCAAAATACTTAGTCAAAAAAGGGGGTCGTAATGTCTAAAAATTTGAGAACCCCTGGCCTAGAGGATGCAATCATGATAGAACATCTTAAGTTGAAGGAGCATAATAATATTGAATGATTATAACGGCATATGTGAATAACCAAGTAGCCAAGGACAAAAGAAGTTTCTTCTCTATAGTAAACATTCCCCATCCGGTCAGCTCCAGTCTACTGCGGCTGTTAACCGTCATGATGATCCGTCCATTCAGTGGATGGGAATAACCAAAAGAGTGACCTTCGAAGTCACGAACATTTTTCTGGATATTGTCTGCTGCGAGAACGATGAATATGACCAAGAATATGCATAATACAAAATCTATGACGTGTGTGTACAGAACGGAGGCCTCGTCGTATTTGATCATAAAAGCGAATATGAATATCGTTTTAAAAAACTTGCAAAAGAACATAGCAAACAATATCAACGCAACCACTGAAAATACATTTTCAAAGACCCTTAGTGTCTGAACGCTGTCTTTATATATCTGATATCTTCTACCGGTTGCTGAGTGTCTTACACTTTGAAGACTTAGAGCAAAAGTATAACAATACATGATGTAGAAGATTGAAACGCCATACAATAACGTTAAGTTGATATAGCTATCTGCGAGTTCATAGACAAAATAAATACCAACTTTGAATTCTTCATACTTGGACAGCAAATCTACCAAACAATTTTGAAAATCATCTGAAAAAATGATGTAATGCAGTGCCCTAAGTACTGGAATAACAACAACCATCATCATAACGCTGGCACTTGCAATCTTAGAAATTCTGAGAACTTTCCTATAATCTTGATGGCCTCTTAACACATCGAGTCGTCTAATTAGAAAAGATATTTCATCTTTTCGAATGCGAATCAGCCACCAGAGAGCAAAAGCAATAATCTTTTCAGCCACGTGAAAAAACTTTCCAATGGAAAATTCTTGTATCATACAAAAGGCTCGGAAAACGAATAAGTGCAATAGAAGAATGTGGTAGATTATTGAACAAAAATTGCTGAACTTTTTGTTCCTTTTTCCTATACCGAGTCCAGTCAACAAAAATAAAAACATGCTGGAATTCAAAATGTTTCTCATTTTTATTGGAATCGCTTTGCTTCCCAGCAGCAAGTTTACCCTTTCTGGAAATTTACTAGATCGCATAATTTTACTAGATCGCATAATTTTATTACATAAAATAAAACCAGTTGTAAAAGCATATGACAAGATGTGGGCTTGCTTTCAGTCTTGAACTGAATTTTTATGTTCAAAAATATCAGTCTGCCAGCAAGTTGAAATTATTCTAATTTGCTTAGACACTATTTTTTTGTAGTAAAAAAGCTCCTGACTACTGAAAATAAGTAATCTAAATGGATAAGTTATATAGAAAGGGATTTTCCTTATTCAGTTTAAATGTGCTTGATATTGGCTTTTGTGAGCGAAATTGATGGATATCTTACTTATTTTAGCTTTTGATTATCTTGGATAGCTGATATTAAATATTATCGAAAATCAATAATATTTAATTTAATAGATACCAAACACTATCTATAAAGGAAAGATTTTCAGCATGTTTGAGTTAAATGAAACAGCAAGAAAAACACCCGTCACATTTTACACGATATATGAATAAAAGGGACGTGCAATTACAAAATTAATCTCCATTACAAAATTTTTCTTGACTTTGTTTGAAAAAAATGTATTACATTTTTATTGGTTTTTTTAATCAGTATTGAGAATAGTGTTCATGGATTATGTAAAGAAAATAATTTTCGAATAGAGTTTTACCTTTTAATTACAGAAATTAGTTATTAAAATTGACGGAAAGTCCCAATGTCAAGATTAAGAAAGGATGTAAAGTAAATAAATAAAATGGTATTTTTAAAGTATGTGGAAATAGAATAAAAAATGTACAAAAAATGGTGTAATGGTGATTCCATTTCAAAAATTCTATAAATATTTTAAAAGCAAATATATTTATATATATTTGCTTTCATACTAGAATATTTTTATACTCCCCTCCAGATGACAATCTGGAGGATTAGAATCTTCTTTAAAATTAAATGTACTTTTAGCTACTTTAGTTTTAAAATAAAGGCTTTGGCATTGGATACGATTCCATCACTGATGGTCCGTTGGTAAAGCCACTTAATTTTCATCTGATGTCCCTTAGGATGAAATCGAATAATTCTTAACAGCTATATAATTATACATACTATATGAAAATTTTGTACTGTTTAGCTTTTAAAGAAATTGCTACCTTCGAGAAGACCAATCTTCTATTCATAGTTTGTTACATTGTGTATTAAAGAGAAAACTTAAATATCGTTTTCAATATTACTATTAGTAAGTTCGATCCATGGCCATCGAAGAGAAAGGTGTCACAGATTTTCCTATTAGAATTTGAAGCAAAAATACAGCAAAAAGGCAAGTTTTGACATTTCTTAGAGTAGATTTCTCAGTTTCGTAAATGGCTTGGAACCGAAATAGTGTAGCAGCAGTTAATACCATATAAATTATCCATTAATACCACTTTTTATTATAATGTGAAATCGATAAAAATATAATACATGCTTTTTTCAAAAAAAAAATTAATGGAAAAACTGAATTGAAACTTATGAAATGTTCTGTAGATTCACCTACAAGAATTCGAAGACGACGAAAATGAAAGCTCGCAACTTTTTGAAATTTCATACAGTGTATTTCGCCTTTTCAGAAGTGACGTGGAATCAAATTTAAAGATATTCTTGAACAACTTTTTAAGACAATAAGGTTATCATAATTATGTTCTGACAGGCTTGTGAAATCACTACTAAAAAATAAAATATTGTTTTTTAAATTTGAAACTCAGTTGAATGGAAACACGTTCAAAATGAAATTATTAAGTATATATATTCTGCATTTTTGAATAGTTTATTTATGATATCATCGTCAGGTGGCGCTACTAGTTCATTTATGGTTTCTTTTACATAACTAAGATAGCTTCACCTGAAGAAATTTGGGCTATCGTAACGTAAATAAAATCGTTCAAAGTTTCAAAACCACACGTATACAAAACATAAACCCTTTTTTGCTCATTAACGAGACTTTGAAGCACCTTCGTATTCGCATTCCGGTAAATTATGCGTATTTTTAGAAATCTGCAAACACTTTTATTTCATTTTTAAACCATATTGGATTTCCAAACACATTAAACTGCTTCTAGATTATTCTTGTAATAGTGAACTCTTGTTTAGATTTAATGTGAATTTTCAATAGTTCAAGAGTTGGTGCATTTTTGTACAGTTTCATTGATGGACCTACAAAAAGTCATTTTTTAAAGAATAGAACTTAATTTATTTTCTCCTGTTTCATACAATTCTGTTTCTGTTGTTTTTAATAAATAATTTTTTATGAAAATAATTATACTATGTACAGTTGCAGTTTCAGGAAAATACCTTTTGAGATTTTGCATTTTTTATATTTTTACATTAACAGATAAAAGTAGAAACCTTGAGTACTATTGACAAATATAAGAACGGTTTCTCTTATTTAACTTTATAATGTTTAAAAACATTTTTTTTTAAATTTAATATGTCGTCAAATGATACAGCTTTTATAAAACAAAATTTGCGATATCTGATGATTTCATATTTCCGAAATCCAGAAATTCAGGGTTTGATATTTTAAAAAGCTTATAATTATGGTTGCTTACAAGCAACAATCAACCGTGAACAGAATTGTGATAGAATTTCAAAATCTGTTATTCAGTGGTATAAATATTTTATCCGTACTTCATAATAAAAGATATTTCAACTTATTCATGTGTAAAAAACATAGAAACACATATATCTTATTATATCCATCAGAGTACATTATTACACATATATCTTATTATATTCATAAGTACATTATTAGTGTATATTCTGTATTGAAAGTTTGAGGGCCAT
Organism: Argiope argentata; assembly: GCA_026289955.1. Taxonomy (NCBI): domain Eukaryota; kingdom Metazoa; phylum Arthropoda; class Arachnida; order Araneae; family Araneidae; genus Argiope; species Argiope argentata. The sequence continues at coordinate 1,719,974 of JAOUZG010050330.1, read as the reverse complement.
TTTTTCAAAATTGACCAGGCTATTATGCTTCAATGTTTTAACGAATGAACATCCTAAAAGCAATCATAAACTAATTCTATTCCCAAATTCGAGGCCTCTCCTTTTAGAAATGTCAATCGAATTTTATTTCCTTTTTTGAAAGATCTTTTGCTAAGATTAAATTATATGAGCGTTCATTGGGCTAAACTCAAAATTATATTCAAAATATTTAGTTTTTAGTTAGGGTAAAAATTCTGTCTCTATACAATATATTTTAAAATTAGAAGTAGATAAAATTGACAAGTAATATAAAAATACTTTTTAAAATTAATTCCTGCTTAGGCCAACAAAGAGAATTTTTATTTTAGTTACTTTTTTAGTAAATAATTACATGTTATATTAATAATGTATCAAAAATGATTGATTTTCGCAAGAATTGGATTCGCATTCTTCACCTTCACGCGAAAAAAACTGAAATTTTTGCATCTTACCTATTGAGCTACTGCCTGTTGATTTCAATTTTTATTACGAACTGCTAAAACTCTATTTAAAGTGTTAAAAATGAATTACATTTAATTGATGAATTAATATTTAAAGAAAAAAACTGTATTAACATCGACCGTCATTCACTACATATTTAAAAAAATGTATTTGTACTTGAGTGGATGAATTAAAAGTATTTTATTAGCGACCGAAAATTAGACCAAGATATATAAATATATATAGGGAAGAGTGCGAACTAATAGTAGAAATTGAAGAAAAGACAACAGATTACTCTAATAAAAGTTGCTTTAATTTGCTTTCATATTTTTTAGAATATTAATGTAGTAACTAAATTACTCAGCATTTGTCAGAAAACCTCATTCATTTAATTTGTTTTTAATAGAACAAAAATATTTTTTAAACGTCCTCTTTGTTTCACAAAAAAATATTCGGAAAACGAAAAAAAATGTAGTGATATAAAATTTTAGTTGGTATTATAAATATCTAAAACTGTTACACTAATCTAATAAAAATAATGGCAGAAAATTTTGATGCGTGAGCGTCCTCGTATTTCTTCATTCAATCTGCTCTCTTATCATTCACCTCTCCCGTTATTTAAAATGTCACTCAAGTTACGGACGGCGTCTCTCATCTCGGTCAGAACCGAGTATTCGCGGAACAGCGTGTCCGATATGTCGTTCAGGTGGTAGTAAATCTCTCTTAACTCCTCCCTCGACAAAGTCGTTTCCACCTGCAAGGGGTCTTCTGCGCTATCGGTGGAGGACCTGCACACTGGACAACTTCCAGATCTCTTCAGCCACTCATTGATGCAGATCTCGTGGAATACGTGGTCACACGGTAACGACTTCATGATCAGGCTGCAAACGGTGTCCAAGCAAACGGAGCACTGGACAGTGTCGTCCGAAGATCCTTTAGTTTCGCCATCGGACCTCTTCTTCTTTTCCACTGGTTTGCCGTTTGTGCGGAATCGGTCAACTCCCTCATCTTCTCGCTGCCGCTTCCGTTTCTTTGCTGATTTTACTTCTGAGAAGCGAAGGAAACCGGGATTGCTTCTTTCCGTGTCCTAAATCCAAGAATAATTTAATGCTTTGTATATTATTGTCAAAAATAATCGCTAGAAATTGAATGGTGATTCTCTTACTTTCAAGTATAAAAAAAAAGACAAAGTATTTTGATCGGTAAAAATAATTTAAAAATGGAAGTTTATAACATCTGATAGATAGGATAGTAACGCCTTTATTAGAAAATATGTCAGAATTTTTTGGGAAGACAACGTCAAACAAGTAATCATTAAAAAATCTGAGATCTAGATTCCCTTTTAACTCTACGGATGAATTATTTTGTACATTCATCAACATTACAATCAGCTGAGACCAGAATTCTACTTTTCAAAATCAGCCAAAATTGTAATCTCAAAAGTCCATCAAAAGTGCAAATCTCACGAAGGAAATCAAAACTTCAAGATGAAGACTGACACTACATTTTTCTGACTACAATAATTTTTTGTACTCTTATATGTGCCATACAGATGCTCACAATGTAATTTGTCAATTATTTTCCCTTTTTAGTAGGTAATCTAATTTCCCTGTAAGTTCAACCCATAGTCACGATTGGTTTAATTGTTCTTGTCTCACCCCTTCAGTAGTAACTGCAGCAAAAAAACTGAACAGATTCGTGTAAGATTTAACACCGATGGTGTTCTCTCTGGAGATCCCTGGATGCTGTATAGTTTCTTTCTTTCCTTTAACAATCTTCTTTTTGACCTCCCATCTCTTGCTCATCCAACTGGTTAGATAATCTAGCTTTATAGGCACCGGAGTTATGTTATGCATTCCTAAAATGATATCATTTTTCACATGATAATAATAATCCAACTTATTTTCTAATATTAAATTTTTCTCTGTAAAATTTATGTAGGCAATAATCTACATCGGCCAGTGTTCTTAAGATTTGTGTTTGGTCAATTCTTCTGGACATCTTTTAACATTACATTCCCGTTACTAAAATAGAATCATGTTCTGACATGATTATGATAATGCAACTTCCATTTTTATCTAATTTTCAATTTTTTTTTCAATAAAAATATCCATGCGCCAATATTTGGCTTAAACATTTATTGTTAAAGCGCTTAACTTTGAAATAAAACTTTGAAAAAGGTAATTAAATATCGGATAAATTACGGTTTTGTTTAAATTTATATTTTTAAGTCTTACTAAGTAACAAAACTAATCTAATTTAAGACTCCAAAATAGTAATAAAACACATAGAGGGTTTTGAAAGGAACAGAAACGAAGAGTTAGGCAGCTGAGGGGCTTAGAGAAAAATAAATTCATATGGATACGAGAAATGCAATATCCTTTTGGGAAAATCCCAAACATGATATGCTGTTATGTTGAAACCCTTCTTTTGATGATTATTGAAAAAATAGGGAAAGAATGAGTGTTTGGTGTAAATACGAGTTATTGAAAATTCTAAAGCCTCGTCCAACTTGCACTATTTTCTTTTCTTCGTACTTTCAGTGATGCATTTAATATTAACATCTAGTATCATCATCTTAGTTTAACCCCTGCTTAATACAGATGAAAATGCGCCTTCTTTATTACTGTAATAAACATAATTGAAATATGAAAATCCTTCTTCATTTGAATTATAACATCAATCAAGAGCAATGCTCAAGGGGAAAAACCCAATAAGTATACAGGGTGTTGCAAAAACACTCAAAGTTACATTACATCATATAATCGAAGTTAATTAGTTTCTTTTTAATTTTTACTAATTCCTTTTTACCTATCATTTTAATTATATTTCATAAAGCATTTTTTAGCTTTCGTATTGGTTTTTGGGTTTTTTTACAATGCTAAGCAAGATATATACTATTTTAGAGTTAAAAAAAGGAAAACAACAGTGTGAACTCGTTCGTTTGCTTATTATGACTCGGCAAATCGTGTCTGAGACAATAATTTCAAAGAGCTTAGCAATGATGGTAAATGTGCAAAGAGTGAACAAAAACGTATAATGAACACTCTCAGAAGTCGTAAGATTTTCGAAAAGAGTTCTATGAAATTTCATAGTTTCCGTGAGAAATATCGGTTGTTAACTGGGAATAAGAAACCGTTCATTGCGATGAATGGCAAAAACATAGCTTGAGCTTAAATCTTTCGAGTTCCAAAAAGTTCAGCTTCTTACTGAAGAAAACAAACTCTTGCGGATCCAAAGAAATCGACAATTTTTGAAACGAGCCGCAATTCAGCTCTTTCTGGGAGAGATTCCGGTTAACCAACTAGAAAGTCTTTACTGCCAGAAGTTCGTAATTTATAGGATTTACTTTGTAGACATTCCAAGCACTTCAGTAGTTGTTGAACATCACAAAACTTAAGCGTCAGTCATGGTCTGGGATGGAATTTGCACGAGAGGCAAAGCATCTCTGGCTTTTGTGAATGAGGGCGTTAAAGTAAATCAAAATTGTACCGTGGTAATTTTAGAAGCTGCTTTATTTCAGTGGGCCAAAGTACAATTTGGCAATATAAAGTTGGAGTTTTAAGATTCCTCAACAGCTCAAAAGACTAAAAAGATTGAAGAGAAGCCCAAAGCGTATTTCCCGAACATCATATCATCTGGAAAATAGAAATAATAATCACCGAATCTCAATCCCATATATAGCAATATATGGAGATTTTTTGACTGCAGTAAACGGCATTAAAGTGTGGACTCTCTAAAGCAATGGCTTCAGCTGAAATAAGATAGATTAAAGGAGAAAAGTTGCGGCAAATGGCTGAAAATTTCAATAAGCGTTTATGTCTTTGCATAACTACAAAAGGCGGCATGTCTAAAGCAAATTAAATTTGTCTATTAATAAAAGTCTACTCCTATCATCATTGTAATACTTTGTTAATTTATTAATTTTTAATTAAGTTATATTAAAATTTGTTTGTATGGTTCTTTTCTGCCACACCGTGTATAATAGATTCATATATCAATAATGTATTTTGGCAACACGCACTCAACTATGACTCACGACCGTGATTCACACTTCTTTTTTAATTATTCTTTCTTTATTGTCTCTGAATTTAAGTAGTAGAAAAAGAATCCCCTTATATGATAAATGGAATCAAATATTATGAGCAGCAGTAAATGTGCTAAAGGTAAAATTATTTCATATTACTTCTCATGATCTGTCAGTAATTTCGCATACTTTAAGTGAATTAGTTCTTAATATATCTCCTTCCTTTAATAAAAGGGGGGCTCTTTTCTGTTGATACTTACGGTTGACAGTGACAATTCCATTCCGTCATCGATATTGATTTCTCGAATCTTCTCCGTGATGAGTTCTACGTTTCTAGTGATTTCTCTTCTGTTCATCATTGATGTAATTGCCCTGTTGGGATGGGATTTCTGAACGTCCGACTTATAAGACATTTTACAAAGAAAACGTAAAGTGTAAGCTGAAAATAACGAGTATTCTAGTCACACATTTTAAATGGAATTACTTTATCAACTTAAACATAGTTTCCAATATCAAAAAGTGGACCGATTTCATCAATTATTGTAGGAAATTAATTTCTGAGGGGTTTTTTTTCAGATGCCGGAGTAATCGCGTGCTCTGGCGTAATTTTCACTATTCATATTGGTACAGTCTGTTAGCAGAAATTTTTAATTTCACTATTCGAAAGAGACCGAATAAAAAATATAGTTAAAGTTCCAAAATAAGATTTCAAAGCTGGCAATTTTAATCGATAATTTTGTTAATTTTAAAATCGAAATTTTAATTTTTTATTAGTTTACCAAGTATTTTTTACGGAATATTGTTTTCATGCTATGGCTGAAATCTACTTTAATACAGTCATTAACATCTCCGAAGATGTCAGCTTGTCAAATCAAGTAAAAAATCAAGATAGCAAACAAGGTAAGCAAAATTGTGCATAGAAATAATAGAATATGCTACTACCTACTGTAATTTACTACTATAATTTATCCTAAATCAATAAAACTAAGTTCTTCATGAATTTTTTTAAAATTTTAATATAGAAAAACATTTATACTAGTTTAGTAAAATATTCTCTCTGGCTTTTATGTCATTAAATCAAAACCAAAAGACGGCAAATAAAATAAAATGGCGAATCAAAGCATCAAAACTTTTAGATTTTCTCATAGTTAATTTGTTGATATTTTACAGGTATATCATATTTGAAAAAGATAAAAAAGCTTAGAGAAATCGTAGTTTTTAATGACTTATTTATTAATTCATTTCTCAAATAAACTTTATCGTAGCTGAAAGCTGATTGTGTTTATCTACGGTATGCTTTGCATACATAAGTATATCAAGGATTAATCAATATTTAATCATTAGCAAAATAAAGATACATACTCTTGTCGATTGAAAATCACGTACGATTTCCTGATTTTGAATACTTGTTGACATGTATAGTCCTTAACAAATTGATAAACAATCAAAAACCTCACCAATTGAAGTCGCCCGCGATATATCGTGGAGTAAAATTATAGTCGTAAATACGAACAAGTACCATGTTGTATCAAGCAACATGCTGGCCTATTTTCCAAAGAAAGTTAAAGTTTTATGGAGTGGAGGACTTAAGAATAATACCCGTTTGCCAAATTAAACATTTTATCAAAAATTTCTCGCTAAATATAACTTTGACATTTTGCTAAATAAGTGACATGAAATCAATGGTATTAGGAGGAAATAGGATTTTGTTCTAAACAGAACTTCAATAATATCCTATTTCTCACCAAGTACATCAAAAGTGGGTTAACCTTCCGAAATATCACCAAAAGCCGGCTATATTGGATGCTCAAAAAAAAAAGGATAACATGTATCATTAAGGGTTGCGATAAAAAATTGTTAGAATTACATTTGGCGAAATATCATCCTTTAAAAATTTGAATTTCGGTGAATGGACATGAATCTTAAGTCTAGCCTTTTAATTATACCCCTTGGGGACTTGCAATGGGTTTTAATGGTTCAAAAATTAAAAATTCTACCCGACAATTAATTTAACTTTTATATTAATATTACTAAGAACGTATAATATTTCTTTAGTAATATGAATCAAAACAAATTCTAAATTTAGTGAATGTAAAAGTTGTTAAATGCGATAGCTTACCGAAATTTTTGTACCGCCGCTTCAATTATAATAGTAATCCTGCATAAACTGGTCTTTATTCAAGAATTTAAATTCCTATTAATCAATCAAAATGCATATAACTGAAGAATTGAATTAAATAAATTGCACATTGAAGAGGACACACAATTCATAAACAACTCAAAAAAAATATAAATATGATTAATGATGCCGTTTTTCTGAAGCAAATGTAAATAAAAAAGTAAATACGCGTGATTTAATTTTTTTGAAGGATTTAAGACTTTTGGGTGATTATGTAAGCATTATATTTAAAAATAATTTTATTCCTTCATAAATGAAATTTTATTTTGAAAATTTGCCTTAATATTTTAAATCTCAACGACAGAAAAATGATCTTTTTGCGTTGAAACCATTTGGACAGATGCCAAGATTTTTGTTTTTTGTTCTTTTATAGATTCTTTTTGTAATCATGTAAAAGGGGATAAAGGAAAAATGACAATCTAAAAGAAATCTGCTATGCATAATTCAGTGTATCATGTCAGAACATATCTTGAACGGGCAAGCACCACGTGCTCGTGCAAGTTAAATTATATTTTTATTCATTTTAATTGTTTCATTGAATGAGTCACTTTAGTATTGCAAACGATCCAAAAAACTTTACTCGCATTGATTGTTAAAAAAATATCACATTTCCTATTTCTTTCATTTCATATAATATCGTGCTCAAAATGACATTTTTCTAGGTTTCATTTGCTGTAGTCATTAACTTTTTTAAAAAATCGGAGCTTTTGTAAATGCAATGGCAACGCATGATTAAAAGCTGATTTTTTGAGAAGCTTGGGCAGATAATAAAATTTCAGTTTTTCCCCTACGGATTAAATTTTTTATTTCTCGTCTACGGATTTTTGTTGACGTCGAAAACCTCATCCCCAAAACCACATCATGCTCTGACATGATAATAAAATCGCGGAACAAAATTCGTAGTATTTTTGTTGCTTTTAATTGGGAAATCGATCATCCAAAAAAAATGCCGTAGTACTTGTTTCGATTAAAATATTTAAATTCAATTAAAATTTCGAACAATTCGGCCCCTGTTACTGGAAATTAAGGTATTATTTAAGCGACGATTTATTCCAAAATTAACACGAGAAAGTAAAATGTTTCACTTTCTCGGTTTAGTCATAATAGCTTTAGGGGTATTAATCCTTCCAAGAGTGAATGAGGATCCTTCCAGCGACAAATTTCATTCCAATCTGTCTTAATATGAGATAGTAATTAAAATTCAAACAAATAAAGAAACAAATAGTTACACATTAAAATTAAAATTATTTTGATATTATCTGTTTTAGATATTGTTTAAATATACAGAATTTTTTTACTTTCATAATTATTTCCTTGTATTGTAAATTTAATTGCATATTTCTTCTACAAATTAAATAATTTAGTAACTGTTAAATGAAATACTAAGTCTTCATGAATATTTTTGTCAGCTGTGTTTGGCGATCTTCTGTTCCCCGGGAAAATTACTTGCTTTTATTTTAAGTCTTTTCTGGTTTCATGCTTGTAATGTTGTAACTATCAAATTGTGAATTTCTTGTAATATTGCATCTTCTCCTCTAATTGTATGTATAAACCATCTTCAAGTTCCATGAAATCATAATGCTTTGAAAAAGTAATTGATCGGATAATCAATTTTCTAACTTCTTCGATGGCAAAATGTAATTTTTTTCATCATCTATTCAATTGCGTGTTTGTCCGCCATTGTTGAAAGAGAAGGAAGATTCTTTTTAATAGCTGTTCATTTTACAAAGCAAAAAAAAAAAGAACGTAATTAAACAGCAAATATTTTTAACAGCACTCTAATGGTATAGGACTATGCAAAGAGTAAGTTAGGCAATTTTATCGAGTTAATTAAAATTGTCTTGATACGTCTTAGTATCAACCAATTTGGCAAAGTCATGGCATTCTTATATTATCTAAAACAATATAACCCTTATTAAAGGCAAACCAGGTGTTGGCCTTAGATGATGAGCAGAGATTAAATGGAATCCTAATTTCTTGATTTTTAAAGATGAAATAATTTAGCTTGATTAAATATTTGATAAAACAAGGAGAGGGCTGAGATAGCCTGGTTGGTAGGGCGTTGGATTCGCATCCCTTAGGCTGCGAGTTTGAGCTCGCCAGCAAACTCTACGTGTGTGTGGTGGCCGAAGCACGTTAAATCTGTCGTGGTCATAAAGTCCATGTCAAGAGTGATACCACTGGATGTACTGGGTCAGAGGTGGTCTTTCTCTGTTCCAGATCTAAATTACGATCTGTAAATTAATGAATGAAATGCATGAATGAAGTCCACCTCGTAAAAATGTTTTGAGATATGTGTAAGCTAGAAGTCAGACTTCTGCCTGGGATGTGCTTCTCAAGGGTCCCTACTTACAGAATCTACTGCAAACCTCTTTCCGTTGTAAAGCGGAATACGAGAACAACAATAAAACAAGGAGAAAGGATTTAAATCTTTGTTCAACAATGAAATATAAAGTTAAAAATTAAGCAAAAAATATATTTCTAAAAACATTGTTAAAAATTCAGGGAAGTTTTCCATGGCGATGAAATTAGTATCGGTATCATTGGTATATATAGGTGTAAGGATTATAAAACAATAAGGATTAAATGTCTTTTGCAATTTAAATTTATTTTAAAGAAATTTGCTGAGGGAACATAGAAAACTAAAATAATCACAAGAACTCAACATCAAATAACGCATTATCATTATTATCAGTGAATAAGTCAGTTTATAGAAGAAGTTAACATGCAAATACCCCAAGCATAAAGAAATCCTTTAAAATATAATATAAGGATTTTAAATTCTAGAGATAAAGGACTAGAGACATAACAAATTATTCGAATAGAATTTCTCTAATTATACAAATATTTGTTAGAAAAATAATAAAAATTTAAATTGTACGGCATTTTCAAATTACTAAACAATTTCATTTAATTGCTGTGCAAATGAAAAAATGGAAAGGGATTTTCCTCTCTATCATGCAAAATATATGTAAAAGTAATTTTAAAAAGACCGTTAGTGACTAAATATTTAATAACGGTTCAAAAAGAAGTTTGCAGAGCAAATATTTCGAATTTGATTTATTTATAAAATATATCTCCTTTATTTCATAAATTCTCACCATACTTTGTAATATGAACGTCTGTGAAAATATAAATCTGAAATACGCTTATAAAACAATTGCTTATCGAAAATTCATCTAATTTTTTACGATTTTTATTCGCTTTCATCTAAATCATCCACATCACTCCATTCGTTTGATTCATCATTTGAAATGGGGAATAATGAGTCTGTAGAATGGCGTGATGCATTTTCAAACTCAGAAGAATGGAGTGAGGAGTCATCAGAATGGATTGATGAGACTTCAGAGTACGTTAATGAGTCTTCAGGTTCAAACTCATCATCCCTTTCATCTGATTCAGACTCATCCTCGTGATTTCCACTAGACTCCCATGGCCAAGTGGTATATGTAAGGCGTGACTCATTTGTTTCGGCTGTAGTGGGCCACCTGCACACTGGACAAAAGAAGGACTTCTCCAGCCATCGGTCGATGCAGACCTCATGAAATACGTGGGCGCACGGAAGAGATTTCATGATTAGGCAGCTAACCGTATCCAGGCAAATGGAACACTTGAAGGCGTCAGTCGAACACAGATTTGTTTCTTCATTAAATCTCTTCTTCACGACTGGTTTCTCGTCTGTTACGGATGAATCTAGTTTCTCGTCTTCCTTTTCCCGCTTTCGCTTTCCTGTAGAGCTTTTTGGGGAGAAACCTAAGTAATGACGAATGTTTTCCATGTCCAAAAATCCCTAAAATAAAATATTCTTTTATATATAAGTTGATTATGGACAAAGGAAAATGAATTTTCATGAACAGTGATGCTTTTAAAAATACAATAGACGTGAAACCAAAATTTATCATTTTCTGAGATATTGTTAACAAAATTTCATACCAATTATGTTATATCAATCTAATGCAGTAAAAAATTTTCATCAGAATTCTTTGGTAATTATTTTGTTTTTCAGTTAATTTTTTAAAAAATATATATATTAAAATATTATAAATATTATAGAAATCAATCCATGTATATTAATCATATTTTTTGGATAGATTTTTTAATTTTACTCTTACATTTATTGAAAATGCAACTTCTACATCAAAATTTGAATTTTTTACATTTTAAAAAATTATGGTACTTACGTTTTCCACCGTCTTCACCAACGGTTTAGTAACTCATTGGCGACGGGTTTTAATGTGGCGATAAAGATCAACGGATTACACCATTGCCAGATTGTCATAATTGGCGGTTTAGCAACTCATTGGCGAAGACTTCAAATTTGGCGACAAAGTTGGGCGGTATAATACGTAAGTACCAAAATTATTTATATTATTGCAATAACATTGCACGAGATACTTTTTAGTTTTAACGGTGACAGAATACACCAAGGAAAAAAAGTCGCCAAATTGTAAAAACATACTCAAGTGCATTATTATTTACGTTGATTATTATTATTATTTTGAATGTGTATATCACTTGCTATCTAGTTTGACGATTAAAATCGACAAATTGGAAATACTTTTACTTGGTGTTTTTTTGTCGGATTGGAAGAATTATTCAATTTGTCAAATTCAGTAACTATATTGACTGCATTTACAACTCAATTCTCAATATTAAACTAAACTTACATGGAACAGTTTCCAAATTAAGGTTTTTTTAAGGCGATTAAGGGCCAAATATAATAATTTAACTTGTATGCTTTAGTTGAAATCTAACAAGTTTTTTTCTTAGTTCGGCATGATTTGATAGAGATTGCCTAAAAAAAGTATATGCCGTGTTTCTTATTTTTACCATCATGTTGGCAATAAGCTTATTAGATTTAAATTCACTTCGTATATAAGAAAATGAAAATGCAATTGAATATAAGTGGAGAATTTTTTAAATCCCTGAATTTCAACTTGATTCAACCAACCAGAACGCTGATTGTTGACGAGTTTTGAAAAGTGCGCCAAACAGCGCCAAGGGGTGGGTGATTCTCCTGTCGCACTATAAATGAGACAGAATATCGTTAAATAAAATAAATTCTACATTTATAGAGAATACTAAATACATTAAAATTTCAACTTACTGTTATTTTTTCACCGTATTTTTATGAAAATTACTGGCGGTCTATAGACATAGCTCGTTTCCTTCAGTGTTTTTTTCAGTAAATATCAAAAAATTCTGACTTTTACTATACAAATAATATTTATTTAAACTTTATACAGGAATCTACATGCAGGATCATTATTAAAAAGTGCGTGACTGAAAAAGATAATTAAGTAAACTGAAATTTAAAGACGACGAAAAATTCATAAACAATGGAAATACAAATATATACATTATTAATGATGCCATTTATTTGAAACAATTATAAATATAATGTGGGATCTAATTCTGGGTTTACATTCCGCCAGTTATAACATGGCCAGTAAGAAACGCAGGTGCACAAAAGGGCCAATTTATGCTTGTTACAATTTCTTAAGATGGATTTAGGCCTTCCACGCTTTCCTACAAATTGACATTTTGTCCAAGTTTCGGGATTTTTCTTTTTAACTGCGTGTCATAGTAAAATAATGAATATTTACACAAAGAACGATGGTAAAATAAAAATAAAAAGTCAACATGCACAAATTTGGAAAACTACAAAAAAGAAATGACAAATAAAATGAAAACAAATAATATTTTTAAAAAATTTAAATCAATTCCTACTTTGGATTTTAGGATAAATTTAGTAAGTTAGGAAAAATTTTATTTTAGTTCCTTTTAATTAAATAATTAAAATTATTGTTCTTGTGCTTCGCTTTACAACGGAATGAAGGAGGCAAAAGCTTCTGAGGGTATGGACCCATGAGCAATTAAATAACTATTAACTTTGACTCAGTACCCCCAGTGGTATAAGTCTCGCCATGGAGAACTTTGTAACCAGGCTCGAACTCGCAGCACGGAGGAAGCTAATCCAACGCCCTACCAACCAGGCTATCCCGACCTAATATTTGAAAAAACTGTATTTACGTCAAATGTCATCTACTACAAGTTTAAAAAAATTACTTGAACTTGATTGGATGAATAAAAGACATTTTATTAAATATTGAAAATTTGAACAATGGATGTTGTTGTTACTTATGGCACTTGACCTGTACAAGCCCCGCTGATACATCAGCAGATTTTAAGCCGTGATATGTGTCTCTTGTTTAACAAGTAGCGCCTCCTAGGGCCAAGAATACGGCTTAGCCACACACACACGTGACAACCTTTTTTAGGAGACGGACTTCATTCATGAAATTCTTTCATTCATCTCAGATAGTAATTTAGACCTGGAACAAAGAACTATCACCTCTGACCCAGTACCTACAGTGGTATCACTCTCTACACGGAAGGCCACGGCAGATTTAACGAGCACCAGCCGCAACACTCGCGGAATCATTAAATCATTCGGATCTTCTGACAGATAATTCAGAGGTCGAGAATTGATACTGGATTCTACGTCGCAAAGAATAGTAAACATTTCTTCGTAATAAGAAGCGATGAATTCCTTAAAACTCTCTTTAAAAGCTTCATTACCATCTTAATCAAGCTCTCAAAAAATCCACCCCACCAAGCAGATGTTCGGGAATTAAATTTCCACTGAATTCTTAATACAGAAGCGTCATTTGCAATCTTGTCTCTATCAAAATAACCCATCAAATTATTTGTTCCGAAATCGTTGTATATAGTACTAGGTCGTCCACGTCTTGCGAAGAATCTTCTGAAACCTAAACGGAATCCATTAATTGAAAGACTCTGTATTAATTCCAAATCAATGACCCTATATGCTGCGCAAGTAAAAAGCAAGATCCAAGCTTTTTTCCCATCCTTTAAATGAAGCGGCCCTGCTAAATCCACTCCAGTGACCTCGAATACCAAAGCTTCCCATACAGGTCTTCCGGCAGTGGCGCGGGAATTGATTCAATTCTCTCGCTAGTATATCTTTTGCATCTTATACACTTTGAAGGCACTTTCTGGACAGTTTTTTGGCCTTGCGGAATCTAAAGTTTGTGATAGGTACCTGTTAAGACAACTTAAACTCCAGCATGGAAAGAGATCAAATGATGCTCGAAAATCACCCTCTCCATTAATGGGTGCTTACAAGGCAATTCCAGAGGGTATCTAATATTTTCTTCATCATCTCCTCTAGTAAATTTAGTTTTCAATCTAATTAGTCCATCAGAATCACTAAACACGCAAAGTGATTTAAATTTTGTATTATATCTTCGTTATTAAAGGTTTCTTGTTGCACGATTTTTATCACCTTTTTTTAGGCAGCATCTACTTCTGCAACAGTTAAAAGATCTTTTGTCTTGTTCACAGGACTTCGGCAACTTTGTACAAATCTTAGCCTCCATGCTACCATTCGCATAATTTTTAAATATTTTGAGAACTTGTACAAATAACAGGATTTATTCAGATCTGTAAAAGTTGACCAACACTACGACCCTCTTTTGTCTTTCTTGGAAAACCACTCCAAATTGTATTCAGAGTCTGTCGCTGGCCATTTTCCTCTAAACGTTTCAACCACTATGGACCCTCTCACCATATCGATTTCAAAAATCCTTGGACTGAACAGCCACAGGAAGGGAGATCAGTGGGATTGCAAGTCCTGGAAGATGCTTCCTATCATCTTTTGAAGAAAGACTTTTTATTTCTTCTATTCTGTTATTCCCAATGACCTTGTTGTATTCAATAAAGGTTAGCAGAAGAATCTGTGCAATAAAAAGTTGGTACGTCTCTCAAAGACATAGATTTTTTAATATCTGAAATCCGAGCTCTAATGCAGCATGCCAATAATTCTAGACGAGATATTGTAATAATCTTTAAAGGCGCTTCTATATGTTTTGCCTCTATAAAATATATTTTGACTTCTTCTCCCAAGATATTTCTCAAAAATACAACAGCACTCTATGCAATTTTGCTGACACCACAAAAGATATGAATACTTAGTCCTTACGCGCGGCTATTGATCTTAACATATCTAGGGATTTTAACTTCAGACAGTAATTTCAAATCAAAAATCAAAGTCTTAAATTTTTTCTGACTGTCATCTGGTAGAATATCATCCCACTCTAACTTTCTTTTCCAAATGTTTTGCACTAAGAGTTTTAAACATATTGTCACAGGACATAAAAATACAAGTGGATCAAATATCTTTTGAGTCGTTGACAGAATATATCATTTACTGCAAACATCAAAATTAAATTCAGCATTTTGCAAATCACAGAAAAGGAAATCTTCATGTCCATTCCCTAGCAATCCACGTACTGAGGTTGGAGCGATTGACTCGTCGAGGTTTAGCTCCCTTGTATATTCCCAACCTCGAAGATCAAAACGAGCCTTGGAAAGCAACAGCTTTGTTTCTTGGATGAAACGGGTAAGATCATCTGCATTGCATACGGATGTCACACAGTTATCTACATAAAAGGAATTCTTCAGTATTTCAGAGGTTTCGGGAAAGATATCTTTAGATTCCTCTAGATGATTATTTAAAACCGCTGCCAAGTAGAAAGGACTACAAATGAAGCCAAAAACAAGACAGCGATGAAGAAGTACCTCAAATTTTCTGTTTCGTAATCTTCCTACCAAAGAATCTTGATCTTTTGCAATTGAAATTTGATTAAGGCCTTTTTTGTATCAGAAATTACTCCAACGTCATTTTGTCTGAATTTTATTAAAATGGGCGTAATTTGCTCTATTAAATTTGGTCCTTTTTCCAGAGAGTCATTTAAGGACGGAACTTCCTTAACTCGACAAGAATAGGCAAACACTGGACGTACTTTGGTTGAAGAGTTTTTCTTAAAAACAACTCGATGTGGTAAATAATAACTTGAATTTCTTTCCTCTATTTTGGGCACTTTCTCTATTATATTTTCTTCAAGTCATTCAAAAACAGTCTTATATTTGGCATATTTCTTTTCATCTTCTAACTTTTGCGAAGTACAGATACAACGTTGTTCAGCTATGGGTCTATTGTCTTGTAGAATTTCTTTTGATTCTATCCAGGGTAATTTAACTATGCATCTGCCATTCTCATCTCTATCTAATGTTTTCATAAATTGATCTATTGCGTTTCTTTTCATTTCTTCTTTAGATTTAGTTTTAGGTGGATCCATAATACCTAAAGTTTCTAATTTACAAAGATCAGAGACAGAGCTATTTTGTGTTAACATTGTAGTCACTAGATGGGCGGACGTATTTTCTCCCTTTCTTCTAACAACTTTACCCATGAACAGCCAGCCTAATTTTTTTTCATATGCTACTAATCCACATTTCAGAGCATATATATTTCCTGAGAATAACTGTCCTCAGAAGTCATCACTTATCAGCAATTCAATGTCAGTACAATCTTTGCCTTGATCAGACAGTATCATATTCTTTCTCTTCAACTCCTTTACCCAAACTCCTTTTTTTGATTCGAGGTAGTTTTCCGCCTATAACTGGTTGATCGAGTACTTTCATTATGTAACTAAATCCAGCATTCAAATTCTGAAGGGTTATTTGATATAGTCCATGTTTTTTTCTAATGTACGTTCACCAAATACCGAATGTGTGATATTTTTAACTTCAATGGGTCAGAAGTTTATTTCTTTAATAAGAATGAACGCTGCGAACTAATAAGAGCTCATACTCTGCGTATTTTGCCTTCTGCTTTATTATTAACTTGTAACGTTTGAAGGAGAACTTCTTCAGCAGCACACTGATTGGATAAATTAACATTCTAATTCTTTTCCACCTCAGGTGCTTAGCTTTAGCTTTGTTTGTTGGCAGATCTGGACACATCAAAGTCCAATGTCTCTTATTACAAAGCAGGCACTGTAAATTTGACTTGCAAATTCTTGATGTATGACCAGGCTTTAAACAAGTGAAGAGGCATATTTTATTTTTCAAAATCAAATTTTTGGCCATAATAACATTCTTTACTTTCATGAGTTTTTTTTTTTTTTTTTTTTACAAAAATACAAACGCATGCTTTCTTTTTTCTACACCACCTGATAACAAATCTGTAGCCGTAGCCACAGAATCCGAATGCAATACTCTTTCTTTCCTCTCATTATACAGCTTCGGTGGAAATCCTGTTTTCTCAAAGCGAATTCTTTCTTTCCCTCCTATTTCAGTTTTCAGAAAGAGTAATAAGTTTTTCAATTTTTCTGTGCAAGAATTGCTTTCAGTGTCATGATTTACTATAACGATAGAATTACGTAACCTTAGTCTGAAAATATCTTCATGTATGCAGGATTCCATGAAAGAGAAAAGCATTGATGAGTATTAATCTGACATTAATCCAACTGATTCTAGAGCTCTTAAGTAATTTTCTAATTTATCATAAATTTGCCATGTGCCTAATTTCCTTTTAGCTTCTGTAGCAATTATTATAATTAATTTTAGTAACTCACGAACGCAGTACTCAATAAAGATTAAAATGAAATCTGTTATTCATATTTCAATGTATCATGTCAGAACATCATTTCTTGAACGGCCAAGCACCAAGTGCTCGTGCAAGTTAAATTATATTTTCATTCATTTGAATGGTTTCATTGAACGAGTCACTTTAGTATTGCCAACGATTCATAAACTTTGTCTTGCATTTATTGTTTTAAAAAAATATCCCATCTCTTATTTATTTCATTTCATATAATCAAGTTATCAAAATGACAATTTTCTAGGTTTTATTCGCTGTAATTATTAACTTATTTATTTTAATCAGAACTTTTGTAAATGCAATAGAAACACGTTATTAAAACTTGATTTTTTGAGACGCTCGTGCAAATAATAAAATTTCATTATTGCCTACGGTTTTTTATCAAATCAGAACATGATGTTATTTTGGAAATGAGGTAAACAAAAATCCGTAGGCGAAAAATAAAAAAGACCGTAGAAGAAAACTTGAATTTTATTATTTGCATGAGCATATAAAAAAACAGCTTTTAATAACGCGTTATCATTGCATTTACAAAAGCTCTGATTAAAAAAAGTAAGTTAATGACTTTAGCAAATAAAACCTAGAAATATGTCATTTTGAGAACATGATGATATGAAATGAAAAAATGGGGACAAAGCGAGACAAAGTTTTTTGGATCGTTTGAAATACTAAAGTGACTCATTCAATGAAACGATTAAAATGAATAAAAATATAATTTAACTTGCACAACACGTGGTGTTTAGTCATTCAAGAAATTTATTTTCTATGGTACATTGAAATATGCATAGTAGATTTCATTTTAATCTTTTTTTAGAATATTTCTATTTTTCGACTATGGATTTTTGTCTACCTCATTCCCAAAATAACATCATGTTCTGACATGATAAAAAGCAACTCTTCCTTTCCGAAACGCGATTTTAAACTTTCTATTGCCTTGCAATAATTTGCATTTTTTGGAGGATAACTGTCAATAATTTCACGTTCTCTAGTTCCTTCACTTACACATTGGATCAAATATTGAAATTTGTCTTCATTTTATAATTTATCATCATCATGGGTGCGTCTAAATTGACTCCAGAAAGCCAGCCAATTCTTGATTTCACCATTAAATTTAACGAGTTCTATTTTAGGTAACTTAAGTTCGTTTAATTTTAGGAGAAATAGAGCCTACGCTTTCCCTTCCAGCGTCAGAAAGTTTATATATGCTATAAAGTTCAATTATATGTCCACATTTATTTTGCATCAATCATTTTTGTGCTTTATTCCTCAATTCTAATATATTTCTCCTCACACCTTTCAGTATCCGGATTTTCCAGAAGAAAACTACATACAGTCGTTCAAAAAATTGAGAGTACACCTTACTTTTACTTAATAAATCCTACTTTTAATGCAAATAACAAATTAACTAGAAGTCTAAACATATTTTCATTTTTACACACGACATCTGGTTTAAATAAAAATAGAAAAATCAACGAAAAATCTCTAAACTGAAAATAATCAGAAGTATTTTAAATAAATATTAGCAGATTTTTGCCTCAAAAAATTGAGAGTACAAGAGAGAAATTTTTGTAATTTCGCGCAAAGGAAAAAAGTGTAAAGATTTAATTGCATGTCTTTTGGCTTTTATAATAACCTTTAGACGTCACCGTACTGATTCGACCAATTTTTGGTGATATTTGAAGATATTTTACGCATTCTTCTTGCAACAATTGTTTTGAATAGGATTTGTTTCTAATACTGTGCTTTTAAACCTCTATTTTGAATGTGGATAACAGATATTCAATGGCATTGATATCAAAGTATTGTGTCTAAATGAATTTGCAATGATAAAAACGCTTTTTTTACGAGAATTCTTTTTGGGGTCATTGTCCTGCTAGAAAATGAAATTTCCTCCTAAAACCAAATTTTTACCACTTTCCTTAAAATTGCTACGAACTATATTTAAGCAAACCATGTGGTACATAATACCACCAATAAGAAATAAATTCCTTATCTCGGATGAAGCCATACCATCCTAAATCATGATAGAGTCACCACGTTGTTTATCTGTAACACGTAAATTTTTTGAGCAGTATTATGCTTTCTTCATGCATTGCAACGGCTGCCACTGCCCAAAATATTGATTTTTTTCAGCATTAAGTATAAATTTTTCCAAAAGTTATTGATCTTCAATTGATGAGTTTTTGAAAACTTCAAACACTTTTTTCTGAATTTCCAATCTGATGAACGGTTTTTTTCCCTAACAATTTGACTTTTATATCCGGCTTGTGTAATGACATTTTGCACAGTTTCAGCACTTACATATAGACTATGATTTAAGAAATTTATGCTGCAAGTTGGATGAACGATATAGTCATAGCAATCTGAAGAAAAATGCAAAAAATTTGATTTTAGGTGGGAATTTCATTTTCCAACAGGAAAATAGCTCCAAAAAGAATGAACGTAACGCTAAAATAATGGCGTTTTCTCATTGCGAACATCATTTAGACACACGACCACAGTACACTAATTTCAATGCCATTGAATATCTGTAAGCCACATTCAAAATAGAGGTTTAAAAACACAAAAATAGGAAAAAAATCCCATTTAAAACAATTGTTGCAAGAAGAATGCGTAAAATATCAGCCAAAATTGATCGAATCAGTACAGTGACGTCTAAAGGTCATTATGAAAGCCAGAAAACATGCAATTAAATATTTACACTATTTTTCTATGAGCGATGTTACAAAATTTCGTTGGTGTATTCTCAATTTTTTGAGGCAAAAATTTGCGAGTTTATTTAAAATGCTTCTGATACTTTCCTTTTAAGGGATTTTTCATTGATTTTTCCTAATTTTTACTTTAAATTAAACCATTGGTTATGTGTAGAAATAAAAATATGTTTGGACATCTAGCTAATTTGTTATCCGCATTCAAAGTCGGATTTATGAAGTAAAAGTAAGGTGTACTCATTTTTTGAGCGACTGTATTACATTATCTAATTTAACCAAACGAGCTTTTAAGTAATTTGAGCTTTTAAATAATTTGGAACGAATAAATTCGTTCCAAATTACTTAAAAGTCATTTAATTTCTTTTTCCCGAGGTTCACCCACCTTTAATATTTCAATTAGAACAGTATACTTTTTCGTAAAGTTAGATCTATTAGGCATTTGCTTCTAAACGAACATATCCATTTTTATTCCGTTACTGAATTCTTATTGCAAATAAAAACAGACGTACCGTATTTTTAGCAATCACTTCCTGGTTCACCACAATGTTGTGGCTCTGAATTTCATTTAATTTAGTCGTTTCTCGTCTAATCAGATTCAAAGGTGTGGATTCTTAGTAAAAAATAATTCACACGTAGTTTACTCCATTCCGTCTGACTCCATTTTATTCTCTCTTATTTACTATTCTATTTACATGATGTTGCCACACTCAAAAACAGTATATTGGTTTCGCGCTCAATTAATTCCAACTTTAGAGTTCTTAAGAAGGCTATAGCTCTAGTATGTTTAAAGTAAAATCTAGTTTTTAGCCAAAACCGCTCGTAACAAACTTATTCCAAGTAAGGCGCCAAATGGCACTATTACAAAACATTTGATTTATAAAAACTCATTATTTTGGATGTCAATAATTAGCAAAATACTTTTATCAGGATTATTAATGTTAGCTTAGTATTTCATTTTTTTTTAATTATCATCTCCATTAAAAAAATTATTTAAGGACGCGTGTGCAGTTGAAATAAATATCTTGAAACATAACGAATCTGACTGTTTTGTGTATTTTTCGCAAGAAATTATTTTTATGATCACGAATTATGCTTTTATGGTTTCGTAATTTATTTGCATAATTATATGTAAGTGCTTCTCTACGATTCACACTTTGATCAATTTTTCGATTTCAAAAAACGTATTTAAATCAATGCTTATCTAAATATCATTTCTATTAAAATATTAAAAGCTTTGCAATAAAATCAAGAATTTTAAAGGATACAGGTTTCAAAAAAATTTATTATACTTTCTAAGTGATATATTCATTTGAGAACAATTATGTATACTATTTTTAATAATTTTTAGTTCTAAAAATATTTTTGCTTCTAAAATAACAAATAAATATTCAAAATAACTGTAATATGAGACTATAACTAAATATATTTGTATGCAAAAAGATACTGTAAATTTTAAATGTGATCATATCAATATACAGTGTTTGTTACTTTTTATGGTTTCGTCGAGATTTGGTGAAGGTTTAATGTGCTAAAGTTTGTCATAGATATGCAGGTCCACAGATAAATTGATTATATTTCACCGTAAATATATTTTATTTTCACTTTCATAAGATTAAGAAATTAATTTCTAGGAAAATTTACAAACTGACATATTTTAAAATTAGTTTTTTACTTTTTAGAAATTTTCTTTAACTATTAAAAAAGTTTTGATATATTTATTGACAGTTTAAAATATAAATATTTTATAAAATTATTTTGAAAAACCTTAGTAATTGTGAAAACAAACACTAAACGTTTCGCAGTTTTTTAATAATCAATCCTTTTAGAGAATAAGAAATATATTATACGTTCTCTTTATATAAAATCTTTTGCTGAAGATTTTGACAATGTAAGCACGTGAGCTATGATACTGAAAAGATTGAAAGCTGTAAAATTAATTTTAAAGAATTTTTGTTGGGCTGAACTATTTTCTTGAAGATTTTGAGCTGTTAACAATCAGAAGGATTGTTGTTTCAGTGGCCATTTTCTTCAAAAATATAACTTATTGACATAAAATTAAGTGATATTTCCATTAAGTATCTAAACAAAGTAAATTTTATTTGTCAGCGCAGGTTTATAGATTTGAAAGCTTTCATTTACATATAAATGACTCAGATGACTCAATAAAACAACCGCAAACTGACATTTAATTACTAAATAATGTTAGCATCAAAATGAACTTTCTATCAACCAACCATTATTTCTTCTTCCTTTGTAAATGGCTGTTAAAAAATCAAAAGCCTTATTTTTCGCTTTCAAGGATAAAGAAGATTATGTAGAAGATTGTCAAAAATCAAAAGACTATTCAGTGTTCCTTGAAACTTTTCTATTGAGTAGATCATTAAAAAAACCTATTGATTTAATTTTACAAAAGATTTATGCGATATCTTTAAAATTACATTGAGAATGATGAATTGATAGCGATGAAGATATTTTTTATGCAAAGCAAATTTAATAATTTGAGTAACAATCAAGATATTACAATTACGTTTGGCTATATGTGCCACAAATTGGTCGATTCGCAAGGGAAAAGAGATTTTGAAATGTTTCAACAACATTAATTGTATTTTCTTTCACAGCGTTTTGTTCACCTAACCGATTTACTCATGTTCAGCAAGTGCATCCAACACCAGAATTTTTAGATTTTTGAATACAGTTCTTCTATTTATGTTCTATTTAAAAATTTCATGGAATTCTTACGATTTCAAATTGACTCTCAACTAAGTGAAGATATCATCACATTTTCCCAGTCAGATAGTGTCATTAGATATTAGAAGACACGGAAAAGATATGGGACTAACAACCATTTTGAGCTGAAAAGATTTCAGACAAAAAAATTGTTTTCTGCTTTTACTGATTCTTTCAATGGTGGTCAGGTTATCGACTCTACAAGAAGTGTTTTCTTCGTTATGATGTAAGACCTTTTGTTCAACTACTTATATCAGTTATCATGTTAAATCTGTGAAGATTTTAATTAATAAGTAACTTGAAAAAAGCATGAACGAAGAGGAATAATTATAATATATAGTTTAGAGATAGAAGTATTAAAAACAGATATATCACCAATGAGAATTCTTCGGTTATATCCATTAAGAACGAATATGTCTGAAATCATATTTTAAAAAATTATTTTGAAAGAAAATAATCGTTCTATTAAAGAACAAAAGTGATACAAAGTATTCTTTAAATTTTCAGCCTTACAAATGCAGCAAAAATTTTAACTAACGCATTAATCGAAAATATTTTGGAAAATAATTCAGCCCATTATTAAGGGAAAAAATCAGGTTTTTTTTTTTAATTTCATTCGGGAAAACAGACTTTTTTCAAGCTGCTGACAGAAATTTCCAATTTGAAATGATTAATTGTTTTATTTAAAAGGAAATGAAAAGAAATTGAAATGTATTCATTAATTTAACCTACGGTATTTTACAAATTTATTGCATGTTAATAAGAAAAATGTCAGATTTGAATATAAATGAGCAGCTTTTTCAAATTCGCAGTGTCTACATTGGTGATAAAAACTACTTATTAAAATCAGGAGGAGTTCTGAAATTTTATGGATATGGTGTATTGTGGAAAATGTTATTTATTTTTGGCATTAATGTTGAAAAGAATCAAAGCAGTTCTAAAAGAATTTCAAACTTCTTATCAACTCCTTTCTGTTTATTCTCCATTGTTATATTAGTTTTTTCGACATGGAAATTTTTAATTGCTCTCAAAACTAAAGCTGCACTGGAAGATATTTTATGTTATCTGATAAGTTTATTAACATTCTTTCTATGGTTTCGATTATATAGAAAACGAAGTCATTTACAAGACATTTTGAGAAATATTGCCCTTTTTTCAAAAACCCTCCAGTTTGAATTCTTCAAAAAAGATCTACTTATTAATCTTTTCCTTGTTACAATTTGGTCGCTTTTGTTTATTCTTTCTTTCGTTTTAACTTGGATTGAAATCCAAGGCGAATTCGATTCGAAGCAAACATTTGGATTTCGTTCAGGAAACCAAGCACTGAATTTTATTATTTTATTCTTTTGCAAATGTTTAACTTACTTCCAGTCAGCCTTTTTATCGCTTTTCTTCAATTTCACTATATACGTTTTGTACTACAATTGTAAATTTTTGCTGAACGAATATCACAAGAGGTTAGAGGGTATTGAAAATGTCGGCGAGAACTTACATTTCATAATATCGTATCTAACTTTGATTAAAATTATCCAGGATTTGTTCAACTTGCTGATCGTATCAACTACTTATTGCACCTCAATCTTTCTTCTGCATCTTTTTGTGCCATTGTATTTACTCATTTGTGAATCCATACCATTTATGAAATTTCTTTATTATCCTGATCGCGTTGGCTCGTCTTCACGAGTCATTGAATTTTCCACCTTGACGGCGGTATCTTTGATTTCAATTGCAACTCTCCCCGTTATCATCTACGGAATTCAAATGAAGGTGGGAAATATTCGAGATACTTTTAACGAAAAACTAGAAAATGTCGTATCTGCGCTCTCAATGGATTTTCGAACAATAGAAATTCTCAAGATAATTTTGAAAAAGAAGCGTATCAAGATACCTCTATTTTACAAATTGTATTCAAATCGGAATGGTGTGTTATCATTAGTTGTAGTGTTTACCCTATTGAGCGTGTCTTATGTTTTTAGAAGTGATGTAGATGTGAAAACTTTAGAAGAGGAGAAAAAGAAATTCATACTCGGGCAATAATTAATTAAAGCACTTGTCATTTTTCTATGAAGGACATCAATATCACATTTGAATGTACAGTTCATAACTAAAGTAACGTAACTTTGGAAGGATTACTTATATATACTCTATTGAGCATACCGTATCTTGTTAAAAGTAAAATAGACCTCACTGGGAATATATAAGGAATATTTATATGCTTTTCTTATTCGATTTATTGTATAACAAAAATCATCGACCGGCTCATAGGGCTCTTTGATTTCCTATTTAGTTTCACAATTCTCATTGCTCCGTAAAACACCAATTAATACATTTTTTTGTCACGAGCATATAATATGAGCTTCTATTATTTTCTACACATGCTTCTAACTCATTCGCTTAAAATTGTAATCCTCAGAAGCAGAATGAATAATAACTCATTCAGAACATCTCCGAAAAAGTTGTTAGAACAACGAAGAAAAAGAAAGTCATTTTTAATTCGGAAAGAAAATTCCTTAAATTGCTGAAAACTTTTCATGAACCATGCTTTGTAAAATGAAACATCTTTGATTGGCATTTTCAGTTTTTGTATTTTTTTTGTGTGTGAAATGCCTGTTAATGTAATCTCATTTAGCTCTTTTTCTTTACTTTCTTCATATTTCTCATTTTTCGCTAAAATATCTATTACCACATTTTTTTTCAATTCCTACATTTAGCTCATACTCACCCTGTGTGTGTGTGTGTATAATGATATTTCAATTCTAATTTTAAATGTAATTAATTCCCAAAGTTTTTTTCTTAATTTATCTCGTAATAACTTCCTTTTAAAATGGTGTTTTCTGATCCATTAATAAATCAAAGTAAAAAAATAATGCGTAATCGAATCCACGTGCGAACTGGATGGGTAATAAACCATTGGTGTAAATATTCTTTTAGATGATTCCTTGGTAAATCACTTATATAAAATAGATTCTTCTAGAATAATCCTGTTTCTTTTGTCAAGATCAAATGTATCAGAATTCTGGTCAAAAATCTACACGTGTGTGATTTATAAGGTTATCATAGTATATAAGACTAGACTTTCTTGTTACGGCCTCTTTTTTCCACCATCTTTCTCAATGTAAACCTACGGCTGTTGTGTGCTGCGTAGCATGCTGCTAGAGCTGGAATAAAACCGAATTTAAAAAGACAATATGCGTTTATTTGACGGTTTTCGGACACGACTCACCAAACTGCTTTGCAATCAAAAGTAATATGGATAATATTACGCACACACACATATATATATATATTTACCTTTGGCGACCAGCCGGTTCACCAGTAATAATGCTAACTAAAATATTCAATTTCATTACGCGTTTCTCTCTATTTTCTATAATGCCCGTCAAGTTCAGTTTTAAATTAAAGTGGGCAATAATGTATCTACAATTAGTATAAAGACGTATTTAGCGAATTCCAGCGCATATATATTTTTAAAAATTATAAGAACATGAAAGCAGAGTCTTCGCCATTTTAAAGCTTATTAATTGAATTAATAATGTATGTATCATAAATATATATTAGCATGAAAGAGCAGGGTCGAAAAAAATGAGCCTGAAGGTATACCAGATAATCAGAATACTCCTTTCTTATATTATGATTGACGTCAAATGTTTTACTGCTAAAGGGACAGTTTTTTAAATTTCTAAGCAAATGCAAGTTGGGGTAACGAAAATTAGTTAAGAAGTTTCGAGTTTTCTTTGTTTTGTTTTATTTTAATTCAAAAGTACTTCAAAATGAATCGGAAAAAAATCGATAAATTAACAATGTTTGATTTTAAATACATCAAACACTAAGATAATAAAAAGAATTTTTTTAACACATAAATCCTTTCAGGAATAAAATAAACACATTAAGAATTGTTCATATCGCATTTAAATATAAATAAGAATTTTTATCTTTAAGAATAACAAAAAAACTACTTTATATAACACAATCAATGAAAACATTAAAAAATGAAATACCAAAAAATCTAAATGAACAAAATGATACTCACTTTCATTTAGAAGAATAAGTTTTAAATCAGTGTAAGCTACATACTAAAAGCAATTATTTTCTTTCTTTCTTTTTTAAATTTCCTGTTTTCTAAGAATACATAAATGAAAAACAACTGACTTCGCGTATTTATTTCTCAACAAACCAAAATCTATTACTTCATGGAATCTTACTCATTTGGTGATGAAGTAAGAATAGTGTCGTTTTAACTATTTTCTTCACAATTTTCCGTTTTTTTTTTCTCTATAAGATCCTTCCTCGTATATTAAAAGATATTTTTAAAAATTAGCCGATTTGGTGGAGCCGTTTTCTAGCTTTGCGCTTAGCAACACATTTGTCGGTTCATTTATATTTATATAGATTAGATTCTCAAGAATATTTTGTTAAATATGATTCATTGAAGAATTAATGTAAAAATTTTATATTCGTAATTACTCAACATTTATTGACTCAATTTACATAAAACATCATTATTTATTTCATTATTAAAACATTGATATAATTAAAAAATAATCTTTTGAACTTTGAATTTTTTGGAGGATAGCACAAACTGAATTGATATTTTATCTAAATTGTGAATGGAAAGGTCTAAAATGAAACGTTTTAATAGAATATTAAGTTTCAAATTTTCATAAATCAGTCAATTTTAGT
Source organism: Argiope argentata (assembly GCA_026289955.1). Classification (NCBI taxonomy): domain Eukaryota; kingdom Metazoa; phylum Arthropoda; class Arachnida; order Araneae; family Araneidae; genus Argiope; species Argiope argentata. The sequence continues at coordinate 1,692,720 of JAOUZG010050330.1, read as the reverse complement.
GATTGGTTTAGCTCGTTCAAGGGTAACTTTTCCTATTTAAAATATTAGTGCCTCAAGAATATTTTATTAAATATGACTCACAGAGCAGAGTATCAAAAAATTTAAAATTAATAATTTATCTAAGCATTTATTGACCCAAATTACCAAAATATAGTTACTTATTTTATTTTGACCATTTAAATTGTAGTACTAAATAGTATTTAAGTTTGTTACTAAAGATTTACAAATTGACCTTGGAGACCGGATCCATGGATTTTCTGCATGAATTAAACCATAATTAAAAATTGATTGATTTATTTATTTAATAATATAGATACTGTTAACGATAATAGAAAACTTTATCTAGCATTTAATTTTTTAGATATTATATTTACTAATTTCATTTCATAGAATCACGTGCTGAAGATTGCATTTTTTCGGATTTTATTAGCAGTAATAATTAACTTATTTTTTCCTCAGAATTTTTGTCAACATGATGGCAACACGCTGATAAAAGACAATTTTTTTTATCACGGTCGAGCAGATTAAACTGTTATTTTGCACAAAATAAGTTATTCAAAAATATGGTTAAAATATTTATTTAAAAATTCATTATAAATAAATATTTAATTTGAAAATTGATATCGCTAAAAAGATAATTTTTTGACCTTTTTTTATATAAAACTTATTTTAGTGTGATAATATTTTCGCGAAAAAAACGTCTGATTTTTGCTTAATTTTTAATTATTTAAAATTGTAATTAAAAATTTTATGAATTTAAGCAATTCTTAAAATCGACTTGATCTCACAATTTTTTTAATCAAAATAGGTACAGCCGTTTAGGTTCAGTTCAGCCAAATGCACACACACAAAAGAATTTTATATTAATAAAAAATAAGATTATATATAAAACGCTAACGGAAAAATACCTTAATTTTTAAACGAAATAAAACTAAATTAACTATAAAAATTTTAATGTTAAAAATAAGTATATAAACAGAATCGTTTCGAGCAATCTGTCGAAAACATGTTAAGCCTAACACTGTTAACGTGGGAAAAAAACTGAAGTTTTACTCATTTGGCAATTACTTATCATTACAGCTTAAAACTACTTAAAAAACGAAGTACTTAAAACTAGAAGCATACACAAAAAATACACTCAATTAACCTTTTACAACGTGTATCTGAAGTAAAACAACATAGCAAACTAATTAATCAAAATCCGTATCCGTTTAAATAAAGTTGCCAACGCAATGACACAAAGCGCATGCGTAAAGTTTCACCGTCAGTTAAGGTATTAAAAGGCGAGAATTTTTTGTATCAGTTGGGCAACGCTAGACAGATTAGAAATTTTTTATTTCCTTTATTCTGTTTTATTTTAATTCAAAAGTACTTCAGAATGAATCTGAAAGGTCGGTTAATTAACGGTGTTTAATTTTAAAGGTAATAAATACAGTGAAAACAAACAGAATCGTCTGAAAAAATCGGCCGGAAACATGTTAAGTCTAACCGAATTAATGTTGCGATAAAAACTAAAACCTTACTCATTTCGCGATGTGGGAATGAAGATACTTTGGCTGGAAAGTTTTTTTAATTAATAATTAAAATTCTATATTTTGTAGAAGACCGAATGGCGAATCTAAACCATTATCGAATCCACTTGAACACACAAAATTTTTTTTATCAAAATCTGTCCCACCGTTTAAGATGAGTTCAGTCACATACATACGCACAGAAGAATTTCATATATAAAGATATGTTTTGTTCAAAATTTCAATCATTAATAAATACTTTCTATTCATCCAATGAAGTTCAAGTAAATTTTTTTGAACTTGTAAGACATTTAGTTTTAATACAGCTTTTTCGATTATTAATTGATTATTTTTTGTTAATTAATTAAAAACTAACTTTCTCGCCTTTATAATAGTTCTTTAAAGTAGTTGCAGTTGTTAGGTGGGGATTGACTGGTTGGTAGGGCGTTGGATTCGCATCCCATGTGCTGCGGTTTCGAACCTGGTCGCAAAGTTCCTGATCGTTATTCGGATGTTATGCTCAAGAATCATGCCCTTAGAAGCTACTGCACCCCTCCTTCCGTTGTAAAGCGAAACATGAGAGCGAAATTTTTAATTATTTAATAAAAAGTAACTAAAATAAAAAAATTTCCAAATAACCACTCCCAAAATCTAAGTAAGTAGCGAAAAATGCTTATTTCCCGAAGCAAATCAGAATTGGAAAGGAAGCAATTCGCTGCAGATGTAGATGGAAGTATGCAAATATCTTAGGTAACAGCCAATCGCGCTTTCATGTGAAGAAATATGCAAAAATTGTAGTCTTATAAAAAGACAGCTTTATGAAAGTTTACAGAAGTTGATTGTATGTGCTGATAGAAGGTGTTTAAAACTTTCGTACAATTTGTTTTCAAGACATACGTGTTTCTATGACTTCCATTAGACGAATGGAAGATTCTGAGCGCTGTCGTGCTGTGGGGCGCATTGAAGCAGGACAGTCGATCACAGATATTGCTTTTTTCTTAGGCGTTCATCAATCTGCAATTTAACGTTTATGGACTCAAATCCAAACCACACAGACAGTTGTCCGAAGGCCAAGTTAGAGGCCTCTCAAGAGTTATCGATATTCCCACGGAAGATCGATATATTGCTATTGTAGCCAAGCGGAATCGCAGAGAGACCTCCACACGTGTGACATCTATGGTTACAGTGTCCATTGGTAAGATGATATCTGCATCTACTGTACGTCAAAGATTACATATGAGTGGACTGTACGCCCGGGTACCTCGAGTTAGTGTTCCTCTATCCGCCCAATCAAGAGGGGCACGATTAAAGTGGTACAGGGAACATGTCAATTTTACTGTGTCTGGCTGGGGGCAAAGTCATGTCTACTAATGAGTGAGGATTTGCTTTGCAACCAGATGACAGGCATATAATTATACTGTGTGAACACGGAACACGCAATTAGCCTCAAAACATCACGCATTCCGAGGCGGAAGCATTATGGTGCGGGCAGGGAATTCATTAGGATACCGCACCGACCTGCACATCTTTAAATGGGATTCTGTGACGGCTGCCCGGTATCGAGATGAAGTCTTAGAATCCATTGTGAGATTGTACGCTGCAGCAGTTGGCACTACTTTAGGTTTAATGGACGATAACGTACGTCCCCATAGAGCTCACATCGTCGATGATTACCTGGAGAGTGAAGGGATTGCACGTATGGCGTGGCCAGCATATTCGACCGACCTTAATCCCATTGAAAATATTTGGGATACTCTCGGCCGTGTTCACATTTTCCACCTCCAGCCACTTTTATTGAGCTGGAAACTGCTCTACAAGAAGAATGGCGATGGCTTAATTCTGCGGTGGTTGACCTCCTAATTGAAAGCATGGTCACAAGATGTAAACTTTGTGTATAGGTGAGGGGGGATCACATACCCTATTAATATCCTTTTTTTTGTCATTTTATGCTATTTATTTTCATTTTATACATAATTCTGTTTAAGTCTCCAGTATGTCATTATCTGATAACTTACAAAAATTAAATATTGTTTTCGTTTCTTTATATAATTATTGATTTTGTTTTATGTATAAATATATATGCTGCTTTCCTGCCGAAGATTGTGTCAATCAAAGCAGTATTTGTTGATTTTTTTCCCTTTTAAATCTTCGTGCTTAACTTTTGGAAGTGAGTGTATTCAATGAATTTAAAAAAATTGTTTCTTATATTACTTGTTGTCACGAGTATATAGCACGAACTTGTGTTATTTTTTGCATATGCTTCTTACTTATTCATTTAAAATTACAATTCTGAGATGGATAATAACTCATAAAGGAGACCTACCAAATAAGTTTTTTGAATCACGAGAATAGAAAATAGTATGCTATTTCTAATTAAAAAAGAATTTTAATTAAATTGCTGAAAAACTTTTTAGGAGTACTGTTTCGTAAAATGATGCAATTTTCATTAGTATTTTAAATTTGAGTACATTTCTGAACTTGCAGCACCTGTTAGAATATAAATTTTGGTTAAAGCAGAATGGCATTATATTAAATAATAAATATAATGAAGTAGATTTTTTTTCTCCAATTAGTGCTCTTAAAAAAATTTCATCGACATTATTTCTTTTATTTTATATTCCAATCAATCAACACTTAATTAAATTTATTACTTTGCCTATTCATTAAGTTATGACGTCTTAATTCTGAAAATATTTCAATAGAGAGCTATTACTAAAATTGCAGAAATATATCTTAAAATTCTATTCAAACAGTAATTGTAAAATCTGCAAAATTCTCAAGCTCAAACCTGAAAGAAGTAAATAAAAGTGCATGAAAAACAGTCTATTTTATGTTCCACTCCTAATCTATGTTGAATTTTCTGTTTCTTTGTAAAGGATCATTTTTCCACTATGCAAAGGATTCTTTTAAAATACTGTATACTTTATAACTCGTGAACAAGATTTAATGCTTGAGATTTAATTATCTATTTCCAGAAGGTTCTAAAAGCAATAAAATACTTGCTTTTTAATATAAAATATGCTCTATATGGGTGATAACTAAATTTTAAACTAGAGAAATAGAATGATTTTTTGAAAGTTGGTGTTTTGATAATGGTGAATACGACGATAAAACGCAAAGACAAATTTCAAATCCATATTCAATCGCCTTTCTCATGAAATAATAAATTTCTAGAATAAAAAGATATACAATTTGATAATCATTTTTTAAATTCCAACTTGAACCCTACTTTATATATATTCTTAATTATTTGAAAACTAGCTTTTACCCACGACGTCGTACGCGTACAAATTTTGATGTGTATATGTGAGAACTGACAGTCTAATCACAATGTAAAATGTTATCAAAACCGTATGCATGCATAAATTTTCAACGTCAATCGGAGCAACGCAAAGACGTGAATTTTAAGCACCATTTGGGGTAACGCAATGCAGATTAGAAAATTTTACTTTCAATCAATCTGTTTTATTTTTATTCAAAAGCACTTCTGTAGGAATCGAAAGCTCTATTACTTAACAATGTTTAATTTTAAAATTTTCATACACTACGAAAATAAACAATATCGTTGGAAATAACCGGTCTAATACATGTTACGTCTAACCTCATTAGCGTGAGGGAAAAAAACTACTTAAAAACTATGTACTTAAAACTATAAGGGTACTTTTTCGTTTGCTGAGGGCAAACGAACAATAGCCAAAGAAATTTGAGAAAATTTGGCGGAATTTTACACTATTTTCTAAAGGAAATATACCACTATAAGCATATACAATTTAATTATAAAAACACACAATGGAAAAGCTTTAATACACAGTCATTTTGGCGAAAAAATTGTTTGTTACCAAATTTTAGCGAAATGGCCCAATGTAGCGCGAATGGCAACAATAGCATTTCCAATCACAAGGTTTCGATGAATGTTGCAGCAAATTAACGGAAACAGAAAAAATATCAATAAATGCAATAATATAGAATGCACTCAAAATTTTTTTTATTGAAAATAATGAAAGTAGGCAAAGGAACATGTACAGCAAGAAAAAAAAATAAAAATGAACAGGAAATATCGAAATATATTAGCACAAGAACAGCATAAGAAAAAAAATTAATAAACCTGTCTTAATACCTTCACTACTACAGGCTGATGTTTTTCTTAAGTAGAAATTGGGAAGAATAAATACACTTGATTCAACTAATTTCTCTTATGAGCAGGAAACGATTTTAGAAATTCTAGCATGAAAAATAAAAGCAGCTGAACTTTTCAGTAATGAAAGTCTTTTTGCCGGGAAATCCAAGAAAAGAACAATAAATCAAAAAGAATTCCATTAGAATGGTAAGATAATGTTAAAAAGAAAAACGGTTAAAGTAAAATAAACGATTCAAAAAGCTCGGGATGTTCACAGATTTTTTTTTATTTTCTGTTCTGATGAAATTCGTAAGCAGACGATTTTAAACAGAAGAAAATAATTGCTCCTTTATGAAAATAAATAATATTTATTAACATAATCCTTTAATTAGAGTAAATAATTATTTTTATTAAAGTAATCTTTTTATTAGAATAAATAATTACATGAAATAAAACAAAACAGCGAGGCGCATGCGTGAATTTCAGCGCCAATTGAGTCGACGCAATGCGTGAATTTCCGACATGAGTTGGAGTAATGCTATACAGAATATAAATTTTTAATTTCCATTAGTATTTTATTTTTATTCAAAAGTACTTTATAATGTATCCGAAAGATCGATTAATTAACAATGCTTGGTTTTAATTGCATCAAATACTAAGAAAACAAACAGAATCGTTTGAAATAATTGGTCGGAAATATGTTATGCCTAACCCCATTCGAGTGCCCAAAAAAAATCGAAGTCTTTCTCATTTAGCGGTAAAGAAGATTTTTAGTGGGAAAGTTAGTTTTTAATTAATAAAAAATTAACCCCTCAATTAAACAGGAATAAATATTAACCTATGTTCTGTAGACTATGCTCTATCCCTGAACTAAATTTCATCCAATCTCCTTCCGCCGTTTTGGCGTGATTGAATCACATCATGCATCCATCCAAACTTTCACATTTATAAAAGTAGTATAGATTGTATTAGCAATTTCCGTTTTCTTTCCAATAAAATTTAAAGTGTCATTCTAATTCAATTTACTTAGCAAGGAACTATTTAAACTGAGAGGTAGAAAAAAATCTGTGTTAAAAATTTTGTATAAACTTACTCTAATAGTGTTCAAGCCGCCATATTCTACAGTAAAATGCTTTTCATGCCAATGGTCCTTTTTATGCCAGGTAGCGCATCTTCTCCATGATCTACCGATTTCAAGTCCTGGTTCGGGTATGGTTCTACTCTCCTCTGTAGAAAGTGGTCTCACAAGCAAATGTGTGTATCATCTTCATATGAGCTAGGTGTCAGACTTCTACCCTCGGATGCTTAGGGCCCTCAGAAACTATTGTACACTCGGCTTAAATAGCTAGAAGATCTATCTGCGACCTTTTAAAAAGGCTTTTTTCTGTGGTAAATTTTTATAATTGCTGGATCAAAGTATAGCCGCTGCAAAGTTGAATTGTTAGAAGAATAGACAAATTTTTTTTATCGAACTATCTTGGCATGAGATTTATGATGCAAATAAATCCAATTTATATTTCTAATGATATGTAATATGTATCATCAAAATGAATCCTCTCAAAATCTTCAAATATGCATTGCTTAAAGGAAGTAAAACTTTAAACGGATTAAAAGGAGTTTTGAAACTTTCAGGGGCTCATTTTTTCTCTTTGCAACTATTTCCTTTTATCGTGTGAGCACATGATGTTATTTTTGTTAGTGGTTTTTGAATGCTTGAAAAAAAAACGAATAACTGAAGCTCGAAATCGTGTAGGCAATGAGAATAAATGGCAATATTCATCAACATCTTTGAATCACATATATTTTTATCTGCTTTTACCAGTATTGCATTGTAATCATATATACTTCTTGTTCAAAAGGATTTTTGGTTTCATGATTATTTTTATTGCTCAAAGTTCTTTTCTTATGTCTTCTACAAAATGAAGTTCTTCTATATACATTACAAAATATTTAAAGTATATTTTACCTTTAGTTCTATTCAACTGTAAAGTGATGATGATTTAGAGACTAAAGGTTGAAAAGATCCTGGTCGCAATAACAATTTACTTTTGTTGTGGAATAGGTTTGGAAATTACGTTCATTGACTTTATTTTTTTAAAATAAAATATTTGCCAGGAATATATGTTCCTCTCGTTATTCCCGCCCATGCAAATTTATTTTGAATATTGTTCTCTGAAAAAATTTTATAATCCTCGAAAGGATCTTTTTTAAAATGCTACTAGAAATGTTAAAAAATTGTCGACTGTATTGAAAAGCAGAAAATGTTATATCTTTCTAAAGCTTATGTTTCTTCAACAGTTCATCAAAGTTCTTGATATCATAAGAAGGAAAAAATAAGGAAAGTATAGCTTAATTTTCTTTTTACTATATGAGAAAAATTAATAACATAGCTTATTTAAATGGATATTTTGGTTAGATATGAAATTAGATGCGTAGGTAATTTGTACAAAATTATATAGAGTGGAATTTTTTATTGAATAATCAATGTTAAATAATGGAAGAAAGTTTACAAAAAAATTAGATCTGAGGTTGACGAAACATTTTCAAGAACCATTTTAAAAAAGGAAAACTCGTGAGAATAAGACATAAATGGAAAAAGGAAGCCTTTTGATACAAAAAAATTTCTCTAGAAAGCTTTTTAATCTATTAATGATATAAATTAAAGGAATGATTCCTTTTTGGGTATATTAATCATATTTAGCCATAAAAAGTACAGATAATATTTTCTGAGATATTTATACGGAACTTTATAATATTGTCCAATACAAATAAAACCTGCTTTGTAAATTGAAATTGTTGTGTTTCTTAAATGAAACAAAAGAAAACTAAAAGACATAAATGACGAATTCTCGATCAATCATTTTTCCATCAAGAAATATGAAATAAGGCTTCAATATTTCGGATAGGTGAGCTTGTTGAATTGTTAAGTAATTGCCTTGACATACATGCAGATATATAAGCAATACTAACTCTGATAAATACAAATTTAATTAGTTATAAGACTGAGTATCAAATTTTTTTATCAAGCACTTAAGGGTTTTAAGAAGCATTACCATAAAAAATAAGCAAAGAATCCGAAACCGTTTATTTTGAACTAACGTAAGGTGGTTTAAAGCGGAGATTTGTTACATTTCCGAATTGGAATGTTTAATATCTACACTACTTTAATATTCTTCGTATATCATTCTAAAAAATACTTCATAAAGGGGAAAGCAATAAAAGAAAATTTTGGTATTGTTTAATTTTTTCGATATATTTGGGAAAAACAACTTCTTTCGGCTTTTTTTTTTGTGTGTGTGTGTGTAAAATTGTTTTTTTTCTTTTGGAGAAAATATTTAGATGCGAATCCCATACTTATTATATAAGAATATTTTCGATCTTACCTGCATAAGAGCTGACCCTTCAAATTTAAATAAAAAAAATTTTAATGAACTTAATTTAAAATGTTATTCGAACTAGTTTGCTATATTACGGTACTCATTTTACAGTTTATCTATCGTTACTTATACTTTTGTACTCACTTTTACCATGGTGAAATCGGATTCGAGAGTGTGTTATATGACATTGTCAACATGAGAGTTGATAGAAAAAAGTTCTCATAATTATAATGTTTTCTTTTGTGCAAGATACAATTTTTATTAGAAAAGATTTTTGCATAAAAAGCTTAAAAATCAAAAAATATTAAATAAATATACATAAGTACATAGGTAATAGAGCAAAAAAATCTCGACTCGAACCGAGGATGCACAAGACATGAGTCATTCAGGTTGTTCTGACCAATTTACTGCACTTTCCATACTTCAAAGCGTAATTTAAATATTCTTATAAAAATGTTACAATAGTTATAAAAAATATTTGTTTGTCTATATGTAAAATCTCGTTTTATTCATGTATAGTAATATGTAAAATCTCGTTTTATTCATGTATAGTAATTAATGTTTCGTTTCAAAGCAAAACTAGAATGATTTTGAGAGGCACCTCGTAATTTTGATCCGTGGTCAAATGACGAAGACACCACCTTTCCAAACTTCTACGCCAGAAGGATGGCGTTTATCCCGAAAGAATTTAATGTACACCAGGCCTCTTTATATAGATTTTTTGGAATGAGGTCTTGAGAACCTGAAATCCTCCGGTTTTGAAGCCAAGATCTGACCACCAGGCCATCTCTGTCCTCCATTTTTCAGTAAAGACACCTATATAGATGAATTTAAAAAGTAAAACCTTATCTAAATATAAAACTTGATCAAAATCGTCAGAGATGCACAAAATAAGTTTATGTAAGAATTGCTCGTTTAAAGTTACAAAAAAAAATACTTTTTTCTAAACTTCGTATACGAGAAAAGAAAAAGAAATAATTCAGAACTGCAGACAAAAAGAAAATATTAATTTTATTCAACACAAATCACAAAAAAAGAAAATTCAAACTGCTGCATGAGATGCGATCGAAATTGCACAAAATGCGAATGACTTTCAATCACTTGGATCATCACTCATTTAATCTCGAGCACAGATCTCAAGTACTTCACATTTCACAAAAAGTACTTCAATTGCAGTCTTCAAATGCACCTTGTTCGAATGGGAAAGTTCAATCAATGAGTGATTATGCGCATCATGATTAAGAACATTCTGTGGGCGTGAGTCGGAACGCGAAACATCTCATTCTCAATGACAATCTCGCTTTCGTTTGACTCATTTTTGCCGCTCTCCTGACCAAGGGACATCCGACAAAGGGGACATTTTGTGTTCGTTTCCAGCCATTTGTTGATGCATCGTTCATGAAACGAATGGCTGCACTGCAAGGATTTCATTTTCCTACAGCGAGTAGTATCCAGGCAGACGCAACACTTGGCGACATTTTCTTTGGCTTGGCATGGTGTCGCCAACTTTTTCTTACGAGGACGGCCTCTTTTACGCTTTGGTGGAGAATCCTTGTTGGCAGCGATTGGCTTAACAGGTTGTTTCCGTACTCTACCCATGATTGGAAAAAAATATTCCTGAGAAATATAAAGAGATTTTAAATTTGAAAATCAACTTAAAAATCTATTTACAATATTATTGTTGAAAATAAATGAACACATGCTTCTCTTATTATGTTGGTACTCCAGGAAATCAGGAGTCCAGTAACTAAATAGGGAAGCCACCATTTCTCACGCTTTGAGTTTAGTTAGATTAACGGCCCGTTTAAAAGTAACATTATGACTATTTTGGGACGATCCTCGTACTTTTGAATCACTGCCTTAGATAACAAGGATGACGCCTGAGTTGTCATTCCTCTTCAAACTTCCACACCAAAACAACGGGAAGACGTTTGGTTAAGGCGTATTCAAAGTGCCCCAGCCCCACTTAATACTGGGGTTCTTAGGTGTACACGAGCCTTCAAATCTGAGATTATCTGTTTCAAAAGCCGATACCTCACCATTAGGCCACCACGGCCTTGGAAGATGTGTACAAGAATATTTAAAAAAAACCATGAAAAAGAACAATGGGAGTTGTATAAATGTAAGAAATACATATTCGAGAAAACGCACATCAACATATCTCTGCTGCCTACCTATCATAAAACCGACACTTTGTTATCGCAATTATAGCCTGAGAACTTAATACAAATGAAAAACTTTAAAAAAGTGATGTAAATACATTCACCATAGATGATAAAGTTGAAAATATAAAACATCCATTCTCTTCTATAATAGAAAGTCCTCACTCTTTCAAGAAAACTGCAGAAAAATTTTAGAAATTTACCACTTGCTTGCGTTTTTGTCTTTTTTTTTAAAAAAAAAATCTTATAGAATCTCCTACTATGAGACGCATAATCAAATATCTTCAATAAATTTCTGCTTTATAAAATGTAAGGTTCAAAACTCCGTTGATTACCTCTTTTACGGTTTTTAAAAAAATTTAGAGTTTTGGCATTCCTAAAATGTTTTCGGACCAAATCATTTGAACTTCCAGAGAATAGCTCAGAAAACTGTTGTTTCTTTGCAGGTTTATTATTTATAATTTTATTCTATAGTTCAAATTAAATAAACTATAATACATAAATCCTAAAAGGATGCAAAAAAGTTTCAATTAAAGGGGTTGAATTGAGAGCCTAAAATCTCGAAACAAACCTAAATTTAAATAATATAAATAGAGAGTTACATTTGGCAAAACACGGTGTTTAGAGCGTAGGTTACTAGTTCAGTTATATTAACGTCCCATTATAAAGCAATACTTGGACTCTTTTGGGACAGACCTTGTGGATTTAACCGTAGTCATATAATGAGAACATCTGAACTGGAACTCCTTCCCTCCAAACTTTCACTCGGATCAGCGAGAGACATTCGTACCCGATGGATTCAGCTTAACGACGGTTTTTTGCTGGAATTGGTTCTGGAACTTGAAATTTTACCACCAATCCACCACTGTAGAATGGTATTTCATAAAGAAGGCATTCTTTTTTGTGGGATCTCATAAGGAGGTCACAAGGTAATAAAAAGACTTGCAACAAATGTATTAATCTTTTCTTACATTTTTTCAACATTAGCATTCCCATTCTGCTGTTAACTTATGTATTGGGAAATATAGACGAATCTAAATTTGAAGACTTTAAAATGCTGGCAAAAAAATTTAAAAAATTTTCTAATGCTTTCGTATATTTCTTTAAAATATACGAAAAATATAACCACACGTAATTTATAATGTTCTTTTTTTAAAACTTTCACTGAAGAAAACTGCTGTAAAATATCTTATTTAATTTGATGACTTTGGTTGATGCTTTTGTTCTGTGGGCTAAAATAATCGTAAAGAATCTTTAACTAACAAACACGAGCAGACGAAATTCTGTTTTATGAAATATTAGAATCTCTTTTGGAAATGTGATCTTGATCGAAAAAATATCTGATTTAGTCATGCAACGAGAAAAGAGCTTATTCATTCTACATCTTCATATTGAATTCTCATTTTTAAAAATACCTGTGAAGAAGTAGAAAGATATAAATTAATTAAACTGGAGACCTCAGCTTATATTATATATATATATATATATATATATATATATATATATATATATATATAGGCTCAAGAAACAAGTTTTTGTATTAAGTGAATGATTATGTATTAAGTTACCTTTTCGATTGCAAAGGGTACTCGATTACTCTTGCATTTTGTGAGCTAACGACTTCGCCGGCGTCCTAGCACAGGGGAAGCGCGTCTTCCAACGATCTGGGCGTCCCGGGTTCGAGCCCCGGTTCGGGCATGTTTTTTTTGTGTGTGTCTATCTGTAAGGTGCATGAATGTATTCCCCTGTAAAAAGGGGCTGTGCAAGCGACTGTGACGAGTGAGTACCGAAAGCCGTACTCTTGGCCCTAGTTGGCGCTACTACAAAACAAGAGGCGCTGATAAGGCAAAATTCCTTGTGGCTAAGCAGTAGGTAAAAAATATTTCTTCCATTTAACCCAAATGAAAAGAAAATGTCACCTTGCCATCATATCCTCTTGCAATTTCATAAGGACCGTAGCAGTGAAAATAAAGCAAGGCGTATCAGAATTCATCTAAAAGAAGTATTTCAACGAATTGTCTTGTACGTTAGTTATAACCAAATTTTATAGAAATTCTAATGTGTAATCAAGAATACTCCAGTATATTAATGATTCCTCTGTCTGCTTATTTCCAAATTTTTCTTATTAACAGCAGTATAAATAATCCCAATATAAAAATTTAATTTCTCAATGAATATAAGTGTAAAAGCTATCAATTATAAAATATTATATTCAAACTTTTAAAAAAATTATTAAAATAAAAATGATATAACTGAAAAATTGACTTTTTGAGCTTCAAATTGAGACAAAATATATTTAAGTATAATAACGGACTCTGTAGTTCTTAAAGATAAAGTGTGCATTTTTGATTAAGTTGTCACTTAAATTTTGAAAACTTCTTAAGAGAATCAAGACTTTCGAGAAATAACTACATGCCGAATCGAAAGTCTAACCTCTTGATTTGTAGAACATTTATGATTTTTGCATCATGATGGCCAATTCCCCAAATATTCAATTTATAAATCCCATGCAACAAAATAATCGCAGATAGGAGTTATATTGCTAAAAAAATTTTAAGCCACCTATTTAAGTAATTATAATTGCTGAAAGACCTAGTTCAAAATTAAATTTTATTAAACCACAGTTCGTCTACTTTGAATTATCTTTAGCTCTAAGTATTTTATTGGGAAATAAAAAAAATTATGCCCCTCCCCCCCCCACCAATTTTGAGATGGATGACCCATCTAAGAGCTCCTCATGCTGGGAAACTAGAACTGTCTCACCGAAGTCTTGCCTATTCCTTGCCATTTTTTGTTAAATTTTTTAAGTCGCATTTCAATTTGTGTTAAAACCAAAAATGATACCAATATCTTCATAAAATGGGAATTGACCAAAGCAATGGAAGTAAAACAATTGGAGCTGCAATTATTTTAACTTGAATTGAAAAAATGGGGTTTATAATATGTATCCAGATGAAACAGAACTATTGCTCAATAAATACAATTTTTACAAAACAATATTTACAAAATACTATAAAAAGTGAGGGAAAATCAGTATTTTAAATCAAACTCTTTCTTTTTCACTGGAAAAAAATGGAATTTATGTACGAGAGAAAAGATTCTGTTCTTACTTTAAATATATGAAGGGACTGTAAAAAGTTATTCCAAGTTGGTAATATTTAGAAACTACATTTTAAAACCATCTTAAACAGATATATCTAAATTTTAAATTTTTCAACAGTTTTAACTTTTAAGATTTATGAGAAAAGAAAGTGCCAATTTGAAATTTTAATGAACAATTCTAAATTTACGTAAAATTTCAAGAAAATACTATCCAATTTTTTCAAACAGCATTCAATCTTGTAGAGATAGAGCGGCAGTTTATAAATTAATCATTCATATTCATGAAAATAAGATTAATATTTTTCAAATAAAGTTTTTTTTAAATTTAAATAGTCTCTAGTTTAATATTTTGTCTAATTTCAAATATTTATAAATCAATTATTCTTTATGATTCGCTTTTTAAATTTCTATCTTAGTATAAGAAAATCCGACTCTTAAAAAGAAATAATTTACTTCCAGACTTGTTATTGTGAAAAAAAATGGTTATTAATTAAAGACATGTTCGGAGATTTCTAAAATAAATTGTTTTCGCACATTCTTCGATTGTTTACTAATTAATTTTTTTCAGCAAACAGTATCAATTTTTAAAAAGAATTACGTGAGAAAAACTTATATAAAATTTACATGCACTTTACATATTTTTAAAGGCACATTGAAATTTTGCTCTAAAAATAAGAAATCTTACGTAAAGTTTCTCATAGATTAATACGCTTGATGATAGAAATCAAGTAAATCCTTTCTTATCTCAGCAACTGAAGTTTCAATACAATCAATAACCTTGTTTCTTGTTTAAAAAATGCTTTTTAGATTACGACGTTAAGGAATGTTTACAATGGTTTATTTTAGTGTAAGAAATCGCGGATTTCTCTTGCAGAAATAACCGTAGAGTTGAGTAGTCTTTAAGAATAAACAATGAGACGCCTCGTGGCGAAGTAGATATGTCTTGGAAATTATAACTCTGTATAAAGCAAACTTGAACCCCACCTGACTTCGAGTCTTAAAAATGAG
>JAOUZG010050330.1:1652658-1667443 GCA_026289955.1 Argiope argentata | reverse complement strand
CCTTTCTTTAGCAAATGTCCGTAATGAGTCACAAAAAATGTAAACGTCGACTTGTCCTTTCAATGTTTGATTCCACATCATTGTCCCACATCTGCAAAAGCAACAAAATTCTGATTTTTAAAAGAATTTAAATCATTTATTTAAAAACTATACTACAATTGAATAAAATTAATAATTTTTTTATTTATTTTACGAGTAAACATATATATATTAGCTAGGATGACATATTTTTTCTGAAGAATTTAAAACAAATAATATTAAGCAAACGATAAAGCCAACACCATCTTCCTTTATAGTTCATATCATGAAAACTGTGTTATTGTATGTAGTGTAAAAATACTCGTATCAAGTAATACATAACAATATCCGTTACAACTAATTGAAAATGATTTACTGAGATAATTGCATAGAAAAAGTATAATGCAAAAGAAATTCTTCAATTAAAGTCAGATGAATTTAAAAGTATAACCATATTTTGAATAAGAACTGGTCAAGCTTTCACTTTATTTTTATTGGATTGAAAGTAGTACTTCTATACTTTTCATTTCTACATTCAATGACAACTTAAGTGGATGATATTTAGAAAGCAACATCGAACACATAACAGCGAAGGACAAAATAAGAATTCATATGCGATGTAAAACATATAAGCAATTCCAACAAATCACCTCATCAGTGGATGATGTAGTATTTTGCTTCCATCCAAAAATAAATCTAATGAAACAATTTCATTAGATTTATTTTTAAATAATTAATTTATTTAAGATGCCTATTTTTACGGTATAGGACTGAATGTTTTTGAGGCATGGTTAGTGTTATACAATAAAAGAAACAACTCCATGTTACATATTTTAAGGTTAACTTTGTAAGGCCACATTTTTTTTAAAACTCTATTATTAGTAGTTTTTTGAACAAAAACTCTTTTGGTTTGATTCTATACGTCCAAGTACACGCACGTAGGTATGTTTTCAACAGTTAACCATAAGCCCATTAAATGGCAATTATTTCCATAAGATATATTGTAGAAAATCTCTGTTCTCAATATATAGTTAACTTAATGGATATTGATCATATTTTAAGTATAAAGCTACGTAAATAATTCTGCTTAAAAATATCAATAATTTATATTGTATTTCATTAAAGCATACCCCATTGCATACTTGAATTCTTAAAGAAAGTATCAATACATCAATTAAATAATCAATACTTAATAATTTATTTATAATTTCAAGGGCCGGTAATTCAAGTACATAATTCATTCAAGGGCTAATCAAGATCAAATATCAATTCGCGTTTTTCGGAATTATGTACATGGAAAAAGCACCTTCAACTGACAATAACAATAAAAGAGAAAAATTATTTTTTAAAAAATTATGTTCAGCCATAAATAAAAAAAGAAATAATTTATTCATCAAGTTGCGTGTATTAGTGTTTCAGTTTATCAAAAATAAAAGAGCAGAAAATGAGCATGCTTGTAAAGATCACGCCAACACTATCTGTAAAATGAAATTAAAAAAATTTTCTGTCACGGAAATTTGGAAAATGGCAGGTGTGTATCATAGTAACATCCGACACAGAAGACAACAGAAACTATCTTTCTATTATAAATTTCATCGTTTAGACGAAATAGCAGGCTTTTGTTTTGACTTTCAGGGCTTCGGTTTTATTTTATTGCTGCACTAATTTTTAATACAGACTCATTTATTCGACTAAGTATAAACACTCCGTTAGACGAAATGTCAAATAGATGCGAGCATGGTATGAACTGAAAATTACAATTTTATTCAAGCGATATCGCGCCAAATGTGATAATCCTAAAAATTTCCATTGCAACCCAACAGAACAAAAAATGAGCAATTCTAAAACCCTTTTTTTTGCCTCTTTTTCTTTTTTCTTTTTTTTTAAAATCTTGTATTCAAAATGGCGGTCATTTGATGAACATCTTAAAGATTGGCGAACAAGTTCGCGACCTTAGCAACGAAATGAAATCGTAATCTCAAATGTAAGATTACATTTAAAGAATGATTAATATGATGAATTTACTTTTATTGTTGGTCATGAATTGATTTTTTTATTTCTTAGTACTTCTTTTTTCATAACTTTTTAACTGTCTGAATTTTATATAATTGCCTAATTTGCAGTACAATAATTTCTTTCTAGAGGTTTCTAGATAATTTCTTTCTAGAACTTTTCTTGACGTTTTTTATAACACGTGAAATGAAAGATGTAATATTGAAATGAAAATTATTTTCTGGCACTTCCATTCGTTTTCAATGTTTTCAGTATTGGTATCGTTTTGGGGAATAACATTTTATTGCTAATTTTGCACTTGCTTGTGAGACATTGTTGATGGGATATTTGGCCTGCTTTAATTTATTATTCAGCTTTAAAAGTAATTTTAAGCTTTTCGAAATAAATGTTAGACTACGATTTGAGTAATCTATTTAATGTAAATCTTCAAACCTATTTGTAAAAAATTAAGATTATATATTAATTAATTAATGGTAGAAATTCTAAATATTTTTGCTTCCTTAATTTTTTGGAATCAATTTTTCTATTATTCTTTCTGAATAGTTAAATAAAATATGTGTTTATTTCATTCTCATCTCAACATATACTTTGCTATTAAATTGAATTTTATTAATTAAATATAATTTCTAACGGATTTATCTATTGATTTATAATCTAAATTCTCTTTTTCCAAACTTAAAAAAATATAAAAAGTATGTAAATATTTATGTCTTACCTTTGAATTCTTAGGGAATGTCGCTTTTCTTTCTTTCTACACATTTTTCTGAAAAAATAAATTTCACAAATTATAGATATTTAATTGCGAAGTTCGAATTCATTTAGATACAAGCATATTAACGAAAATTTGTGTTTAGAAATTTTTTCTTTTCTCTTAAATAGCATGTTTTGAAATGATAAATATAAATCTTCAGGATCTTTATTCGTTATCTTATTTGTACAGTAACTGCAAAAAATTCAAGTAGATTGTGAGATTTGTCGAAGAGAAAAAAGATTCATTAAATATATTTTTATTATTTGATTCATTTATCTTTCTACATATATTTTAAGGAAAATTTTCTAATGGATTTTTTGATAGCTAGATTTTTTTTTTATTTTTAAGAATATGTACTGGGTAATTGAGTGAGAGATAGCGAGAATTTGATTATGGTTCCGGAAATCATGGTACCTCTAAAACTTTTTTAATTGTAAAGGTACTTTATCCATTTGCAATCATTAAAATTTTGAACGTACTAACAACTAATTAATTTTAAAAATTAAATTATCTAAAAACACTTTTTTACTTTACCTCAAGTTAATTTAATATAAATAAACTGAAATATATCAAGATGTAAAGTCAATCAATGCAAACTAAAAAGCTGTGCTACTAGAGAAGGTAAACATGTGGTGGGTGCTAATGCTACTTAGAAGCAAAAGTAGAAATTGAGTCCCTAAATTTAGGTTCTTAATAGAGAAAAATAAAATAATCAAAAACTTTATGTAGGTTAGATCAGATGAACGTATTTTTTTTTAATAACTTATTGGGTAAAAAATATAGCAAAGAAATTATTTTACAAAAATTTCAATACTATTTTTTTACGACTTTGGTTCAATGATGCTACACTTTAATGGATATTTTGCAGGTATTTATTGTCAATTAAAAATGTATATATTTTATTTATTACATTTCTAACCTTATAATGAAAGTGTTAAGCAATTAAATTAATTAGAAAAAGGGCATTTGTATTTTTTAAATATTTAATTGGCATAAACTTCAGAACAGTTTTTTTCTAACCTAAGGGGATAAGGTAAATGAAGATAATTTAATTTTTCTATGCATTCTATATAAACATTTAAATGAAGTC
The DNA here is from genome assembly GCA_026289955.1 of Argiope argentata. Taxonomy (NCBI): domain Eukaryota; kingdom Metazoa; phylum Arthropoda; class Arachnida; order Araneae; family Araneidae; genus Argiope; species Argiope argentata. The sequence continues at coordinate 1,663,571 of JAOUZG010050330.1, read as the reverse complement.
ATTTGTGTAATAAATTTTATAAAATCACAAATGATAAAGTATAAGAATATAACAAAGCCAAATTAAAAAAGAGTGATGTGTATTCATAAAACTAAGTCTTGCAATAATTTTTATTATCTTGTTTGTAATATGATCCCAAAGTATATTATTTTTTAAATATAATTCCAAAGGATTTTATTCAGGCAGCTATATCAATGTAGTTTGAAAAATATCGATACTTCATTAAAAAAATTTTAATGTAATTTTTATGAATGAGCCAATTTTATTTTAGAAAAAATATTGTTTAGTTTTAGAATTTACTTTAACTATACACGCCTATTTAAGAAAGCTTTAGAAAGGATGGTTAAAGCAAATGACACATTAATAATAATTTGATGATTTGTAATGCGCTAAATACTTTACTGTAAGTATTCATGCATCATGTTTTACAAAGAATGTAATGAAATTAAATGGTATTGATTAAGTTTTATTAAAACTGGTGAATTCGTGATTACGTCATGGACAGTTTTGCTACTATCCATGCCTATGATTGAAACCTGCTACATAATTAGATGTGCCTTTCTTTACTTTCCTTATCGAATAGTGAAAAAATGATCTAATCAGTTATTATGATAGAAAATATGCTTACAAATTTGAATTTTTAACCTATTTTAAAAGCCTTGCGAGTATTATTTCTTCAATAAGGAATTAATAATGCTCTTCAATAAATTACAAAAATAACCACTATGAATATCCATATTTCATAATAGCCACCTACTTTGAAAACAGAATAGCCTTTCCTGTTTTCGCATCCATCTCCTGGACACTGTCCTTCCTCAATTTCTCCCTTCAGAATCCGGCAAATCCGGGAACTATCTATGCTGAATCCGTCGCAGTCGTCCTTCCTCAGACAGTGGGCTGCACACTGGACCAGAGAAGCCCTTTTCACGGGGTGGGACTCTTTCACCTGCTTGCTTTTGCTGTCCTTGTAGGCGATCTTGAATTTCGCAGATTCAGCCAAATCCGCGAACAGCAGCAGGACAAAGGACAAAACGCAGCTTTCGAATGCTCTCATATCATCGGACGAGTCTTGGCCATGGGTCATGAAAAGAAAATCTGGTTGACAATCCGGCACACCTGCATGCAAAGAAGGAAGGAACTAAAACTTTTACTCGAACAGATAATGTTTAAAATCTCTTTGGTTTTTCAAAGGAAGGGCGTGCCTTTAAGATTTTTATGATTCCTAAATATAGGCAAGATGGCCATAAAAAAGACATAAAAGAACAAAAGTTGTTAAAAGAACTTTGGATTGAATCACGAAAACGAAAATGTAAATAAGGAAAAGAAAGAAATTAGCATTGATGGTCGTTGAAGATACAGACTTGAGTGTGTCATACTCATAGCAAAATGGGCATTTATTTTTAAAATAATAACACCCTAATATGTCTTTAAAATAAAGCAAGTCATTCTTTGAATATATTCGATGAAAAAAAATATTTTTCAATAAATTTAGTAAAAATAATTTTTTTAAAACACATTGCTTTAAGAATGCTACAAAAAGTATTCTTAATTTCAACTATTAGTTTTTCTTTTTCTAATTATAATTCATTACTTTAAATATTCCAAAAAACTACCAAAAATCACTTTTTTCTCAAGCGCCATCGATTTATGTGGACAAAATTCAATAAAATTAATCTATTAACCATTTATTTACTGATGGTACTTACAAAATGCTTTTAATTCGATTTATATACTCAAAATATGACTATTTTTTCTGATGATATTCAAAGGAACACGTAAAATGTAACTCAGATAGTAATCTAAATTAATATAATATAATTCAATTTATATAAGCTAAAATAAATTAAAAATATCTAATCATTAATTAAATTAATTAAAATCTGTCTATTAATTTTAAAACTTCTTTTATTCCCTTGTATTATTTTGCAAGGAAATTTAACTAGTAGTTCAAAAATAAAATTGATAAATTGACATTAAATTATTCGGTAAACAGAGGGTTAAAAGGTAATTAAGGTCTTAACATTTTAAAACAATATTTTCTTCTTGAAATAAACGATATTAATGTATCAAGGTTACAACATTCCAAAAACAGTTAAAAGTTTCAGATGAAGTTCAAAGTAAAAAAAAAAAGGAGTGAAATTCCATGTTTAGAAATATGTAAAAAATCCAGCTAAATACAGGTTTTAAAAAAAATACCGAAATCATATAGCATCAAAAATAAAAGCAATTAATTGTTTTAGTTTCGTAACATATTTTTACCATATTCTACAGCAGGATTAGAAGAGTGGCAATGTAAAAAGAATCTAAAAATACATAAAGATATCAATACAAGTATAAATAAAGATATCAGTACAATTCCATTTCATCTGAAAGATTCCGTCATAACATTAACTTAATAGCTTTACTAGAGTAATTTTAGCCTAATACTTGGGAATTTACACGAACTGGGAAGTAATTCGTGGTTAAGCTATATCTGCGTCTAATGTGAACGACCGGACATTCGTTGGTTTTAACGAGTCATAAATATTGTATTGAAGGAAGATCAAGGATCTATAAGTGGATTGATCAAGTAATTGAGTGATCTTTGGACCGAAACTTTGCTAACTTACGCTATTTTAAACGTCTCATCGAAATTATTTACGCGCACGTTTATATGTTCTTTTATCAATTATTAAAAAATAAGACTAAATTAACTTTTGAATGCTTGGAAAGATTATCGTAAAATATTCAGAAGCATAAGTACAATTGTTTGGATATACTTTTATTTGCGCTTTTTTATCAGAATATTTTTATCTTGCTTTCAGAAGGATGAAAATATTCTGATCATACATAAATATATACCAATCAATAACAAATCAAACGCCTAAATATCGTGATTAAAATAGTGAAAATTCGAAGAATATATCGAAATGTCTTCGCAAATTTAAATTTTAGATGTGTTTAATTTATTTCAATAGCTAATTGAAGTTTAAACTTTTCAATCTTAAGGAAATATTTTGTGTGTATATAATATTTTCAGAATCGCATGGTTTTTTCTCGATTTTGTTTTGAGTGTCATCTGTTTGAAACAACAAAGTATTTTCTACTTTTTAATACAGAATTGGAAGTTTATTTTTTAAAAACAACAACACATTTTTTAATCATTTTTTATCCTTTTTTATCATTTATATATTTAATAGTTTCTTATCGTATCGAATATGCAATTTTAAAATTGGCTCTTATTTTTTGTTTCATAAAACTACTTGAAGAGAATCAAAAGTTTACTAAAACTAATAATCTTACTTATAATTAAGTTCGGAATGAAATATAAATTGTCACCAAAAACATACAAATATAAGAGTTCTGAGATCTAGAGTACGAAGAAAAAAAAGAAAAAATGATTTCAGAATTCTTTGTTTACACATACATAAGAAACAAATCAAGATTATACAAGATATATGTGACAAGAAAGGTTTAAATACCCACATTGTCAATCCAATAAATTATTTTACTGTGAATATCCCTTAATGTCAAAAATCATTTTCAATATCAGAGATTAAGCTATTGAAAATTATCATATTACTTATATCTATATTTTTAGCTATATTAATTTTTATCATATCGTTTTAAGTAAGTTAAAGTTTTTTTTTTCATAATTTTTAATATCGTACTATGAATGACCTGATTAAGTCTGAAGATCCCAACTGTACATTTGAAAATTATTAAAAACCATTTTGAAATTGATTAAAACATAAATCAATTTAATGCGTGTATAAATATAATAAACTTTCTAAAATAATATCTTTACTAGACTGATTTATTTTACCCTTCGTCAGAGATCTACGGATATGCAACAAGGAACACTTCTTTCAATATCTAAACAGTTACAACTTAAAATACTTGTACGTCATTGTTTTCATATAGGGTATTAAACTGAATTATTATAAAAGTATAAAATCTTGCTATTTTAAGAGAAAAGGGCGACAAAATTTAAAATATCACTAACCAACTACATACAGAAAATGAAATTATTACAATACAATAAACCATACCAACTCGCTAATTTTTCGTTAACTCTCTGCACAAAGACAAATCAGATTCCCAGCCCAGTTCCTATGGCTCGTGATGAACCACCCACACGAAAATCGCAACAAAATAAAATAAATGAATAAATAATACTTATTTTGATCACAGGAGCCTTATTTTTTTTTGTTTGAGTATCTCTACGAAAATGAGAATTTTCTGTAAATAAAAGCTGTTGCCTTGGAATTAAACTTGCCAGAAGGCGAAATCTCACATTCATCCTAAAGAGAGCGAATTTGTTTTTTAATTGAAGTCGACACGATTTTATGGCGTACCATAAAACGGTATTTAAGCATTCTCTCGTTAAGTATTTTGTCCAGAAGATTGTGTTGGCATTTTTGTGCGTGCAGATTTTTTTTTTTGGCTCACATATCAACGCTTAGATTATTGTATTGATTCTTCTAGTAAGGCCTTCCTTAGTATTGCCATTTGCGTTGGCGTTGAATGTCTCGTTGAGATTCTAAGTACCCAGTATTCTTTTTCAGGGTTGCTTCACGATTCCAATATCCCGTTCATAAAAAATCATATCAGCCCCTTAATATGAGTGCTGTGGAACTTGTCTAATTCGAAGCTGTCAGAACTACGCAAAAAAATGTCACAAAAAAAATCAAATTAATAAATAAAATTTTCCCAAATACGAGCATAACAGTTCAGAATGGTCATTTTTATACAGAAAATGACAATCATGATTTAAAATCAGGAAAATATTCAATAAATAACATATAACTAATAAATAAACTGAAAGTAATTTTGAAATAGAAAGAAATAACTTTAAAAAATTTTAATTAATAAGATATTTTCCTAAACAAAAAAATATACCATATTTTGACCCAAAAAATTTATATCAAGATAAAATGTTAAAACAATTATTTATCTTCAATGCTCTCATTTTTTAGAAAATTGAGAAACTTTATCTCTTTTTAATTAAATTTATTTAAAAGTTTTAGTCGTTGGATGCATAAAGAGTCTAAACATGTATTTTCTTAAGATTGCCGAGTAAGATTTGATTAACCAATGAAAATAACTTAGAAGAACATACCTTTTACTAAGCGCAATTTTAGTTTAAATTTCAAATAACCCAAAACAAATTCGAGCCATGTATATAAAAAAACATGCAATAGAAAATATGAAAATCCGAGAATATGTTCTAAATACTGTTGGTTCTGAATTATTCAGCTAGTCGCATTTTTATTTATTGGGATATCCTGAATCACTGAAACTATTTATACAATTTATGCATTCCATTATTTAATTTCCTGCAATGATTCCCTAATTGAGAAATAATGAATATGTTGTTTGTATGATACTTTGAATTCTACTGCAAAACATAACAATAGATTTAAATTTTTTGATAATTATTTTATTACTGATTCAGGCTGTTAATATTATTTGTCTGATACAAAATCTTATAACTAATTCACTAAAATAATATCGATGTATACATGTAAACGATATTTTTTTATTATTTTAATTGGCATAACTTCGAATCTTTTATCTACCGAAAAGAATTTAAAACATTTACTATCGTAAAATGAATCTATATTCATGATCATAAAACTAAGTCCTTAATTAAACCTTAATTTTAATAGAAAATTTTCAAAAATCGGTGAGTAAGTAGTAGAAAGCTATTCATCGTAAATTATAGTAGGGTTCACCGACGTTGGTCCGAATTCAAATGAAGAACGTGTCTATGATCCAATGATGTCTATGAATACAATCCCATATATCACCTGTTGGGTAGGTTACAACGTCGAATTCGAGCTGAATCACAACACCTTCTATCAGTTTCTTTTTAAAATAATGAAATGTTGTTCCCACAGAAATATTTTAAAGTCTCGTGGATAGCCTTTCTCTTAGAATGTTAGTCGTCAGGACGGAAAAAACAGTTCTCCCCGAGATATTCCCCAACATATTAATAATTGGTATATCAGCAGGTTTAGTGAAGATAAGCGTCTGGTTGCTTTTGATTACATAACGTACTAGCTGCATGTAGCAGACAGCCGGGTTAGTAGGATTTATCATTTATTGAAATTTTCAATTAAATATATTTTTTAATTGCTCTTAATGGAGTACATATAAAATTCAAATTTTGATTGGTATTTAGCATATATTTTTCATGAGGGGCACCCAGATTTGAGAATGAAAAGTTTCTTGCATGGTGGTTGATTATCACCGCACGGGTTGGTACATAAATGACATGGAGTTGACTACCCTTTGCAGATGACGGGACGTACCTCTCACAGAATGAATTGTACTTAGGTCATTGATTGCCTTTAGGACTCACTCTCGGTTCCAACAATGTTTTAGTGGCGATCCGGCCACGTAAATTTTTTTTGAAGTGTCACAGGGTCGTGAATTTATGATCTAATAATTTTTTAAACCCCTTATATTATAGCATTGCACGCTTCCCTGATTTTGTATCATTTCACCTAAAACTATACAAGTAATTATTAAACTTAATTAAAAATGTTTGTCAAATCTATCTAAAAATGGACGCACTTTGAAAAAATTTCATCATTACCTGCTGGTAATGCAATAATTGCAACAAAATTTCAAAAAAAATTATTAAGAATAAACTTTAATTAGAAATTTATTTTTCATGAAAAAATGCACATATTTATAAATTTATCATAAATAATGAAAGAAAATTCCAGGTGGAATTTGTGAAGCAGTATTGAAAATAATTTGAATTTCTTTATAACACTGTTGGAAATTAAGCTCGTTCATAGTTTTTAAAACTAATTTAAATTAATAAATATTAATTAATAAATAGTAATTAAATTAATAAATAATTACATAAAAACAGAATAATTGAATTTTTTTTAAGTTTTAGTTTGGTGTAAATGCCATTACCCTTTGAATTATAAAGGTTTTTGAAGTTATGGAGGAAAATCTTATTTAATTTTTAATTACTCTACCTCACAATAATGTATAGCCTAATACAGATCTTACATACAATTTTTATTTATTAATATCGATAGTTTTAAAACAGGTAAAAGTGCCTGGCGCTGTAAAAATAACATAACAAAAACATATTAGCCCTCGCTGAGTTCAAAAAACTTGTTTGAAAAAATTCCGTCCGTCTTTCTCTCTATGACAAAGATAACTCAAAATCGCTTTTAGTTAGACGAATGAAAATTTGGCATATTCTGTTTTGAGATCAAATCTGTTGATTTCTGTTAAATTTTAAGAAATATCCTTTCAAAGTAAGAATGTTTGTCCGGCTATCAGGATAGAGGTTAAAACGATGTCTACAAAACGAATGAAGTTAGAAAAAATTTGGTACATAGTTTATATCTACGTACCATCAAATAATATCAACTAATGTTACATCCAATGTATCCATTCAATTTTGAGCCACATTTGCAACGGTTTGACCTTCTGTTGATTTATACTTTCAGAAACATGTAAACATTTCTGAAAGTATTGATCAACAAATATATGAAATTTAATACGTTATTTCGCAATCACAGGGGTAGTACTGTGTAAATTCTTCGTTTCATTCGATAAGAAAAAATTTGTCTGTAACACAAATTCAATTTTTAGATGCTACAACCGCATGCCAAAAAAAAAACTTGCCAGAGATCACACGATTCATTAATAAAGTCAAATTTAAGCCAAAAGACAACAGTACTTAGTAATTAGTCTCACCAAAACTTAGTAATTCATAATTATTGTATACAAATGCTATGCAAATCGTTCTGTAGGACAATACTCATATATAAGAGAGGGAAAGTTCATGGGAGACCACTCTTACTGGATCCCATCATATATTTATGCATTTTGGACTTTCCTGCTTTAATGGCCATGCCTGAGTTTTTATTAGGATCCATACTTTTGTTGTTATGTTAACTTGGCAAATGTCATTTCACCGACTCGCTACATTTTTTGTGTGTTTTCCTATCTCCATACAACAAGAAAAAAAATTTATAATAATATGATCCATATTTAAATACCACTCTACAATTCTAATAGAAAAATTCAAATCCTTGTTATCTAGGGAATTGCATTATTCGCTTGCTGTTTTGTTTGTATACACTTATGCAGATGAATAAGCAAGCAAACAAGCCTACAGACGCAGATCAAAAAAAAAAATTTTATGATTCACGAAAGTCTAAAATGTGGAGATTCATCAACACATCGAATTTTCTTACAGTTTCGGTACTTTCTCTTTGAATAGTAGATGCAAAAATGAAGCCTAATTCCCCAGAATATAAAGATTTTCATAATAGATAAACAACTTCACAACTGTCTGTCCCAAGGGACTCATTAAATACTTGAGTATATCATAATTTTTAGAGCTGCAAAGACACACAACAGAAACTTCTCGTGACTCATTGAGAATAGGGCACTTAAGAAAATTAGTTTTGGCTTTCGAAAAGCTTTAGGAGAGACTAGATACCAGTTTACATAACCAATTGGTTGCGTTGAAAGAGTTTATAAAAAGAGTTGGAGGATGTCTATTTATGCAATAACAAGTCCGTAGACAGCTAGGCTAATCATTATATATTCACAGAGAACCAACTATATATGTTAAATCTTGGTTTTATTTCATGTAATTACGGACACTGCTTCTTTATACTACTTATCAATAATCCTCTGAAATAATGTTAGTATTTTCATCTTAGTTTTATTCAAGCACTAGCATTCAATCCTACTTTGATGTTTGGAGTAGAAAAGAGTAATCTTATCTGAGTTTTCCTTCTAAATTAGTGTTTCAATGAATGCGTTTGAATCATTGCTTGAAATATATTTTATGGCAATTTTTTCCTCTTAATATTATCCAGCACAATAGAGTTTTTCCCCCTTGGTTATAATTATATTTAAGGTAAACAATTATTCATAACTTTTGATCAAATTTCTTTAAAAAAATTTTTTGACTAAAAGTAATTAGATGTAGATCAATCCTAGATTCTTCTTCTCTATAATGAAATTCTGAATATATATCTGTAGAAATTATGTGATATGAAAGCTGTTCAAAGATAACTTCGACATCCAAAATTTTTTTAATAAAATTGTTAAGTAATATTTAAAATGTTGATAATAATCTGTTTCTGCCTGTTATTACAAAGTGGTTGGTATGTTGCAGAAAATTTAAGCATGCAATATACATTCTCTTTCCGAGACAAATTACCAAAAAGAAATATGATGATTGAAACGGCAATCGCTAACAGGATTCACTGTGCTGCATTCTGCATGAAAGAATCTGGTTGCAAAGGTTTTGGATTTGATTCCAAGAAAACTTGTTTCTTGTTTGATTTATACATGAACGAAAACTTTTGTGACAGGGAGAGTTGCTCTGAAACAGATGGTGTGAAGATATACATGGTGAGTTAAATGAGCTTTTAAATTTCCATTTTGCTTTTATCAGTTTATACAGCAAAATCTGATTGATGCATTCACATAAAATAATCAAAATATTAAATGTTAAACTAAAAGTGTTTTGGATGACAAGTTTGTTAATATAAAAAGTAATTTATTGTTCGTCTTGATCTCAAAGGTCTCCAACCTCTTTCGCTTTATAATGAATGAATGAAAGTTTTTTTTATCTGTAAATAAAAAATAGAATTGTTAAATTCAAATTTCATTAATGGTCCATTGAACAAAATATGAATTATTTGTACTGTTTGTTGTACATATTGTTTTTATTTTTATTTTTCAAAACAAATGACATATTTCAATTCAAATTGTTTTAAACCTTCTTCAAGCTCTGCACTAATACCTAAAGAATCAAGCTATGCTTGACAGTTTTGTAAAATTGTGTTTTTCAGGATAAAATATTTAGATATATAAGGAAGTTGAATATACTTATTGTGATAATTAGATAAAAAAATTTACTTAAAAAAGAAAAAAATATATGTATTTCGAGTAAAGGCACCTACTTATATAGGTAAAAAAAATAAAATCTTATCCAAATATAAAATTTAATCCAAATCGTTAGAGCCATTTCTGAGATACATGAAATAAACTTGTTTATATACAAGAATCGCTTGTTTGAAGTCATAAGATTTAATACGATGTTCAATATAGGGGAGATGGGAATCAAGCCGATTTCAGCAACTAAAAAGCCCTATTTCTTTATCTGTTTACTTTTAGCATAAGTATTAAAATATAGTTCCTTATTGCTGTTTCTTTACAATTTTGAAAAATACAGCCTATATATTTTTAATTTTCTAAACTGAAATTTTGGTACTTTTCCATTAACCGGACAGTACCGAAAAATCTCCAAATAGTGTATAATTCTGCCAAATTTCTTACAGTGATTTTAAAGCGAAAAATCACTAAAAAATGTAGAATTCCTCCAAATTTCTTTGGCTATTCTTTGCTGCCGCCCGGCTAACGGAAAAGTACTGTAAATATCGTAGAAGTAAAAAGGAAGTTCACGACCGAATGACCGACTGTTTTCAAAAGCAAAGTCTTAGATCAAAAACTAATTCATTTATAAGATATAAATCGTTTTCTGAGTTCTATAAAATATTAGATATTATTTGTAACCTCTGTGTTAATTATATTGTATTGAACCAAACATGTACATTAAGAGACGTTAAACGAGAGTGATATTATAGCAACCCGCTGAATAAATTTTATAATGTCTTCGGAACTGAGAGTAATTCATTGGCAGCGTGGAACGATCTTCTAACATCCATTTAAAAGGGGATAAAATTATACTTGTGACTTCCTGATAAAATACATTTATAAGGAAACATATATATAAATACATTGAAACGCTACATCTTGAAACACTCTTGAGTATTGAATTTGATCTCTGATTAAAAACTGGACCGCTATCAGGTTCTAAAATATTGGCAAACACGTTTCATATTCGAACTACTTCAATCTTTATAATTGAT
>JAOUZG010050330.1:1631176-1652258 GCA_026289955.1 Argiope argentata | reverse complement strand
ATCAATTATAAAGATTGAAGTAGTTCGAATATGAAACGTGTTTGCCATTATTTTAGAACCCGATAGCGGTCCAGTTTTTAATCAGAGATCAAATTCAATACTCAAGAGTGTTTTAGATGTAGAGTTTCAATGTATTTATATATACGTTTCCTTATAAGTGCATTTTATCAGAAAATCACAAGTATAGTTTTATACCCTTTTAAATGGATGATAGAAGATCGTTCCACGCTGCCAATGAATTACTCTCAGTTCCGAAGACATTATAAAATTTATTCAGCGGGTTGCTATAATATCACTCTCGTTTAACGTCTCTTAACGTACATGTTTGGTTTCACAAAGGAATCCTAGAATCTACAAATTAATTCTATAACTAACCATTAATTCTAAAAATACAGTGATAGTAAAATTTAAAATCATTTTGTGATTTAAAATGATTGATTACTGCAATACTCATAGCAATAAAAAACATAATGATTAATTCTTTGACTGCAATAATAATTTTGCGTTTTATGATTTACGATTTAAAATAAAGATGTATTAAGATATCTAATTTGCATTAGCAATATATTGATGCATGTTATTTAAATTTATTTTTCTATCATGATGATAAAATTATTTTTCATCATCGGTTAATAAAGAAATATTATGAATAAAATAAGAAATATAAAATTAACTTATATATTTTACAATGAAAACTGTAACCCATCTTGGACTAAGATGTGATGAAAATGATAGCGGCCTAATGATAGAAATTATTTCAGTCAAAGCAAGAAGCAACTACGACTACTGAAACTCCATCCACAACCACAACAAAGGCTTTAACAACAACAACTGAAAAACCCACAACAACAACCACAGAAAACCCTACAACAACGACAACGGAGAAACCTACCACTACAGTAAAACCTACGACGACGACAACAGAGAAACCTACAACAACCACTGAAAAACTTACAACAACGACAACAGAGAAGCCTACGACAACAACAGAGAAACCTACGACGACGACGAAAAGGCCTACTACGACAACAGAGAAGCCTACGACTGCCACAACTGAAAAGCCGACAACTACTACAGAAAAACCTACAACGACAACAAAAGAGCCTACTACTTCTACCAGGGAACCTACTACGAGAGAAGTCAGTAACTTTATTTAAAATGCATTCAGTGTTTTTTAAGGATATAATCTGATTTTTATTTCATCAGTTCATTTAATTCAATCATTTTTATACCTCATTTTGGTTGAAATCTTGGAATTCACATTTACGTGTTATCTATGCCCGCTGTGAATGCAATATAATGGGTGCAGACGTATAAATAAAAACATTAACAAATGTGTTTATATAGACAATAAGCTAAATATTACAAAATTATTAATAAAACAAATTAAAATACCAATCTTTTGATATAAGGATCGAAAAAATCAGGATAGTTTTTATAGCATGGGTAATGCAGATAATATCGATGTTCAAGTTTTATTCGGAATATCAAATCTTTAAATTCTATTTTATTCTTTAGACTGAGGCTAAATTTTGATATATTACATCATTAATGTTACTCACCCATACTTTGCTACAATTAGATTGTAAAAGCCTCTGTAAAATATTTAAAATGTTATTTTATATTTAAAAAAAGTCGTGTTAATTTAGCATCGACAATTTTTTCACTCCCACAAATTTGGTAACCAGTGCAAACCGCAAGATCGAACCCACCTTCCTATGCCACTGACCAAAGAAACTTCAGCATCTGAAAAATGGAAAATATTTATGCAATAGATAGTTTTTGTATAATGTAATATCAGCAATTGCACTAACTTGAAGCAGCTGTACGGCATGTTTCTGTCCTTTTCCACTTCTCAAGTTTATTGTTAATTCCAATTTTTTATGTATATACTTTTTTAGATTTTTTTTCATTTCTCTTTTGAATTTTAAAATTTTGCTTTTCATTGTTTTACATTTATAATTACGAAGTTTTAGAATAAAGTTGAATATAATAACATAATTTACTAAAACTAAATCCTAATTTAAGGATTATTTTAAAGAATATTAATTTTATTATAGAAATGTTTTCTTATTCGATATATTTTTTTATTTCAGGCAACAACAAAGGAAGCGACAACTGCAGAAAGAACAACGGTTACTATAACAGAACCAAAAATATTGACTATAACCATGCCAAATATACCATCGACCCTTACTATACCAACAATTAAACCAACTAGTAAGTACTCATTACATATATAAGGCCTTTTTTCAGCACACGTTTTCTTAACATAATTCAAATGTAAAAAAATTACTAACAAATTTCAAAACATTTCTAAATTTATGTAAGTTTATTGGCGGCAGATTTGGATATTATGTGATCCTTTCAATAACCATTATAAGACCTGAAATTTTATATTGTTCGTAAAATTTGTATTTTGAAAAATTTAATTTCACATCTCAAATCATTTTAACATGTTAACGATTCACTTTTAGATTAATAATTTTTATTTTATTTACTTCCTAGATATGTATGTTTATATTCATTAACCCTTTGTTTACCGAATTATGTTTCCATTAATTTTTCAACTTCATTTTTACACCAGTATTAATTTTCCTTGCCTAATAATCCCAGGGGATCGAAGAAAAAAGTGTAACTAATATAAATTCCTTAATTAATTTAGTTATTAATTAAATATTTTTAATTTCTATTTTTAGCTTATATTAACTTTTTGCTGTTTGGTTTACATTTTCCGTGTTCTTTAGAATGCCATAGGCAAGTATTCATACTTCGAAGGTATAAGCCAGTTTTCTTTTAAGTACCACAAATAAATAAAGGGTTAAAATACACCACTTACCAACATCTTCGTTTATACATAGTATTCGGTTTTATTAATGTTCTCTTAACTAAAGAAATTTAATGAAGCCTAAAAGAATCTTATCAATTACTCTTGATAAAGTGTTAAAATTATCTTAATATTTTATCGATCATAAAATGTGTATTTTTTTCGATTTTTTTAAAATTTAATTTGTTTTATGTCTTTAATGGACGTCTTCTCAACCTGGCAGTCTTAGCAGCTGCCTATGTGTCTAATAGAAAATCCCATCCCTGAGTTTCATACTTTAGATTTGATTACTACACAGGTTTTTGTTGCTTTACTGTCTGTTATTATACTTTAATCTACCGACAGCACAGATGCCACCGTAACGCTCTTATTTCCTGGAGATAATGCTCTCATTGACAAACTATCGTAATCGTCAAAAACTTAATATCCCGATTTTGTAATAAATTTCTAGGATCTCGACTTCCAGAATTCGAGAAGTTTATTGTTATCTTTTGTTGTATGTGTCTGTTCATCTCTATACACTATAAAATATAACAGAACGGGTTTGACGAATGTTATTTTGTATGAGTTCTTTACACTAGAATTGTAAATATCTGCAAAACTCACTAAAGTAACAAGTCTGAATAACGTACGTATGCAGGTGAACGAGATAACCCCAAAACATAGCAAATTATCTGACCAAAAGTTTATAAATTGTTTTAACGCCAGAATTATAGACCTTTACAGGCTGTGATGGGCTGGTGGTAAGGTCTCGGCTTGTGTGCCGTAAGGTCGTAGGTTCGAGTCCCGATCCCACTGAAAGAGCCATCGTGTAGGAGGGTCTGTTGCTCATTAAATCCGTCAAGGCTAAACGTTTTCTCGCTCGCATGATGTGGTGGGGTATGAAAAGGGGGTTGCCAGATCAGATGTCATCCTCTTCATCTAACCGCAGTTCAAATTTACGAGGTCTGCCCTGAAATAGCCCTAGTGTTGCATTATAAACGGACGTTAATATAACTAAAATAAATTAAACTTTAAAACTATGTCAAAGTTTGAGCCACATCTTTCACTGATTGTCTAATTGCCTGAAATCTTCTGGATGCAAAGTATTAGAAATACAATTCAGAGAGGATAGATCAGATTAGAATCATTAATACTTACAACAATCCTGTCTTGTCGCCTACTTTTTACAAATTATGACGGATAAAGTTATTAGGCTTCCAATCAGAAAAAATCTTAATTTGTAAAATCTCTGATGGTTTCAAAAATAAAATAAGCAAATATTTTGAATGACCCGAAAAAATTCATTATATAATCTCGATTATACACTCATGTTCATAAATTAAGGAGGACTCAGAGTCACGTGGAAATCGGACTCTAAAATACACATATTGCCCACAAAATGGCTGCACACATTTTAAAAAATCATAAGTAAATTTCATGAAACCACCAGATGACATCGGAAGTGTGTCACAATGACGAGAGTGTGAGAGAGCGATGTGTAAAGGAGTACAAACAAAAAAATTGTTAGCAGGCGCTTTGTTAGCCTTTCAGGGCAATAACCACATAATTATGGCACAAAGGACGCACTTGGATGATTCTTTACGTAGTAGAATTATCGACTTTCCTATGGAGAGCACCAGTTACGCCGAAAAGAACATCACTGAATGACACCGTTACATCTCATGCAAGATTGCTCGTTTGAAGAGGAATTATTCTGGGATCCAAAACTGATCCACATGTTCAAATTGGAACTATAACAGACCAAATTTATTCGGACGTCATTCTGGAACAACATGTACGTTTGCTTTGGGGCTTCATGGGTTCAGAATTTGTGTTTATAGATAACGCCCGTTCTCATTGTGCAAACATCGTAAACGAATGTCTTCGATCGGAGGATATAACCCGCAGGGACTGATTAGCCTTCTCACCGGATTTGAATCCAGCAGAGCCATGTGTGGAGCATTCTTGGCCAATGAGATGAAGTCCATCAACAACCTCCTACATGTCTACCGGAACTTCGGAGAGCGTTGCCTGATGAGTGGTGTAATATTTCCCAATATCTGATCGATAATATGATATTCAACCTGCCCAGGGCGTTGTACGGACTGTATTGCATGGTCTGGGAGATATTCAATGCATTAACCATCATACCAACCATGTAATATTGGGCTTTTTAATAATTTGCTTCAGAGAGCTAAAAATCACAATTTTTATTGATGATATCAAACATTTAGCATCTTTTTTGTTCTTTAGCTTTTGTTTAATAAATAGGTTTTACAAATAAGTCATATTTGTTTTACTTCTTATTCTTCCTTTTCCTGAACTTGCACTATTATTAATTTATGTACATGGATGTAAATCTAATTATGGAATGCCCAAATAATGTTTACACTTATTAAATGATATCTTAGCTTTGTATAGGACAATTATGATATCGTTAGATTTGTTAGATACTCATGCCCTCTTAAAAGAAGAAACAAATTGTTCGATGCATGTAGGGAGTTGTCAGACCAAGTTATAACTTCTATATTTTGTCTAAGATTGTATAATTAACTCTACATACAGCCATGAAGAGTTTTAAAGCGATGTACATATCAAGTAAATATATCAGCTAAGAAGAATAGACAGGTCCATATTCAATTAAAACTTAGTTAAATACTGCCAAGTGTTTCTGAGTACCAGTTATAAATGGAAAATTTGAACTTATTTGAGAAACGAAAAAAGTGTGATAAGCAAACCCATGTTAATAACTCATCATATGTCATAAACTTATTACTTATCTCAGCAACTTTGTCTTACCGTAATGAAGTTATGGCTTAAAAATGATTATACTATCATAGGAGGTACCTAATTTATAAAATTTCTGAACGCTATGCGGGTAAAATAAATAGTTTTGAAAAATCAAAATGCATTCCTACGAAATGACATATTTCCATCAAGAATGCTGATATAAAGGAATTGGATTAAATGCCTATTTACAATTGCCAAAATTTGGCAAAATATTTTGATATTTGATGCCACAAATACAATTATAGTTCCATTACGCCAAATTTGAGAAATTCTTGATCTCCCCCAAGCTATCAAATGTTCTAAAATAAAACATAAGTTATTTAGCTCAGGAGAAATGTAGTCTTTTATTTGCAATAAATCACTGTTTTTGTTACTTATGGCACTTCTCATGGACAAGCCCCGCTTATACTTTTATCAGCAGATTTTAAGCCGAAAGGAGCATCTCTTGTTTCAAGTAGCGTCAAGTATGGCCAAGAGTATGACTTTGCTACACACTCAGCACAGCCGCTTGTACAACCCCTTTTTACAGGAGGGCACATTCTCACATCTCTCATATAGCATACAGAACAACCATGTCCGAACCGGGATTTGAAGCCGGGGCTCCCAGAACACGAGGAAGACGCGCTATCTCTGCGCCAGAAAGCTGGTGCAATAAATCAATGAAATCGGTGATCGTCAAAAAAGAAAATTCGAGACGGAATATTGTCGTGAATTTTAATTTTCTGCAGATATGTCTGTTCGGACTGGAGTTTTAGATATCTTCAATATATGAAAGCCAAATAAGAGAAATAACATTTTCTTTTCAAGTTATAAATATGTAATGGAAACAATCCAAGAAACATTTCCGAATACTGAAGAGTTCAGATTAACAGATTCGTTAGCATTCTATTTGTCCACCATCCATTCATTAGCGGATTTTCCGAAGAATGTTTGTTTCAAAATGTCGCAAATTTCATGTTTTGCTAATAACAGATAACATTTCTTCTGAATCAGAGAACTGATGTTGTTTGTTGCTAATTCGTCTTAAATCTAGTAGACTGGACACTTTTTGATAAATTTAACTCATTATAGTTTAAATGGTATTTGCAGTATCCAGTATTCAAGAATTTGGCGACAATCCAAGTACGTTGATGAAGATAGAGTCATCGTATGGGATTGTTTTGCTTGAACAAAATATATTCACATTTTACATCTATAGCAGTCAGAAACTTTCCCTTATTAGTGGAATAACCTCTTTGCAACAATAAGAGATAGAGCAAGATTATTAAAAGATTAGTGTTTTATGGTCCACATAGACACTTCTATCACCTTTTCCTTTTTTGAAAAATTATGTGACACTCATAACTGATATAGATTTTGAATTAATAAAAAGAATTCTTTGGTTAATTTTCAAGAATTGATAAATAAAAAATCTAAACTAATCTTCTTATGGGTAATTATGTTCCAATTTCCTGTAGAGAATTCGCCTTTCTATAGGGCCAACATTTGATAATAATGAGGTTAAGATTCCAGTTTTCAACACCGTGAAAGCACTTATTTTTAAGATAACTCAAAATTTGGTGGAAGAAAGGATCCTGTTGAAAATACTCTCACCCTAAAGAAGAGTCAACAGCAAATTTAACAATTCGAAAACAAGGCCACAGTTATCTTTATTCATCTAATTTTGATCCGAATAGGGAAAATTACAGCGAGCACTTCATGTAAAGTACCATTCTGATCTACCAGTTTCTGGACCTCGAGAGGACAGCAAATCAGAGACAATCGATTACAGAGAATGGATTTTTTTAAAAAACATGTTTTAGATAAAATCCAACAAAAAAATGTTTGACTACATCATTTACATTTATTGAAAATTCAACCTATTTTCACTTCAGTTTAAGTGGGTGATTTTAAAATAAAAAGAACCACGAATCATTTGATATGAGCAGTGGAATGGATAGAAAGAACTATTTAATGTTTGCCGAATGAAAACTATTTTTGAAAACTAATAGATAGATGACTTCAGATACACATACAGTGCTCAAAACAATTAGGGGAGCAAGCAAAAAAATCAAGAAAACCGTGCGAGAAAGCCACGTATTGGCATACAATGGGTAGTATACGCGTATCCATGCGCAATACAGAGGGAAAAAAATAAAACAATGTGGAATTAAGCTTTAATTCTTTGAAAATATGGAAAAAACATGAAAAGATGATTTAGGGCAACAATTTGGTTACATGTAAACGATAAAAAAAGGCTCTGAATAGACATGATGCATGCGTTTTAATAGGGCGTATGGTCTCCTCGAACAGCTAAGACTGCTGCACACCTGTTTGCCATGGATGCGATGAGGTTATCGATCATACTTTGGGGAATACTGTTCCATTCCTCAAGAAGTGCAACCTGCAAGTCTGGGACAGTCACAGGCGGCCTTGGTCATACAGCAATGCGTCGTCCGAGCATGTCCCTAACATGCTCGATTGGATTCAGGTCAGGAGAGCACGTTGTCCATTCCATACACTGTATTGTTTCAGCTTCAAGCATGTTCTCCACCAGACGAGCTCTATGCGGTCGAGCATTATCATCCTGGAAAATAAAGGAATCGCCAATGGCTCAAGAGTAAGGGATAGCATGAGATCGCAGTATCTCGTCTGCATACCTGCGGCCCGTCAAAGTGCCATTCCGAATGATATGCAGGTCCGTACGTCCGCCTATGCTGATTCCACCCCATACCATTCAACCATCTCGTCTGTATTGTGACCTTTCACGAACGAATGGTTATTTCGAGTGCCTTTCTCCCGCCATACCAGAACACATCGAGTGTCACACTCCAGACTAAATCGGAACTCGTCTGTAAACAGCACTTGGCTCCAATCATGTTCTTGCCAATATCGATGTTCAGCAGCCCAACTTCTTCGGGTCGCACGGTGGCGTTGGGTCAACGGAATGCAGACCATTGGCCTACGTGTATAGAGCCCTCCCCCATGAAGCCTATTACGTACTGTTTGGCTGGAAACCCTTCGTCCTGTTGCCAAGAACAACTGTCTTTGCAGCTGAGTAGCATTCTCTGTTCTGTTTCGACGGGCTGTTAACCGTACATACCGGCCATCAGTTGCTGTAGTGGCACGCCCTGGTTGACGTCTATCATTTCCCGTTTCTTGAAATCGATTCCACAGCAAAAACACTTCTGGTGACTCCAACAGCATCCGCGACACTCAGTTGTGTTTGGCCTGATTCCAGTCGGCCTATGACGTGTCATGCCATGGATTCCGGTAAATAACGTTGTTCAGACATTCTCATAAGCTTGTCTCAAAAACAGAACGACTGCGCAATCAAATTTCACAGTTACGGCAATAAAACAGATGTTTCTGCAACATCCCGATTTCTGGCCTTATCACCTTTTTCTGGTTTTCAGCGTCATGAACTTTGATTTGCATATAAAGATTTTTTCTTCCGTTTCCTGGCAGGCTGTAATTTATTGATGATTCATTTTATGTTACTTATTGGTAGACATCTGTGCGTAATTCTGTTAAAACCATATGCTCCCCTAATTATTTTGAGCAGTGTAATTTTTTAAACTAATAGTTTTTAATGAATATTTTACCAATTTATCCTTTCAGTTCCTCCCAGGAATGTTGACATCCGTTGTGACTCGTTTCCAATCTTGATGGGCATGGTGCCGTAAGTTGCATTCCTTTTTCATTGCTTGCTTTATTTTATTTCTTTTCACAATAATATACTTACGAATTCTATACATCTTAGGGGGTTTTTTGTTTGCTTAACAAACAAACACTGAAAAATTTATTGAAAAAATGCTATTTCACAATACATAAAACAATAAAGCGCCCTGGACTAGAGGTAACGCATCTACCCCTTGATCTGGATGTGCCGGCTCGAGTTCTGGTAGATCTTTGCCCTGTATTCTATATGTGAGAGAATTGAAAGAGCTTCCTTTTAAAAAGGAGTCGTGCAAGTGTGTGTATGAGTGTCATTTTCATATGAACTAGAAATCAGACCTGCCCTTGGGTGTTCAGGGGCCTTTACCCTCAAAAGCCACAGAAAAACTCGGCTTAAATCAGTGATTTCGTGGAGAGGGCACTTAAAACAACTATAAAATACAGAATGTGTTTGACGAGGAATAATGAATTCATAAGCTTTGATGTAAGGTTTAGGAATATCTCAAGAAATTCCATATTGGTAAAGGGAATTCTCGTGGGAGTAAAGAAACTATTCTAGACCTAAATTCTAGAAAAATTAGACTTTCGTAATCATATAGGAATTCACTAGGTTCCTTGTTTTGATCTTAGATATTTTACTTCTCATCATTCTGCCACACCAAGCTGATTTGCGATTCGACACTGTTTTGTTGGAACGAAAAGACGTACTTATTCGATAACTGACGGCCTAATCAAGAGGATCACTCATTTTCCCACAACTATGATAGTCAGAATTTCTGTTGTTGACTTCTAGAATTATGAGACGAACAATTTCAAACCAAGATTCTGATCACTTTTCAAACGTTATTTCAATCAACTTAACCTTACTATCTCTTTCCGTATCTACAATATCAACTCAAATTATTTTTGACTATGTGGAATAAAAAGAAGTCAGAAAGATGAGGTGAAGTAAATGGCATGGGTATTCTATCCTAGAGGTTAGGTGTCTGATAGAAAACGGATGCTTAAATGTGAGTTTGAATATGGTCCCGGGGAAGATATCGCAATTCGTTCTTCTCCCAAGGTAAGATCCTTTTCGCTGTGGTCCTTCATACAGAGTGGACAATTGCACTGTCGGCTTAACACTAAAGTATCTCATTGACTTCTTGAACATAATCACACGAAACGTACTCAGTCACTGTTTCCTAGACATCGCGCTATGGCGTCGAAATATTTCTTGAATATACTCAGATGAAATGTAGTCTGGTCTCATTTTCACCTCTACCAACTTTTTGGCTTCCATCATCTTTATTTGGTAGAAAACTTGTGAACACAGAAAACGCAGATTCGTGTATTTTCTTTTTTGGAAGAGCTTACTCTCAAATTTAGAAAGTATAAGGTTGGATTTCACGTATGAAGGCTTTTCCATTAGAAAATTTGTTATTATTCCTGGTCCAGCATTTTAATTAATCCTTTATAACTACGCTTACAACCGATCTTAGCGATAAGTGGAATTGAAACGATAGCAGAGAAGAGACACTCGATACAGTCATACGACATCAATCCTTGAAGTGCCTATAGCAATTTTGTGATATGTCATAAAAAGTTCAGTCCTTTTCAATCCACGTCCTTTCAATCCTTTTCAATCCAAATGATATTTAACCCTTTGTACTCCGATGATGCCTCTCAGGCACTATTCAAGATGGCTCATCATTTCGACGTTTTATTTATTCATTTTTTTTTAATTTAATTGTTAAAAACGACTAAATAGTTGTTAAGAGATGTAGATTAATTTTTCAAAGAAATTCGACTTAAAAGAAATATGTATATTTATTTTTCATAGCAATAAACAAATCTTTGTATTAGGAAATTAATTCTGCATTGCATTATTTTTTGGAGTGTGAAGAGTTAAATTAGAAATTTATAATAACACTTAGAGAGAAATTCTTATGGCATTTAACTCTCAGCTTTATTTCAGAATCAAAAATTATTTTCACATCCGATCGAATACTTCTCACAAAGTAAGTAATTAGTTTCTGTTGCCACTTATAATTTCTATTGTTTTAGCAACACAATATCCACATTTCTCATTTATTTCATGTATTCACTCCTGTAGACCATTTCGCAACCGTTTATCTACTGAAGGACACATACATGTTATTTCAACCCCGATTATCATTTACAATTACGATGCACAAATACATGAATAACCAAAACAATATAGTTTCATTTATGAATCTGTAATGATAGATTTCTGGAGATGCTACAGATATTTAATATTCCGTTCATTTATCATTGCCTTTTAATTTTTATTTTGGCAAAATGACAAAAAAATTATGTTTTCAGTGACTATTAGAGCATATTTATAGAATCTTAAATTCGTAGTTTTGTTTTCAAAATAATTGTAAAAAATATTTGGAAACCAATATCAAGCGAAAACTTAAATTCAAAATAAAATATCACCAGGGTAATCTTCAATTGGTGAAATGTATTTTAATGTAATAATATTTATGTATTGGAGGCTATCTGAAGATTATGTGTCTTGACATGCATGATACAGAATTATTCAAAGTGCTCTACAGAGCAGACCATTGGGTCTATCGCCACCAAATTTGAACGTAATAGTTTCTTGAAAAGTACATACTTTAAAATTTAAAAAAAAACTCTTTTGACAGTACCAATTTTATTTCCGCGCGCTTTTCTTCTCCAACTTCTATATATAATTTTTAAATTAGTTTGCAAAAATAATTAATACTTTTAAATGCAAAAATGATACACAGTTTCAAGTATGCGCTATAAAGAAGCATACATTTTTAAAAATAATGTAAAGACTGATGAATAATTTTTCTAAATAAATATTAATCACTCTGTTGTTTCTAACCAAAGGTTTGAATTGTTTTTAACATTTCTGGGCCATTTACATCGATGAATTTGTTAATGGTCCGTCTGGCTCAAAGAAGATGAAAATAATGAAGGCTAAAATTTTCGTTTCACTATAACTTTCTTTGTATTGAAGATAAATAAATAAATCCAATTAGGAAAATTGGCACTCATTAAGACGAGCAATGTTTGTATTTAACCCTTTCGGTTCACCTGGTGACATTCACCATCTCTGTATTTTAAGTTCTTGATTTTCATTTCTTTTCAAACCTGATGGTGGCATTTGCCACGACTTTCTGGTTCCTATACCCCTGGTGAAAATGAGATGAAATTAAATGTCGATGTTCTCTTGGTGACCCTTATCTCTGATTTCCATCATTTTTTTTCATTCCACATTTTAAAAATTATCTTATTAAAAAATCTTCATTATTAAAAAAATCTTAGATGTCCGGGGCTTAAAAATGACTTTCAAGTCCTTTCATTGACTGTTTCTAATATCAACTATTTACGTAACCACTTAGTAACTTAGATCTGAAGAAATCTACATTTGCTTTCTAGATTGCCTAGAAGAATTTTTAAGCTGCATAAAATTTATAAAGTAAAAGAAATAATGCAGAATTTTGAAAATATCAATCATGAAATATATCATTGATTCTAAAATGTTATATTCGATAGGAAAGACTACTTTTTTGATGGAGAACCGATGACAAACATTATCTGCATGGCTTATCTACTAGATTCTCCATTTGAAGGAAATTCTTATACACTTGATTTCTTTGGTGAGACAACAGGACAGTGCAAACAAGATCATGTTGTAGTTAGTAAGTATGACGATCATATATCCTTGTAAATGTATGATTAATGAAAGCACTAATATTAACAAACAAATTCTTTCTTGATTTTAAATTATCATGGTAAAAGATGATGTATTAATTAGTAAGTATGACGTACTCTATGTCCTTATAAAAGTGATTGATGCAAGCATTGGTATTAACAAACTTAAATTCTTTGACGTTTTCAAATGATCAAGATAACAGGTCATGGAGTAATTAGTAAGTATGACAACCATATATCCTTGTAAATGTGATCAATGAAAGCCCTAATACTATCAAACAAATTCTTTCTTGATTTCAAATGATCACGATAAAAGATCAGAAGTACATACACTCACTGGCCAAGGAATTAGAAATCCAAGATCAATATTTAATTTTATCACCTTTTGCAAGGATTACTGCTTTCATTCGTTTGGACATCGAGTCTAAAAGCTTCTAGAGTCCAGAGAATCCAGAAGGTTTTAGACATCCAGAGAATACCATGCATTGGCTATGCAGTTTTTTAGATCTTGTAAAACAGATGGAAGAGGAGAGTTATGTCGGATGCATCTTTCCACCATATCCCACACATTTTCTATGGGGTTAAAATATGGGCTATGCGTTGGCCGGGAAAAGTGTTGGAAGTCATACTGATGATCAGCGAATAATTTTGAATTCTTCTGGCACGTTATATAGTTATATTATCGTCTGTGATTCATCTGACCACTTTACCCATTTCTAATCCTCAGATGCACAGTGTTTTCTTTCCCGACTCCACTGCAAACGAATTTTTGCGTGTCGGGCAGAAACGAAAGGTTATCTCACAGGCATAGACCATGCATTCCTATCCTCTGCATTTCTTTGTTCATGGTTCGAGCTGAAATCTGTTGGGAAGAGCCTTGGTTGACGATTTCAGTCAGTTGAATTAAGTAGATCCTCTGTTCAGCCGTACAATTCGTCGGAGACGCCGGCGATCATGCTCTTGGAACACTGTGCTCGAATCGCATTTACATCATCTAGAGAAGGACTATGAGATCTGAGTATTCGAAATCGAGGCATCTTCTAAACGGGCTCCAACAATAAACCCTTTTTCAAATGGTGAAATATTTGTCTTTTTTCCCATTTTACTTCATTCATCGCGAAAACGGCTCTTACACCTTCTACTAACATTCTAACCACGTGTAACCCACGTCATAACAAAAAATGTGCATACTTCATCCCTAGCACGCATTCAAAAAGAAATATCAAAGGTTTCTAATTCATTGGCCAGTGAGTGTAGTAAGTATGACGTACTCTATGGCCTTATAGAAGTGATTGATGCAAGCAATAGTATTGAAAATTTTAAATTCGTTGACATTTTCAGATGATTACAAAAACAGGTCATAGAGTAATTAGTAAGTATGACAACTATATGTCCTTGTAAATTTGAACGATGAAAGCAATAAAATTTCTTGTAACTTAGCAATAATATTGCTTGTATTAGTAAGTATGGAAACCATATATCCTTGTAAATATGATCTATGAAAGCAATATTATTACCAAACAAATTCTTTCTTGATTTCAAATGATCAAGATAAAAGATCATGAAGAAATTAGTAAGTATTACATCATAGATCCTTATAGATTACTTATTTCATGCTTCTGAAAGCGAATTAAATAGATAAAAGTGACTAATATTTTTAAAAAATTATTTTCTTATAAACTTTTGGAAAAATGGAATTATGGTAGTAAATGTTATTTTAGTAGAAATTTATAAAATAATTGGTTTTTAAAGGAAATTCAGTAAGTTATTATCTATCTAAATACAAAAATAGAAATAGGGCAAAAATTTCGAAGAAATACGAACGATAGATTGATCTATAAACATGAAATATTTAAAAAATTTACAAAATTTCGCTTTTTTTATTTAATTACTATTCTTCCAATTTATTTTTAATAGTTAATGTGGTATAATATTGTTAAAAAAAGTATTCTTTTTGTAATATTGGGAAACTAAATATTGAATCCAGCTTTTATATTTTTTTAAGTAAATGATGTCTGGCAAATTTAAGCAAAGAAGCTGTTTTATATAAAGAGTTTTAAGATTAATAGAAGTGTTAAAAACTAAAATTAAGAGTTTTTTATGTAAAGCTTTCTGATGTAAAGAGTTATTTTTAATTAACTTATTGAAATAATTATGTTGTTAGTTTCATAAGTATTTCAATCATTTCATAATTATTCAATTCTTAAAAACCAATTTATTAAGTTTTCAAAGAAAAAAATCAATTGAAAAAATATTTTTAAACGAATCCCAATGTTTGTCATTGTTGATACTATACTGTTTGAAAATTAAATATATTCTCGAATTTTAAATAAAATTCCAGTAAGAATTGGAGGTAAATAATCAAACTTTTAGTGATTTTTTTCTCAAAAATTTGGCGAGTTTTTTCCTTTCTTTCAATAACTTCTACATGAGAAAATTTATTTTGTATTTTCTGAATTAGTGTAGAATGCTTCAGGATGAATCGATTAATCAAACAACATGTAAACTAATACCACATGCTGTTTCAATGATGCATCAAACAACTATGCTAAATATTGTTTGATTCATCTATTTGGCTTTGATATATAAATTTTTAAAGAAAATGAAATGACTGTGAAATTAAACAAATCAAGGGAGTATTCCATAATAATTATAATAATTTATGAAATAGATAAAAGACAGAAAAGCAAAAAATAATGGAAAAGTACTCTTTTATTATTAAAGTTATTCCTAAGTAATGAATGAAATAAATAATAATACATGAAAGGAATAAATTAATAAATAAGGACATAATGAAATAAAAAAGATTAAATAAATCTGCAAAGCATATTTCAATGTATCATGTCAGAACATCATATCTTGAACGGCCAAGCACCACGTGCTCTTGCGAGTTAAATTATATTTTTATTCATTTTAATCGTTTCATTGAATGAGTCGCTTTAGTATTGCAAACGATTAAAAAGACTTTGTCCTTCATTTATTGCTTAAAAAAATATATCACATTTCCTATTGATTTCATTTCATATAATCACGTGCTCAAAATGACATTTTTCTAGGTTTTATTTGCTGTAGTCATTAACTTATTTTTTTTATCAGAGATTTTGTAAATACAATGCCAACACATTATTAAAAGCTGACTTTTTTTAAATGCTCGTGCAGATAATAAAATTTTTATTTTTCGCCTGCGGATTTTTGTTGACGCCAAAAACCTTATCCCTAAAGTAGCATCATGTTCTGACATGATAATAAGTTTTTTTTTTAATTTGATGGTCAAAGCAAAAATTTAAAAAGCTTGGTAAAAAGAATCGAAAATTACACGTAATAAAAAACAAGATATAGAAAATAACTGCATATTATTTAAAAATAAAAGTGTATAGTAAACATAAAACTTTCTATTTACTTATAGAATTTATATCAACGCATCACGCTTTTACAATTTTGTTTCGATATCTACATTTTTCGATAACATTTCGTGTCTGCTCTGATAAAAACGTGCTTTCATGATTTCTCTGGTTCAATAGATATCCGCTTCAAATAGTTGGCTGTATTATTGTATATTTATTGTCTTTTTTCTAACTTTTATGAACTGTATGGAGATGGTTTATCGTCACATCTACGAAATGGCTTTTTCCGTGTCTGTATTTCAGGAATGCGGCTCACGGTGCGGGAACAAAAATTTGATGGATTCGTTTTGACTTGCCAGCCTCTGAAAAAAAGCGCCATCGGTAAACCCATGTACGAGAAGCAGGCGACCCCCAAAAGTGCTATCTGCGATGAAGGTGACGCCATTGCTGGTCTCGAAGTCCAATTGGAGAAACCTCAACATCTCATCAAATTGATTTGTCAGAAGATAAAATCGCCAAATGTCCTCGGTTAATTCGCCAATAAAGATAAATATTCATTCAATAACTATGTTGTAGGAATGGATCTAATACAGTTGTTTCTTAGTTTAAATAGTTGATTCAAATTCTAAATTATCTGAAATTACGAATTCGCTTTTATTTACATTTCGTTTTTGAAATAAAGGTAATTGATTTAATAAATCTATTTGAAGACTTATCATGTAGCTCATTCGTGGTATGTGTTTTATTAAGAGCACATTTAATAAAGAAAATTAGTCATTCAGTACGGAATGCTATTGGCTCTTTATTTAAAAATTTAAATGGTAGAAATTTTTCTTATTCCACAAATGGTAGCATGATATATGCAATGATGTCTCTTTATCTAATATAAATCTTAATTTTTCTAATTTTTATCTTAGTTTTATCCCTGTAACCTTTATTTTAAAATTTTAATTCATTTTGTTCTAAGAAATTGTAAATTCAGCAATTTCTCACGGTCTGAATGAAGGCATAAAACCTCTTAATGTTTATGACATTCTTTTAAAGATTCCTAAATTTTCCCTTTCCTAAGTCCTCTCTTAAATCCCTATCAAAATCTTACAGCAAAAATGAAAGAATTTTGCTTTTGTGTTATGAAGTAGACTAATGTATTCTTACTTCGAATTCTTGAACTTAAATTACTCCTTTTGTACTTAAATTAAACCTTATATGTTGAATTAAATCATTGTTTAAAATGTTCAATTTTATTTTCTTTGTGGGCACGCAAATATTAATTTTATATGTAATTGATTTGAAAAACCGAAAGATCACAAAATAAATTTTAAAATGTAATCAGAAGAAATTATGAGACAACCGTGTTAATTTCTTCCTTTTTTGGGGGGGGGGAGGTGTCGAAAAAATTAAAATTAGGTAAGTATGTACATAACATTATTTTCATTGTATATATTTGAATTTTTATTTTATAATGTTTATATTTATTTTGTATTTTTAATCCATTTCAAGTACTTGGGTTAGTAATAAAATTTTAAAATACTATTTATGATAATAAATGCTATATATATATTTCAAGTTACGTGATGTTCTTCCCTATTTGAAATATATTGAATCAAAAATAAATTCATTATGATTATTATATTACTAAATCTTTACTCGCGTTATTTTGAGGATATTTTATACAGAACTGGTTCCTCTGAAAGTACAAATTTATTCTTTGGAGTCTGACATCATTGCGTCAAAATATGTTATCGTATTGTATTAAAAAACGATTGAAGAGATAATTTTATGTTGTTTTATAATTGAAAGATCATATTTTACCTATATATATATAATATTATTTATCATGTATAATTTTTTATTCGAAAAAAATTCCTATTTTTACAATTGAATTTTCAGTGTACTAGAAATCGCATTTTGTTAAGAATGTTTTAGTTTCCCTAATTAAATACTCGGTCATTTTAGCTAAATTAATCGCACGCAGAAACAAGACTTTGAAAAAGGTGCCCATATGTCCTGGTTAATGTAACTGTTGATCTGTATCTGCATTTATTAGCCATGCAATTTAACCTGAATTTAATAAGTACGTGTATTACTGTTATCAAATTATACTCAAAATATATCATTTCTGGTAAAGTTATTGATATATAATCTTACAATGTATATGTTTTCCAGCACTTGTGAATCTGATAAATCAAGATTCATCTAAACACTTTATTGCGAATTTTTTAACCATTCTGGCTTAGTTAAAAAGTTATAAAATAGATCTTTTAATATTTATAACCAGAAATAGGTGTCCTGGCATCGGGTGAGTGTGTCTTTTCCACGTTCTAGATGTCCCGGTTCGGGTATGTTTGTTCTTCGTCTGTGAGGTGTGTGAATGTGCTCCCCCTGTAAAAAATAGTTGTGCAAACGAATGTGACGCATGAATAGCTAAGATGTACTCTTGGCCTTAGATGACGCAACTGAAAACACTCCCTCTGTTTTCAGTGGGGACAGTCACTTCGTCAGCGAGCTTGTCTATGTTAAGTGCTTTGAAAAACAACAGTTTAACAAGAGGAAGTCCTCGACATTTTAAACACAAATCTGCTTTACTTTTCATAAATGTCAGAGGATATTTTTTTCTCTTTTCTTTCAAAGTTTTCTTTATACTAGAAACGAAAAATCGGTCCAATAGCAGGTTGGAAAATAGTTCGATTCAGGTATTAGTTTCCTAATTTTCAAATCTGCTGTGGTCGAGTCAAAAATGGTATTTTTTTGAAATTTGCGACTTTTTGTTTCGGTATCAATTATTTTTCAGTTACTTCAAAATTGTTTTCGTAGAAGATCAATGCTGTTTAATTTGTGATTTGTTGTTGTTATTTTAAATCTAATTCCTTATTAATTTAATTAGTTTTTGCAGCCTGTTATCAGATCTATAAAACTGTCTCTGAATAATATGTAAATTAATATTCAATTAATAAACAAATATTTATGTACGCATCTAATTACAGGCTACAGCAGAAAGCGCTGTACTTCAATATATCACTTTTAGCATAGCTATAATTTAGACAACAGAAATGTGCGGCTCAGTGCATTTTTTCAAAATTTTATTTGGTTAAAACTATTCAAATTGAACGCGTTTTTCTCAAATTACATTCAAAAATAATACAACCAAAAACTGATTTTCTGCACCATCTTAAAATTTAAAAATATTATATTTTTGACGATATCTATTTACATAGTCTGCAATTTTTTTCTTAAATTTGACTCATTTAGGAAATAATTTTTGAAAAATTTCTAACACTAATTTCCCTTTTTTATAATAAAAAAATGTAACTACATTTTTTCTGTCAATATTTGTTTTAAGTAATTTTTTTTCAAAGCTGAAAACTAAAGAAAACGATTTTTTAAATTATCGTTACATCCGTGATTCACGCAAGAAATAAGAGAGAGAAATCATAAAATCTCAAAACATAATGTGCGATTAAAAGATGAATTACCCAGGTCATGAAAGAGTATAACCAATCAACAAAATTGTCATGTGACGTCATTGGATTTGAATACTTCAGGGAGGCTTTTACTAACAATAAACACAACAGATGTATTAGTCTTAGAACAAAGGGGTTTTAATATTTGTCACAATTTGATACTTAAAATTTACTTCCTTGAGGAAATTATGGCCATCAAATATGCGTAAGAGATTTAAGAGGATAAACGTAATCAATATTCTTCCTGAACTTAACAGATCATTATGGATTACTCATATTAAAAATAAAATAAATTAAAAAAATTAAAAACAAAATAAAATGTCCGTTTCTTAGAAAGTTAAAACACTGGTTTTGCAAACGTATTAAAAGTATCGTGTATTCCACTCCCGTACAGCACACTCGAATATATATAAGATATTAAAGTTGAGGAAATTTTGGTTTAAAAACTGTGTTTGGAAGGCTGTATTTTATTCAAAATACTAAGTGAGTATATGTTTCGAAGGTAAGATAGAACTGTGTTTTTAAACAAATTGCACTTTAAAATCCAAAAACCTTCACTAAGCTATAAAAATTACATTTTTGTTGCTGTTGTTGTTGCTATTTTAGCGCACTCGATTTCAACACCGACATCCCCATCGTCGTCTTTATTTAGCGTGAGGGCCACCAGAGTTTTGTCGTCCGGACAGACAGCACTCCCCAGTTCCTGCTTACTGTTGCTGATCGTGTCCCGAGAGTCTTCGAGTTTGTATTTGGACATGAGTTGACTGCATTCGACAGAGATGAATTTCAGTTTCTTCTCATAACAAACTTCGATGCCTGAAAAAAGAAATGCATGCGTAAAACAAATACAAAAAGAACCAGCTTCAAAATAATTACTAACAAATGAAATATAGAATAATTTTCTATTTTCTTGTACATAACTTTGGCTTTAAGAATAAAAGATTCTGTATTATAAAAAATGTAGAGTTTTACAAAGGATGTACAAATAAAAATAAGATTTTAAAAAATTCACTCTTTAAACTAAATTTTCTAAAATATAAAAATAAAACCTAAAATGATGTTTTTATTTTGAAATTTTAATTTAGTTTTATATTCGATTCATCTCTCTTTAAAAAAATATATATTTCGGAAATATTGAATTCAACGTAATACTAATTTAACCTTTTCTCTAAAAATCTAAATTGACGTTATTGAATTGAATCTTCATATAAAATCATTTTTTAATACCCTTTTAACAATTTTTTATTATTCTTTTAATTATATTCGATTTATCTTTCCAGCAATATATATATATATATATATATATATATATATATATATATATATAT
>JAOUZG010050330.1:1610059-1625553 GCA_026289955.1 Argiope argentata | reverse complement strand
GATTTAAGCCGAGTGAAGCGTCTCTTGTTTCAAGTAGCGCCAACTAGGGCCAAGAGTACGACTTTTGCTACACACTCATCTCATTCGCTTGCACAACCCCTTTTTACAGGGGGGCACATTCACACATCTCACAGATAGTACACAGAATAACAACCATGCCCGAACCAGGACTCGAACCCGGGACCTCCTGAACACGAGGCAGACGCGCTACCCCTGTGCCAGCAAGCCGGCCATATAATTCATTTATAGTATTATTTATTATTATTTTCTTCAGATGATCTGTTCTCTGTACTACTCATCTTTCTCTTTCTATCCGAGCAATGATTGTCCCGGAATTGATACTTTTCTTAAATGGTGGAGGGAAAGGTCTAAAATTCTGTTTTTATAGAATAATGAGATTCAAATTTTCATAAATGTAACAAATAAAGACACAGTTGGTTTTCAAGAGATGCGAAAGTTTAAAAACAGCTTGGAAAATGCCTCGCACAGACGAAATAATGGTGACACACACACACCCTTCTTTTCTTTTCTATCCTTTTTTTCTTCACTACTTTTCTTTCTATAAACCCTTTTTTCCTTTGTTATTACTTTTTTTCTTCCCTGCCCAGACTTTATTTTGAGCAGGCATAGATTAAATATTCATACCGACTAATAATAAAAGCAGCTATTTTCTTTCTTTTTTAAACATCCCGTTATCTATGAATGAAAACCAACTGATTTCGCGTATTTCTTTCTAAACAAATCATAATTTATTACTTCCTGCTATCTAACTCAGTTGGTGTGGGGGAAGGAAATGAAGATTTTTGGTGGGAAAGTAAGAAAAGTGTCGTTTTAACTATTTTCAACGCAGTTTTTTAATTTTTTCTCTCCATAAGAACCATCCTCGTGCCTTAACGAAAATATTTTTTAAAAAATTAGCCGAATCGGTCCAGCCGTTCTCCAGTTTTGCGCTTAGCAACGCATTTCGAGTAGAATTTTTATTAATATAGATATAATGCACTTTATATATTTATTTATATAGTACATATTATTTCACTACTCGTTTTTCTAGCTAAGATATCACTTAAAAGTCTAAAAGTGACAAGGGTGTTAAAATTAACACATTCATGGACAATACTGTTTTAATCATCATTTGTGTAAATTTGCCCTACTTGTATTATAAATACACATAAAGGCTGTATCCGTTAATAAAAAATTACAAAAATTTTCTACTTTTTAATTGTTTTAACCACAAGATATAGCTCTGTAACTATTTTGAAAGTAAAGCTACTTTAACTCATTCAATAAAAATATGACACTGTTAGTTATACTAAAAGTTTAAAATTGCCCATGAATGTGTAAAACATAATCACTTAAAAGCTATAATTCCTTTAATATGTTTTAATTGGCAGGATGTTTTTACATTGGCTTTTTATAAGTATCATGCCATCGTTGTTTCATAGAATTCATTGGCATAGAAAAATTATCATAGATCTAAGTAACAAAATTTAAATTAGAGTGAGCTACAAGGAATTTAACTCAATATGCCTGATGATGGATTTTATACAAAATTGCTTGTTTTAAATTTTAAATTGTGATATTATTAGTAGATATAATTTTTTAAATTCCATCTTTAAGAGTTTGTATTAAGACATACACATACGGGCAGACAACTTGCGAAAAAGTGCTTTTACTTATTCTTCAGTTAAATAGAGATATGAAAGATATGAACATTCATTAAAATCTTTAGGATGACTTCTTTGAAGATTATAACACTTCTTCTTTGAGTACTTCGTTGATGTTTCGTAAAATCCATTATATACAGAACCAGAATAAATCTTGCAAAACTCCTTATACTACACAAGTTATGGGACTCGCTTTCCTTTCCCCCCAACTTCCAAAGCCAGATATATTTAATGGAATTCAATATAATATTCATATATGAAGTTACTAAAATTAGGATTTGTTGAAATGATAGGGCATTAAATTTTTGATTATTTTTAAGAAAGTAGATTCTTGCATTTTGTAAACTTTAAAAGCTAAAGCTTAAATTTTTTTACCAAATTTAAACAAGATGACAAAATATACCGAATTTTTTAAAACAATCAAAATTTTTAAACAATCTAAAACTTTTTGGCCAAGAAGCAGTTAGTTAAGGATCAAGAATAACTAATAATAATAATAATGATATATGACCAAATTTGTAAATATGAAATAATTTAAGAAAAACGATGTTCTGAAAATTAAACACTAATACATTTTTATTTCAACAAGCTTAAATACATCATTCTTGTTAATCAAATGAAAACACAAAGTTAAGTTGCAAAAAAATGAAACCCTGATATTTCCTTAATTCTATGGGTCTCAAAGAGATTACTTCCATTGCTAATCTCTCAATCTGGCCTAGAATAGAGAATGGCCTATTTTCCCCTCCTTCTATCTTTTATTTACAATCATTTTTTTATTCAGACTACGATTAATTTCGAAAATTAATTTATTTTGCCTTATCATTACATATTTGGAAACTAACAAAAAAAAAGATTGCGTGATAGAAATCTAAAAGATATTTCTCATTAAAATTACCTCTAAGGCTTGAGTTTTTATTTTTATTATACTCGCCTTTATTACTAAGGCAAGCATTTTTGTAAGCTGTGGTTTGGTCAAAATCGACAAATTCCTGCAATTAAAAGTTTTCAAAAATTCAGATTAAATTTAAAACTTTTTTGTGTTATTATATTAATCGCAAAACTAATTGTGTAAGAACAGGAAAAGAATTTGACATACAATCTTCTGTGCCGCATAAAAAAAATCACATAAAAAATCTAACGTTCTTACGTGAAATACTTGAAATCCGAGTTGTACGCATTCCTCGTCTTTGCTGCAATCCGAGTCATCGATATACCAGAGTGTGTGGCAAGTTCTTGTGAATTCTTCTGTTTCATTACTAACAGGACCCAATGCAAGTCCCGAGCAATTAGCATCATTTCTACATTTCTGGAGGCAGGTCATCATGTGGGAATCTTCATAGCTTTCCAGAATCCAATTGTCGTGAACTTTGTTTTCAAACCAGAAGTGGAACTGAATTATGGACTGCTCAAATCCAAAGATTCTGAGTGCCAGGCAAGAAAAAACAAATGATGCAAGATAAAACTGCTTTTTCATTTTGGAATATAGAATTTGATTGGAGTCAGAATACGGAAAGATGTGATTTGTAAGGATAACTGCTTATATATGTTTTCAGTAAGTAGTTTTTAGCACTTTGGAAACAAATGCATCACTTAGTTGCAAAATTATGTGTATCGTTCCAGAAATTTTGAAATGTTTGATATTTCGCAAATGTTTTTTGTTAGATTTTTTTTTCTTTAATTACAGAATGAAGATACAAAAATTAAACAAAGAAAACAATTTAAACACTGCTTCAAAAGTATAAATCGTGTTTGTTTATAAAACGAGTTTTAAACATTTAAATGTGCATATTTATTTTTTAATGGTTCAAATATGTATAAAGGCATACTCATTTCAAATGAACTGCAGCAATTTTGCATCTAATTTACCATATCTTTTTATCTGTCACAAAAGGGGTTTTTATTTTTTCAAAAACATACGAATTATACTGTGAATATTTAAACATAGCGTTAAATATTTAGCTGCAGTCAACAAACAACTGGTGAAAATTCTCACCTTCAATGTCTGTAATTTCCGTGCGTGTGTAAAATTATTACGAAATAAATGGCAGCATTTCTTCGAGAATCAGCGATTTCAACCGTGAGAAAGGAAACATCTTTTAGTTAGTGGAATATGAAAGGTAGAACGAACAAAAGTGTATAACTTTTCTGATTTTTTTTTTGTTATTTGCTCATTTATTTTAATGTTTCTAATTGTTCTGCACCTGTACTATTTCACATTATTCTTTATAAAAATCTCAGTGATTGAACTAAAACTACTAAAATAAAAGTAAAAAAATGATTTGAAATTCTTTTAATAAACAATTTACATTAACGCTGAATTTGGGGCGGAGTTATCCGAGGGAGTGTTAGGGAAGCAATCATGGTAACAATCAAATGAGTGTGAATCATGGCAACAGTTACTATTTTCGTTGCTATTATTCACACTTGTGATTACGGATTATTTTTATGAAATACGAGGCTTTCTTTCAGCATTATCCCTCAAATATAACAAAGAATGCATCATCTTATTAAACAGAAAATGTAACTGATATGTTGTCAGTTTAGGCATTATAAATAAAATAAGTATGCAAATCTAAAATTGTTGCGTAATAACTATTAACCGTAAATTACTAATTTGAAGAAAAATTATTGAGTTTGAATACCTATGCCCAAATTTTTAATCACATTTTTCACTTTCGTTTTGATGACAAAAAACTTGCAATACATAGTAAAAGTAAATACAGAGTTGTTCAAAGCAATTATATCAATTATAAATAATTATCAATTGCTTATGAAGGACACGAATGTTTCCTTTTGTCCCACGGGCAACATCCATGCCCATGATGCTATTTGCTAACACTATGCCAAGCAATAGCTCCAGGTTAGTACCATAAGAAAAATATTAATTAAATACCGATGACATCACATTGATGTAATACGAATCTCTATTTGTTTTAGGATTTTTATTTAATTTTAATTATTTACTATTAATGATTTTATTAGTACTACTAATTATAACTATCATGAAAGTTATTATTAATTGCTAATTATTTACTTATTTCATGACAATGAAAATTTTGATCTCAAGAAAATTTTGAAATATTGCCAGTGACTACTCTAGTCCTACAGGATTCAAAATAAAAAAATTCCGATCTTGAGTCGGATGGCACAGTGTCAAGTATTTTTATATTAACTTTTAGTTCGTTCACCGTTACAAGCAACGAAAACTTTAAAAGACAGTTTACAACATACTTAATGAAATAAAAATACAAAAAGTATTATCTGAATTTATTTGCCTGGGTCATGGTGGCCTGGTGATAAGGTCTCGGCTCTTGAACTGAAGAGTTCCAAATTTGAGACCCGAATCCTCAGAAATATCATCATGTAAAGGGGTATGTTGCAATTTAAATCTGTCAGGGTGAAACGTCCTTCCGCTGGGGTGGCGTGATGTAGAGAGGCGATGCCAGCTCAGATACGTTCTCGTCATCCGACCGCGGTTCAAAATTACTAAGTGGATTCCAAAATATTCCTATTGTTCCTTTCTGATGGGACGTTTATATAACTAAACTAAACTAAATTGAAACTATTTACGAAACATGCTTATGACTATCGAATGTGTATCAGTAACCATGAATTCACTTTATAGTATTTAGCTTAAAATGGACATCACCAGAAAATTACCTGTGTGTCAACGGAAAAATTAATTTTTGGATAAGTGTGATCAAGAGTTTAACCTTCTTTATTGTGTCTGTGTACAATCAAGTCACAGCCATTTGTAAAATGTGCAACAGTTTTGATTAACCATTTGCAACGACCTGATTTGACATTTCTGTCAATGAGATATCTATAAGGTGATTAAAAAAGGTTACGATGAACTTAAAAGTAGGTGAAACATGTCGAAACAAAACCATTTTTCCGTAGCAACACACATAATAAAAGACCATGCGTGCTAATTAGAAGCATTGTTTGATCTATAGCAAAAATAAGCAGTGATTATTCCATTGGATTAACTTAAATGAATAACCGGATATTAAAAACTTATTTTTTGCCCATAACATAAAAAGTTAGGAATGAAAATAAAGAGAATGTCTCAAAATTTTATTCTCAACATCGTTTAACAGGTGTCAATTTTCTGGACATTTTATAAATAGAGTTATTTCTATCATTACGAGAAAATAGTGCGAATTATACTCTTCAAAAAGAAAGGGCCCCATGTTATTCGTTTTAGATTTATTCTATCAAGGTTAGAAGCACCATAAGGTTAGATTTTACGTATGGTTAGCATTGATTTATGGCCACCAGTCAATCGATTGGTTGATTTTTATGAGGTTACACACATACCATTTATGAGCCCCCTTTGCCGAAAAAGTCAATGAACTTTTTAAAAAATGTAATAATACTGCACTAAGCACCGGTCGCGTTGACTTGGTGATAATGTCTTTACTTCGAATCCGAAGGTTTCAGGCTCTAGACCCAATTTCACCCAAGAACCATCGTGTAAAAAGATCTGATGCACTTTAAATCCATAGGTTCTCCAAATGTTCTCCAGGTGTGGTATGGAAGTTTGAAGGGGTTTACCTTCGGTACCATCCTCGTCATATGACTGTGGTTCAAAATGACAAAGTCCATCCAAAAACAACCGCAGTGTTGCCTTGAAGCGGGACATTAATATAACTAAACTAAACAGCCCTAAACCTGACGGATAGTGAAAAATTTTGAAATGCATTAAACAAACTTGATGTAGGACATCCTACGAAATGAATTCAATGGTCGACGTTAGTCACCTTATGAAAGGTTTACACACCAATCATTTCCCTCGGGGGGCACCTCGAAATGAGGATGAGATGTTTCCAGCATGGTGGTAGGATCTCATCACCCTAGAGGGTACACTAATAGGTGAGAGTAAGCTCCTCCCAACGATGACGAGACATACTTCCTACGGGAATTATCTTGCCCAAAGCCATTAGGACTCATTCACAGTTCCCGCCAGTGATGTTGAGGCACTCCAGTCGTTCAGCCTTATGGTTTAAATCCGTGTACCTTCGTGACGGGTTGGAGAGTCTGGTTTGACTTACTTATCAATCCTTTGTGACTAAAAAAGAAATTGCAATCTTTTTCTTACTGTCCATGTACCATTTCTCATGTTAAATTTAATAATTTTGTATATATAAATGGCTAATATCGGGTCAATCATTTAAGCTGATCCTGTGTGATAAAATTTCACAACGTCTCTGAGACAACAGATATTCATTTAACTATGGTGCAGATAATTAAGGTATATATATATATATATATATATATATAGAGAGAGAGAGAGAGAGAGAGAGAGAGAGAGAGAGATCAACATAAATTGCAAGATGTTTAGAAGCCTCTAATCGTAATTAAGTGTTCCTAAACAATATACTGTGCGATACCCCGACCTAGACGTAGGCCATGTGGGAAACTTGATAGGCCGCCAAAGAGCAATCTCACCTAGCACGAAGGAACAATCGATACTTGATGACATTGGACCCTTGCAAAGAATAAAGACCCCTCGAGGGAAAACGCATATTGGTACAAAAAAATAATAGAATAAATATTGCATTTTACATTGCATATTAAGTTGCGAAGCATTAAAAATGCCTAAAATACAATAAATGAGCCTTAACTTTTTACATTAATAGAGAGCTAAATGCAAAAGCTTTGACAAAATATTTCAACTTCAAGAGACATCCAATTTTTTGGCCATATGAACTTAACAATAGCAGTATAAATAATTTTATATAAATTAGTACCAGAGGGAGCAAATGAATTCTCGAAGATGTAGTATATCTTCAGAGAGAATTTTAAGTAGAAACGGTAAATGTTCGAAGTAGAGCTAAATGTTCGTCTATATGTTCGTAAGTTTGTTAAAATTAACACATGTAGGCAGATCTTGATTAAGGCAGGGGCATACAAGGCAGTTGCATTGGTCCCTCATCAGAGAAGGGCCTTAAATTGAATAGAAATTTTATTTTACTTGAAATTTTATTTTACTTTTATTATTGAAGGAGTTCAATAAACTTTTTTAAATAAAATATCAGTACAGTGTAAAAACCATCAGTTTATGAGATTTAAGAGTTTCTCTTATAGGTAGATGCTTAAGATAATTGTAGAAAACATTCTAATATAAATCTTGTCTTAGAATTTTGTCTTTATTTTAAACTCAATGGTTAAATATTGTACTTCGTGTTAAGACTAAGAGTGCTTTTATTTTTTAAGTTTAAATAGCATCTTGAATGAATTAAGTAAAAATACCATTGACAAATTGTAGAATGCATGGTTCTACATTACTTAAATAGTGAAACAGATGAGAGCCTCAAAGAAGTTTTGGCCTATGGCCTCAATCAGGCTAAGTTGAGCCCTGCATATATAAATAATGAATCCTTTGTTAATTTACAGGTGTCATAAATAAAACTGTAGTGCAACAAATAAAAGAGTGGTAAGTGAAAAAATAAGAAAGCATTTTATTTATTACTTATACTTTTATTTTATAATTGAGGCCAAATTACAATAAACAAATGCAAAACACGTGTATCTGAATTTGTAAATATTATCTTCAAAGAGATCTTCGAGACCTAAATGGGAAAAAAATTATGAAATAGGATTCCATAATCTATGGCTTCAATTCTGTTTAATAATGTCTGTTGTAGTACTGAATACGAATAGGGGAGATGAGAAAAAGAATTGATCAATATTAAAAATGTGTTAATTATACTATTGTGATCAAAATCTACTCAGAATTATTCATTTAAAATACATCTGTATTAGGCATGGTTTTCAAATTGTTATGAAACGTTTTTACGATTTCTCTAAGCCTCTGAAAACAGTTAAGAATTAGTTTCATTTCATAGTCAAACTAAATTTATTTTTAATGAGATACAAGCTTTACTTTCGTCGAGTTTTCAAAATGGGGATTATAGTGGAATAGAGAATACGTATTAAAATTTATTAGTGTAAAGAATTCTTAAGCAAAAATATTTGAATTTTGGCGGAAAACTTTTAAAGACAGCTGCTTTATAAAAAAAGAGAGTCATCGAGAGGAATGGCAATGTTTAACCTGTTACCAGGGGAATAAACTTTTGCTCATCTCTTTTCACAAAATAAGCAAAATGCTATTCAAATATTAAAAATATTAAGACGAATTTCCATGACGAAAAATGTGAACTTGCCCT
The DNA here is from genome assembly GCA_026289955.1 of Argiope argentata. Lineage (NCBI taxonomy): Eukaryota > Metazoa > Arthropoda > Arachnida > Araneae > Araneidae > Argiope > Argiope argentata. The sequence continues at coordinate 1,616,714 of JAOUZG010050330.1, read as the reverse complement.
TTGTAATACTAGTTCATGAATGACAAAACATTCGTCATATCCTGTTCACAGGTTAAAGAAGGTAGAGAATCTCTCATGGATAAATCAAACTCCGGAAGATCATCTGCTTCGTCTTATCATTAAAGTGCCGTTCATATAAAAAAAATGAGCTTATTGTGATTTAACAATTAAAGACATTATTGGACACCTTTCTATGTCTCTAACGACAAACACCATGGAGCAATCATATATTGATTTTTCAATACCATAATATATCTTTTCACGGTTCAATTATCTTTCATGAATTTCTGATAAGATTCATCAAATAGGTTCCATAAGCTCTTTTTTCACCTGATATGGCACCATGTGACATTTTTTTCCATGATAAAAAAATTGCTACTTCAAGGTTACAGATTTGAGTCTATCATATAGATAAAGGAAAATCCACAGTGCATTTCATAGAGATTTGGCAAAAAGGACTTAAAAGCATACTTTTATTATAGGAGGAAAAAACGCTATCAATTTATTAAGTAACTTTGAAAAAGAAGCAATAAATTTTGGCAAATAATTTGATACATTTTATTTTATGCCATTATACATTTTATTTTCTTTTTAATTACAGCTAAGAGTTTCTGAAAAGTGTCCTTTATTTCCTCTCATACATGATGAAAGCAGAGTTCGGGTTACTTCGATATTATTTTATCACATCCAATCTCAACGTTTATCTTGCCTTTTTCGTTCTTACTCAATTTCAGTGTCATCATAGCTTTGTTGTTTGGGCAGTTAGCATTCGCGAGATCCGCCTCACTGTTGCCCGCTGTTTCCATTTTCCCCTCCAGCTTGTAATTGTTTTGGAAGATAGTGTTGCATTCTATGGCAACGTATTTCAAATCCCCTTCAAAACATACATCGATACCTGAAAGAAAGAAAGCGTTATTTACAGAAAGAAACGCTGACAACAAAATAAACTTTTGAATATCCCTAAAATGGAATCAAACAGAATTTTCAGATAAATATTTGAAACCTTCTATAGATATTATGGAACAAAGAGAATCATTGGCAACGACAAGAAATATTAAAACTCTTTTCTCATCCCAATTATCCCTGTTAAATCTTATTAAAATATGTTTAATTAATTTACACTATTAAAAATTACCCTCACCTTCGAGAAAAATGTATTGTACGAAACTATATTGAACACCACGGATCATCGATAAAGTCGGGATTGCCATTTGCACTCGGAAAAGTAATTCAATGCATAATTACTCACCTAATACAAAAACTTGTTTATAGCACTGAAAAATAAATGTCTGTTATTAATTTAATCAGAATTCTTCCTTTTAATTAATTTGCATCTTCTGCAGGTCATTTTAACAATCAAAATTAAATAAGTAAATAAAATGTCAAAAAGATGTACCATCTTGAATCGTGATTTAAAGTCCCTATCCAAGTCCAAAAGGTTAAAATTCAAAATATTCTAGTTTAGATTCCACAAATATAAATCTGATTATGAACTTACAAGAAATTAGTGCGACTTTGAAAATTCAGTTATGTACTGTGGGAAAATTCGGTTACTAATAATATACCTTTAGGATGATCATTCATCAAAACATTAAAGCTGAATAGTCAGACAAACCACGAAAATAACCATCTCATTTTCGGTTATTAGAAGAAATTTTGTAAAAGGCCACTATCGATGGTTTTTAATTTTGATTGTTAAAAATATCTACTCAGTTGTAAGATAATGTGGATTAATTTTTCCGAAAAATTTAATTTTAAGAAAATATACATATTTATTTTTGGAGTAATAAACAAGCCTTTGTATTAGACGAATAATCACACATCAACTCACTTTTCCGGAAACAAAAAGTTAATTTAATTGAAGCTTGAAAGACTAACCTGTGATCACTTGGTTTTCCTTGCATTTCATCAGTCCATCGAATGGACGGTAGGAATCTTTTTTACTGTCCATTCTGAAAACGTCATTCACGAAATCTTTCTGGCATTTCACGTCCATTGTTATGTCAGTAAACAGAGGAGCGTTTCTGAAAGAAAAAAAAAGAATGATTAAAATAATAAGCTGAACTTTAAACTGCAAATCTTCACTCATGATTTAAAATCCAACATTTCCCAGTTTGTTTTGAAATAATTTATAAAGTGCTTAACTTAACTTCAATACACTCTCCATTTTTTCCAGAAGAGTGTCCAGATCAACAAAAAATATTTTGTGGAAAAAATACTCACGCTGTTAGTGCGTGTACGTGCTGCTTGCTCCGATCAGTCTGACACATGATACTCTTTGACTGACCTTTGCAGCCTTCATCGTAGTCGTTATTCTCTGAAAAATATCAATATCATGTTAATTATGGTAATACAAAATATTAAACAGAATCATAAAGTTTATAACTTTAAAACAGCTCGATAAATCTCCCCCAAGCTTTCTTTGCATACTCTATATAAACTTTTCATGTCAATAATGCCTTAGACGGCATTGGTGTACAATAGTCACAAAATATTAATATCTGGTGTGACTTATATTAATATTCTTTTTACTGAATTCATCATACTATCCTCGGTGATTAATCACCGTCATGAGTTAATAGTATCTGAAAATCGACATGCTTAATATATGTTTTACTCTGATTGGTTCTCACTACCCTGTTGGGTGCAAAAATGGTAAGGTTGGCTTCCTCCCACTGATGACGGAACGCACTTCGTACGGGAAGGCTTGTACCGGGGTCGGTGATGGCCCTTAGGAATCGGCCATATTTCTCACCTGTGTTGCTGACACTGCGATCCGATCATTCAGTTTTATACGTGTGCCTTCGGATCGGTCGGTTTAGTTTAGTTTAGTTATATTAAAGACCCGTTGTAAAGCAACATTCGGACTATTTTGGGACGGACTTCGTAATTTTGAAACGCGATTAGATGACGATCGGATCGGTTGGAGTAGCATTTTAAGGCAAGGTAAGGTTACGTGCTTTTTTTCAACCAATTGAAACAAAAATTTAATACAAAACTATACTTGCCGTCATGAAATCTCATGCCAAATTCGATATATTTAAATCATTACGTCTTAAATTATTGCTTTTACATGTTTCTGAAAGTATAGACAGATAGACAGTCATCCCTTAGTTGGCTTTAGTGCAAAATTTGAATCGTGTATGCACTATAGATATTAATTCCGTGTACTAAATTTTATCTATCTAACTCATTTTATTAATTAAGTTAGTGTGTTATATTCAAACAGCTGGACTGACGAACTAACTCTGAACTGATTTTACTCAAAATTTAATAGAAATGTGCAAATTTGGTGAAAAGATTTTATACCAAATTTCAACCATCATTGAGTTATCTTTGTTCTCGCTTTACATCCTGTTGGAAACGAAACCGCATCTCCAGAGCAAAATTTGAGCGACCGTTTCGGTGGAGTCAATAGAGAAAGGGTTTAATATTTCTGTATGAGTGAGAAAAATTTTTTCTGAACAAGTGATTTAGAAATCCATCTCCAGCCTTGAAATGATTGAAAAAAATGTTTAGAAATCATGAGAATTCTCTACGTCAACAAAAGTCTTTTTCAGATTATCATATGTAAGTCATTTTTCTTTCTTTATTTTGCTAATTCTTTAAATCGTAAAAAAAGTGATTTTTTCCCTGTTTTAAAGTTTGAAAAATTATTTTTCAAACGATGCCAATTTAGTTACTATAAAATTATTATTTTAAATTTAATTAACTTTTAAAAATATATTTTAAGTATATTTCACAAAAAAGTTTGTATTGTTATGGTGAAACCTAAATCAAGTGCATTGCTTTGTCAATTATTTGATCGTGTGATGGATTCTCTTACAATATTGGGAGCCAAAGAAAGACCCTGTTTAATATTTATGCAGTTTACGGGACGAATAAAATAGTTACGATACTACTAAACAAATGTAAATATGGACCAGATATAACAGCATTATGATGTCATGAACATGATCACCATTAGGAAAGTCCATACATACATTGAACAGAGCGCAAAATAAGTATAAAATAATACATTTTTAATGTCTGACAATTTTATGGAATCGGGGTCATGAAATTTTACTATATATTAATTAAACAGAACTATATTAACTATATATTAACTGAACAGAATTTTTTATCAGCTAACAAAACTGAAAGAAAATAATCGGATTAAATAATTGATGACACATTGAAGAAGTTTTAGATTTTATTGACAACAATGAAAATACTGTACTGTATACACTAAAAAATGTGTTTAAAAATTAATTAAATCTATACTAAAACATTTTCCAGCAACTAAATTGATATCATTGAAAAAATAATTTTGGCAGATTTTAAAACTCGGTTAAAAATTCTTTTTATTTGCGAATGTTTTCGGAAGTTATCACGAAACGCTTATCTCATCTTTATCTAATTTTATCTTATTTTTAATTAATTAAAATTGTGCTTATAGTTTAAAAAAATATCTCCTAGATGCTCATTCTCATTCTCCAAAGTACATAAAAATTCTTGATTAAATAATTTCGCCAGGACAGTACAAACTCACATAAAAAGAATAATCTGACACTGAGAAAGGTAAATACGCTGAAAAACTTCATGGCATCCAGAAAAGCTAATTTAGCTGAAACAAAGTGTGAAAAACAAATTGAAAACTGGAAACAAAAATGGTATTAGAAGCTTCTTACTGCATGAGGAATAATACTCTTCTCCATATTCTCCTCCTCCACATCTCGTAGTTGTTGAAATTTTCATTGTTGTAGTTGCTTCCGTTGTCGTAGTTGTAGGAATTTCTGTTGTGGTCGTAGGGATCTTTGTAGTTGTAGTAGGGGCATCTGTTGTTGTAGTTGTTGGAACCTTCGTAGTAGTTGTTGTTGCTTCTGTAGTAGTTGTAGTAGCTTCTGTTGTAGTGGTAGGGTCTTTTGTAGTAGTTGTTGGAGCCTCAGTTGTAGTAGTTGTTGGGGCCTCTGTAGTAGTTGTTGTTGGAGCTTCGGTTGTAGTAGTTGGAGCTTCTGTAGTAGATGTAGGTGCTTCTGTTGTGGTCGTGGAGGCTTCAGTAGTAGTTGTAGTTGCTCTTGTTGTAGTTGTAGTGGGTTCCGTTGTTGTAGTAGTTGTTGGAGCTTCTGTAGTTGTTGTGGTAGGTTTTGTTGTAGTTGTTGGAGCTTCTGTCGTTGTTGTGGTGGGTTTTTTTGTAGTTGTAGGGGCTTCTGTAGTAGTACTGGTAACTTCTGTTGTCGTTGTAGGAGCATTTGTTGTTGTTGTTGTTGAAGTAGCTTCTGTTGTAGTTGTAGAAACCTCCGTAGTGCTGGTGACTTCAGTTGTAGTTGTAGGGACATTTGTTGTAGTTGTAGGAGCTGTTGTTGTAGTAGTTAAAGGTTTTGAAAGCTAATAAAAATTCAAAAATAACTATAATTATTATGCAAACAAATTAACAACGCTTTAATATCAAATGAAAATAACAATTTTTTAAGTAATTATGACATACACTTGAGTTTAATGTACTTGTATAAATTCGGAAGAACCATTTTTATATTAAATTTTTTTTTAACATAATCAAAGAAACTCACAATTAAAAATTTTATATTACTGATTATCTTTGTTTCAATTCAAATAAATTCCTTTATGTTTTAAGATATTATAACAAACTAGTGTGCAATGCTGAAAATTTTAATTGTGGAAAAGTGATCCGTTAAATTAAAGTAACGAGAAATGCTGGGTCAAAGAAAAGACGTTTGTTTCAATAAATGCAGTGTTATTTTATTAAATTAATACTCTTTTTTTACCTTCTAATTTATAGATGAAAGTATATCATACAGATCACTACGGAAGTTGTAAAGTGTGGGCCTTTTTATACCTCTCAGAGTTTCAGAACAAAAAAAATTGAAAATAAGATTATTTGCAGTTAATCTGGTAATACTACAACTCAAAAAGGGACAAAACTAGCTTAATGAAAATTGGAATGCTGTTTTCAGCATCTAGAATTTATTACGGTATCAAATTACGGAAGAAATATCTACCTGATGTCTCTCTGGTTTTTAGATCCAAACGCAATAAAGCAAAAATATACTAAATCAGAATTTTTTAAAAGCTACGCGGAATTTTTTAAATATATATTAAGTTTTGAACCAATTTAGTTTGCCGCTTTGTCTATTCAAAGGTGAATAAACAGGACTACATTATGAATGGACATGACATTGGATATTGAAAAGTTGGTGCAGGTCGAAATAGAAGTAACAATTATGAATTTATATCAATTTTCCGATGAAATCGATCAAAAGAGAAAAATACAATTTCAAAATGCATGCATGAATTCCTTAATACATCTCGAAGTTAAACGCGAAACCTGCCATATTGTTGAAGTAGATTCAAAATTAATGAAAGAGCATTATAGATGATTGAAATGGTTTGTATAGTTACATAAAGATTTTTAAAATTTATTATTGACTTCTTTGCAAAAGCCTGGGCTATCAATTCATAAAGCTAAGATATCAATTCATAAAGCTGTATTTGAAACTCTGTTATCAGTTTCAAATAGAGATAAGTTAATTTTATTAACGTACTTGTATAAATTCGGAAGAACCATTTTTATATTAAAAAAAATTTTAACATAATCAAAGAAACTCACAATTAAAGTTAATTTTATTCAATTCCTACAATTAGTTCACACTCTCCA
>JAOUZG010050330.1:1594855-1609959 GCA_026289955.1 Argiope argentata | reverse complement strand
ATATATATATATATATATATAAAATTTTAATTAATGCTCAAAGAATTTGTTTTTCTATAATATCCATTTTTCCCTACTTTTATAATAGAACTGACTTCAGGTCCTTACGCTTTTACGATAAAACTTTGATCAATATAAATTTTATAAAAGTGATTTTCTATTTTATACTGGCCTAATAAAATTTTTTTATATTTTTTTTATTTTTTCTTATTAAATTTTTTTCTTTTACTGTTTAATGTATTTTACAATTCATTACACTATACATTTTTTAACGAATTTCTTATTACATTCACGAGCTGAAGGTGCCTTTTATTATGAAATGAAATTGAATTTCATTAACAGATTAGTTAATAAAGAAGTTTTGAAGGTATTTGAAAAAATTGTATTGTTAATAATAACACGTAAATGAATAGTTAATTTTGAAATTCTTGTAAATTAGAGAGAATTTAATAAAAATAATTCAAAATATCACCAAGTTATGTTAAATACAAAAAATGCAATTATGTTCTATAATAAATTTAACAACTTTTGATTAAAAGAGAAAACTTTTTTGGATACTAATTTTAATAAAACACAAATTGTTTATTTCCCCAAGACCTCAGATCATTGTCATCAACTCCATGATGCCATTCGAAGGAGCTATGTTCGGAGCATTATGATACTCTTGCCTAATTTCTTAAAATAGAATAAATGGAGGAAATAAAATCAGATACTTGCATGGTAAACTTGAAATCCTTCAGAATTACAGGTCTCCCCTTCGTCACAATCGGCTTCATTAATGTCCCAGAGGGTGAGGCACGTCCTCGAATAATCTTCAGTTTCATTGTTAATAGGACCCAGTGCGAGCCCCGTGCAGTTGGAATCTTTCCTGCACTTCTGGAGGCAGGTCACCATGTGAGAATCTTCGTAGCTTTCTAAAATCCAGCTATCGTGAACTTTATCTTCAAACCAGAAGTAGAATTGAGTCGTTGTCACTTCAAAGGCCCATATATGAACCATTAAGGGAAAAACAGTCGTACAGAAAACGATAAACAACTCTCTGAAATGAGTCATTTTAATATATTAAGGTGAAAAATAGTGTAAGAATAAAGTGTTCTATTCGGTTTCCACTTATTTTCATGAATCTACTTTCTTCAAAATTATTGAAAGACTAAGAATATTATGTTATATTTTATTTACATTGCATTGGATTTAGAATATAAGAATATAGCATCAATTAAATTTAAGTATAAATTAATCAAACTTCATAAAGCCTTTCCTATGCAGAAAAAGATTGTGGATTTACATTATCTGATTAACTTTCGTTGGAAGTGTAACAAAATCGAAGCGAAGTTGTTCTTTGTCAATTTTCTTTGATGTAGATAGCTTTATAAAATTATGTTTGGTAAGAAAACTATAAATATACGAAATTAAAATGTAGTAACTATCCTAATATTGTTTTTCTTTTTAAACTAAATCCATTTATCACCATTTGCGTTACTGCATTCAAAATCGAGAAAATAGATAACTCTTTCATTTAGAATTTTCATTATACTGGTATTTTGTCAAAAAATATTTAGGTTTTTTTTTTTTGTAATTTTTGTATTCATATTCCAACATACTTAATCATAGTAAAAAATAAAAGAGCAGCTTTATTAAAATTGCTCACACGATTATCTCTTTCCGTGATCATTTTTCAGACGTATGTTAATGCAAATAAATAACTTCATTCCGAGTCTTTATTTACTTTTCGTGCGTGCTGTTGGAAAATTAATAAATATTTTACAACAAAAAGTAAAAAGTCATTCTTCAGCTGTAAGCAAAGAGTTGAAACGTTAACGGATAGGCGTTGCACGTAAAAAGGATTTGATGAACGCTACGCCCATTGCTATTGAATCAGTACAAACATATCCAACCTTAAAATCGCAACAGATTTCTAATTGTACGAAATAACATCTGCTCAAAAAAACTAAACAATGAACGACATGGGAAAATATTTATTATTATCAACCCTAAAGAGTAAATACTATTAACTGAAACAAACGAAATTGCATAGATTCTGTTTCTAAGCACAATTCTGAAACTAAATCAATCGTTGTCATCATCGGATAATAAAATTAATTCATTTTTGCCAAAGGATGCCAATACAAATTTGATATACATCACAGAACATGAAATTCAGGTTTTTTAAATGACATATTTGAGATGAGAAAGAAATCTTATCTGGAGAAAAGAAATCTGATCTATATTAAGACTGGAGAGAAAAACGGATAGTTTCTAATTCGATTATGATCTAAATATTTCTTTTCTCTTTCTTACAATAAACTTAATATGAAAATAAGGAAGTTAATTAAGTAATTTAAAAAATGATATAATATTTTATCAATTTATATACATTTTTATCTTTAATTTTTCGTGTTTATAGAACAACTTTTTCTCACTATATTCAATATCTCTATCACAAGTGATGCATTTCCACTCATAAGTTTTCACTTGTCTATCAACATGAATTTATTCACTTACTTATGATGCATGTCAGTAATAGCAACGATGTAGTTCTGTTTATATTGAATTCAATGCTGGTTATCTCGTTTTTAAAGAGTTCTTGAGAAATTTGGCATCTCAAAAAACAGTCAATAGCTTCCTGAAAATGTTTTGAAGCCTTCATTTTGTCTTTTGTTTAAGACTCAATGATGACTCTTTGCTTCTATTTGGAATTCCGCAATGAAAAAAAAATGTTTTAGAAGAAAACAGAAAATAAAATATGAAATTTAAATGGTATATGTCAATTAATAAAGAAAAGTTACTTCAACTTTTACATGATTTTCTTTACAAGATTCTTAATATTGATATACTGAACAGGATCTATCTAATTAAATGGACTATGAAAACTTGACTGAGAAAGCACGATCTCTGAAAGAGCGGGTCTTTTGGAAAATGTATAAAACTGTTGTCAAAAAATTGTAGTAAGAATTGAAATTCTATTGTAAAAATATCCCCTTGATATTTGGTTGTAAACTGTTTTGAATTTCTTTTGGTCTAATTAAAATTAATGCTATAAAAGTACTACTTATTATTAGAGTTGCAGTGATCACTCCTTACTTTTGTTTCTTACGAAACAATCATCTAGAAGGATGTCTTGTGCATGCTATATCCGTTGTTATCAGAAGACGTTCTTTAGATGTAATATGAAAATTTGAAGAAGTTCTTATTCGTTCTCCTTACCTCACGACCCAAGTTCAAAATTTCTAGAACTTTTTTCAAATATATCTATGACATAATTTCAAAAATAGACACTAACATAAGTTAATCAGTAATATTATTTATAATATAATTTAAAGAGAGGGAAACCTTTCCACTTTCTTAGGTTTAAAAAACGTTTTAATGCTACACTAAAATTCTTGACAATATTACATTGAAAAATAATGCAGATTGTTAGGATGCAGTCTGTTTTGTGTTAATCAGAAGCAGAGTATAAATTCATTTATAATCTAATATTTTTCTTTGAAATGAAATATATGTGCAAAGCCTTTGCAGCCATTTTCTTTTTCACTTTCATTCTAAACTAGTGCTGTTCATTACATTTTCTTCATATAAACCCTCTGTGTCTTCTCTTGATTTTAATCCAACCAAATAAAGGATGCTAGTTAGGGTTAAACCTAAAACTATTAATAACGCGACATTTCGATTCGAATAAAACTTGTGAAATAGAGATATTTTAATGTACTTCTTAATCAAAATTACCTTGAGAATTTCTAATGCCCGATGATCTAAGGGAAAGATTGATACTGTTTCCTCCAGTTTTCTGGTAAAAGTATCTCTTATTTTTACAATCTCTAGATTAATTCCGTGCATGATACATGGAACTATAGCAATTGAAATTAAAGATATCACCGTGAAAACAATAAATTCAATCACACTCGACCCTGAAACTAGTTTTGGGGGCTGATATAGGTCGGCAAGAGTTGACTCTTCTTCGCAGATGAGTATATAAAAGGGCACAAAGAGATGTAGAAAAAATATTGCACAGCAACAAGCGGTTGGTCTAATGAGAAAGTTATATACATCTTGGATAAGTTTAGTCAAAATAAAGTAAGATGTAAAGAAGGGCAAATTCTCGGAGTTATTTTCTATATCATTTAATTTCTCGTTGTATTCGAACAGTAAATATTTACAGTTGTAATAAAAAAGGCACATAAATAAGTGGAAGGAAAAAGGTAAAACAGTAGTTAGAAATATGGTAAAACATTTGCAAAGGAACAAAACCATCAAATTCAGCGCTTCATTTTGTGAGTGGTATCCGAATGTTTTCCTAGAATCAAATCCATCTTTAATTTCACTCCAAGATAAAAGAAAAGAAACTCCAACTAAAGATGCAAAAATTGTAATGATAGTGATGTTAATTAAGATGCCTTTATTAAAGTGTTCCAAATGAAGAGTTTTGGAAACAATGAAGATATTTCGTAAAATTTCTTGTAAATGAATTCGCCGTCTATACAAAAGAAGCCATAGTAGAAATGACAACATGCTCATCAAGTGGTCTAAAACTTCTTCTCTTATAGTGTCAAGAACGAAAGCAGTTATTAATTTTGCAATCGAATAGGATAATAAGAAAAGGGCAAACAAATAGCAAAAACGTGACAAAACATTTAGAACTTTGTTGGAACTGTTCAGTTTCTTTTCCACATTCAGCCCGAAAGGAGTTAAAACTTTGCCCAAGCAACCATACCCACGAAATTTCCAAACTTCATCATCTTTTGATAAATAATTTTCACTACCTGCGCACACAGCGCGCACTTGAAAAAGGGCATCATTCATATTCGAAATTCATCAATCATTTCTTTGGTCACAAGTGCTCTCTTTAAAATAGATATTTCTGTTTTTAATGAAACTATTTATCATTACATAAAAGATTACTTTGTCGTGAAAATTAATTATCGAATGCATGTAATTCTTTATACTTTCAGTTTCAAGCTCTTTTTTCCACTAATGAAATTTACATTCAATTTCATGAGGAATTCTATATCATCAGAAAACTATCTTCATTCTCTACAACTTCCTTCACGTGTAATAAATTTTAATCTTTCCTTCGCAATTCTTTTGTAACTTGACTTTTATACAGAATATAAATTATAGAACGGTCTCCCAATTGCCATGGGTAACCATGGTCATTATATAAGATTACGTAAACTTATTATTTTTTAAAGCAGCCAACAATAAACGACTGATATTCCTAAAGTATTTCAATCATAAAATTCGTTCTCATCTTTATTATTATTATTATTATTATTTTACTTTAAATAAAACATATTTTTTAATGTTTTGTAAGCTTTATTCAATAAGAGTAATTATCGAAAATCTGAGTCATATCTAGATCCACTTGACTTTTTCTTCGAACTGTAGCTCCTTTAACAAGTTCAATATTTCTCTATGTTTTTTCATAATTTCTTAACGCTAAGAGGAGTTTAACAAAGCTACCAAATTAGTTAAGTTTTTAAAACGTAATGAATGAAAGGGCTTTGAATCTGATTCTGCAATTCATACTTTCTGTATGATGTCAATATTTGTATGATCAGTCTTATTTTTAATTAGCCTTATGGAAAAAGATTGTAATTTTATTCTTTTTCTTATAATAGTTCCCTAAATATAATGGCAATGTCGCATTCCCTGTTATGATTTTGTCTGGCATTCAGAACAACGAGGGACATCAAAAATATTGTGCAATATTTTGGGCTATTAGGATTGTAAATTTTCGTTTTTAGATACAATAAAAATCAAAGACTATATTTTCAGCAACTATTTGAAGATCTTGTATTTATTTTACCAAATCAATTTTGAAATGTTTCCAATATTATTGAATGGCCTTTTGATTATTAATACCTTTCCACTTTGCTATAATTGAAAGATACAGACTATTGATTCCTCCAAATGGTCATTTCCCGGGGAAAGTAGATATTGATCAATAGCATTTTCATTTTGCTGCATCAATTGGTCAACAAAACTTGAATTCTTGAAAATTTACTTTCCTTTTGTATAAGTCAATTACGCAGCACGCTTGCCTTATCGTTCCATTTGAAACCTTGAATGGAAAATTAATGCTTAAAAATGATGTACAGTGCGGTGACAGTTAAATTTTTCTGCCCTTTGTTTACACATTTAAAGAGAAATTATCATAATTGATTTTACAATAACTTTATTACTAATAAATCACATTAATGGGCACTTAATAACGATCCCGGCAATAACCGCTCATCTTTGCTTATTGTCAACAACCATTAAATTGAAAGAAGAATACAATGAAATAGAATTTTGTAAACAATGTTTTGCTTCCATTTCTTTATTTATCTCATTTAAGTATATCTTTGCCTAGAGTATGGCAAGAGTTCAAAATTAATATGTTTTGCAAACAAATGGTTAAAAAAATTATTTAAAAGATTGTTAATGACAAAAGTGATGGATATGTCCGATAAACACTGCAGAATTGGGTTTTTTAAATCGGGCCTTACTGTATTAATGCATCTAATAATGAGACCGAGAGAAGCTCTTTGAACAAATAAACAACCGATTTGAAATTGAGCGACGTCGATATTTGCTTCATTACTATTGATCATTCTTTTCAAACCTCTATTCAATTAAAACTTGTAACGCAATTACTGTAAAATCGAAATTGCTTCATTTACTGAAATACATTAACTGAAAAATATTTTTTGCTATACTTGTGAAAAAGTATTGATTGGAAGTCAATTGAAAAACGATTTATAAGTAAGTATAATCAATCGCATCACCTGCATTTACCTACGAATATATGAACTTCTAAGCAAACCATTAATGCATCGATAAAATATATAAAAAGAAATATATCGAGATCTAACACAATATATTCTTCATAAATTAGAAAATATATCCATCTAGATGAGCCCTTATCTTGCTGAGAGCATCTTAGGCATGATTGTTTTAGATTCACTAATAAAAGCTGTAATAAAACATCGCATGCATATAGGTCAAGTGCTTAAGAAATTTTTTACGTATAATTATTTGTAATACACTTTAGATGTAAATATATCTAATGACGTTAGAAAATTTCCCGAGTAATGGGATCTTTTCTAACCATAAAGCTCGTTCACACACACTAACAAATTTGATGTGTGTGTGGAATTTTTGTGCCGTCGGAATTTCTGAGGCCGAATACAAACTAAGGTTTTCAAATAATATTAAAAGTCCTCAAAATATTTGTACTTTCCTTTTTACCTTCCTCCTTAGAGTGAGATAATTTTGATATAAACACAGAGTTCCTTGTACGAATACTATTCTGAAAATTTCTCGTCAATTACAAATTTTTACTCTTTATTTTACCTATTGTGAATCAATTTCTGTATTATCAAAGTAATTTTTTTTTATTTAAACTCATACTATTTCTTCCTTATGAGTAAAAGTAAATTTGAATTCACTGATGAAGAAATTAAAATAATTTTATGTACTACTTACTGCTGAAAATGACAGTTGGTCAAAAAATGAGACTTTAGATAATCGTTTGAAGCATTTTCTCAAATTTCATTTATTTTTCGTATATGATTGTAAAATGAAGTTTTAAAATCAATTCATTTATTATCTGAATTATTCTGATGTGCAAAAGAAATTAAGTAGTTGTGTACAGCATATTATCTACTATTGACTAATGATTGTTTTAATGACATTTTAAATGTTTAAAAAAATGAAAAATAAGAATGTTTTTTGTTAATATATTTGCCCCAATTTTTATTTCAATTATTGAAAAATTATTTACAAAAAAATATACACGTGATGCAATCATGCGTAAATTTATGGAAACTTAATATGGAACTTTTGTTCAAAAAGTCGTTTTATTTTGTTATAACAAGATCCTGTCTTAATAATACTACAGAAAAAATAAAATAACATTTTTTAATCAGATATTTAGCTTGAAAAATACAGTACGATTTATACTAAAAGTAATACATTGAAGAGTCAGAAAAACTGGTATAGCAGGACTTATGCAAATAATGGAGGTGTTAAATCAATTAGCGTAACTCGATGTGGTCGACAGTGCGTATATAAGACAACAGATGACTGAGGAGGCTATTACATCGATTCGTACAGTTATAATGGCAGGTTGTTAATATTTAAGTGATTTTTAACGTGACTAATCGACGATGCACGAGAGAGGGAGCAAAACATTTCCAAAATAGATATTAAATTTGGATTTTCGTGCCCGACCATTTCTAGGGTGTACCGTGAATACCATGTTTCCTGTAAAACTTCAAATCTCCGACATTGGGGTGAATTGAAAAGAGACTTGGTAAAACGGGATCATCGAAACCTGAAAAGAATCGTTACACGAGATAAATGTTCAACATTTCCTCAAATTGCTGCGGATTTGAATGCAGGCTCATCAATAAGTGTCAGTAGCCGCACTATGCAACGTAACGTTATTGATACGGGCTTTCTCAGCCGCAGTCATCTCTTGTATCATTAGTGACTCGGTGATAAAAAAGCTCTGCACCCTACATGGGGTCGCCAAAGCCACCAATAGACTCTTTCTGATTGGAAAAACGTTGTCTGATCTAATGAGCCGATTTTCCAAGTATATCAGGGGGATGTTTATATACGAGTGTGGAGAAAACTCCATGAGTCTATGGATTTCTCGTGCTTTCAAGGAACTGTTCAAGCTGGTGGAGACTCTGTAAGGGTAAGGGACTTGTGCAGGTGGTATGAAAGGGAATGGTTGACGTATGTTGACTCAATTATGACAGGTTAGTGGGGCTTTAACAACTTTGACATCTATATGCATTCATGCCCTGTGTGCATTCTGACGAATGGAAACGATTCCAAAAAGATAATTCGCCACGCCACAGGTCTACAGTAGCTACTGAATGGCTTGAGGATAATCTTCCGAATTTCTTTCCCTCTCTTTTCCCCTTAATTTCTCCTGACATGAACATTATCGATCTTATTCGAAATATTTTGCAATGTGCTGTCCTTAGGAGATCTTTACCACTTCTCACGCCCATGGCTTTGTGGACTGCACTGCAAAAATCACGGTGTGAACTGTTTTCAGAATATCTTCACAAATTAGTCGAATCCATGTCACGTCGTGCTAAAGCTCTTCTGCGTGAATTTGGGGACTCTACAAGATATTAAATAGATTTGCTAGTTTTTTGTTGTTTTTAGCACCTCAGTGTATTTAAGATGAACTAAAGTAAAATGTTCTTACTGAAAACTGAAGGAATTTATTTGTGAAACATATAAGTATTTCAATGAGTAATTTTTTCCATGATTTCCTTTAACAATTTTTCGTATGTCAGTATTACATGAAGATTTAAATAATGTTATCTCATTCATAATTATTTTGATAGATGATATACATAACGTTTGGCGTAGTGTATCCTCTTGGTTTGACACAAATTTTTTTAAATATTAGTAAAAAGAATTTTCAAAATAATGATATATACTTATCTTTTCATTTTTTAATGATTTAAGTGAAAACAAGAATGCTTAAGTTTTTGACAACAAAATGTGAAAAATTCTTTAAAAATTTAATTAAAGATCTAAAAAAATATCTTTGCATTAAAAGTGAAAATTCTAAATAATATTTTATATTCAAAAATTCAATTAGCATAGTTGTTTAAAGTTAAAAAATGTAATACTGAAGATAATTAAAAAGAAATATCGGCTGAGTGTTAACAAAACTTATTATTTTAGAAATGACTTTCAAAAAGTACCGTTTTCACAATGTTTTTTATCCAATGGATGTTTTTATATCAGTTTTAAAGGAAAATTTAAAACATTATCTTGTCTATTAATGAATTGGATTGGTATCTATACTATATAAAAATATCTTAATTGCAAAGAAATATGTATTCTACGTATGTCACATATTAATATGTAAAAAAATCCTATACTTAAATATGACGTATTATTTAATTTTGCTCCAAAAAACTGAATTAATATCCTAAAAATCTATGGAAATTTAAATGAAAAATAAAGATGTTTTTTTAGATTGATAATAACGTTGGTTTCCCTTTCAATGATTTTCGAATAAAATCTAATATAAAACCTTAAAAATGATATAATATAATATAAAACTTTAAAAAAAACTATTTTCTGAATTATAAAATAAATTTCAAATATTTGTTGATAAAAAAATATGCAAAATGTCAGTAAACGAGACGCTTCACACTAAAAAGATGAATGCATTAGAATGAAACTCTACCGCGTTCATACGTGCTATGGTCTTTCTGAAGAAGCACGGTTTAATCTATTTTCCCTCTCTTACGGTTTTCTGGGGTACTTTGATGCTTGTCCAGTAGTCCGACATTCCAGTTTATAGACAAATTGTTGGTCAACTGGACAAACATAAAAGAACTCCAGAAAACCGCGAGAGAAGGGCAAGGGCTAGAAGCATGATCTTTTCTGTGAGACGACAGGCCATGGGACGCGGCTTTAGGCTGATAGAAAAGGCAATTCGTTGTCGGATAACCTCAAGGCAATTGTTCAAAGTAAAACGAAAGTTAATTTACTACATCGCACCATAGGGAGTAATTGCCTCTAAGCTTGGAAAAGTCCATGTTTTTCAGATACACGCCGAGAAAATCCGGACGTTAAAAGGCTTGAAAACTTTACTTTCTCATGTACGAAATGTAAAGAAAGTATTATAATCTTCAAAGATTCAAATTCGATATTTGGACAAAACTTCCCTTTTCCGATCTCTCTGCGACCTGGAAAAACACTTTTTTAGCATTAAATCTGTATTTCTGTTTGCATATCTATCCGTGAAAACGATAATTCAAAAATGCTTTGGACTGCAGATGAAATATCGAATATGGACTTAGGATTTAAGCAGTAGACTTTTATCAAATTTTGAATGAAATCAATTTTTAAGAAATCTGTCTGTCTATTATCTGCCTTCTTGTAAATTATTGCTTACTTAAAAGAATAATTTAACTCTATACAATAGCACATTCCTGCATTTTATTTTTAATAAGTTTGAGATATTAAAAATATAATTCTTTATACTATGGGAAATAATTTGATTTCCATCAGAAGGTTGTTATAATTTCATCTTCAGAAGTAAAACACTAAGGAATCATTCCGATTAAAATCACACACTTTATTTTCCGCGCTTCTTACATGATCTGTGCGAATCCTGTTCAGACAGGAAATACAACAGACACGGCTTTCGCCTGGCGCCTCCATTAATTACGATTGCGCAATATAAACAGTTGCATAGAGAGGATATCTTTCACCACAGAGTATCCCCCCAGTGAGTTTGCGAACGATATTACATTATGAAAATATACTAAATTATAGCACAACAAAAATAATATGATGACATACCATATATACAACAGAGAATTATTCTGTTATATAAAACAATTTGCGTAATCATCAATAATCAAAAGATACATTCATAAAATTTTAAAATTAATACTCATAATGGAACATGAAATTCAAAATTTTGCTAAAATATATAAACAGATCAAGTTATATCTTGAATAATAATTTTTTAAAAAATTAAGTTATGAATTGTTCTAAAATTTTAGGAAATCTGACACGTCTTCCAGATTTAGTTTGAGGAAAGGTTTTACAAATCTGTTTTTCTGGATGCAATGTTAGCTCACTTTTATCCTGCTTTGGTTTATCCACTTGAGGAACAGAGGGAACATTATTATTGTCATCCAAAAGAAACGCTGGTTTGACTTGATCTATTGACACAGATTTCTTTTTAACATTCACAAGAATTTTGAAAACTTTGTCACTTCGTTTGAGGACTATATGAGGACCAGTATAAGGTTGTGAGAGTGGTGGTTGAACGCTGTCAACTCTCAGAAACACATGTGAACAGGTTCTTAGTGCCGTTGGAACAAATATAGAATTTCCTCCATGAGCAGAAGTTGACACTGGTTGCAAAGATCTCATTTTATCCCGTAGCATTGTGACGTATGTTGGATTACATGTAGAAATCTTGTTAGATGAGAAACGATCAGATGGTAGTCGTAGAGTTGTTCCATATACCAATTCTGCGCATGTCGCCTGTATGTCATTCTTAACAGCTGAACGCATACCAAGAAGAACAATTGGTATAATATCAACCCATCTAGATGTCTCATGAGCCTTAATTGCGCTCTTGAGGTGGCGATGCATTCTTTCGATAAGTCCATTGGCCTTTGGATGATAGGGACAGCAATGAATGCGGTTGGTTCCAAGGATGTAATTCAGTTCTTTGAAAAGGTTTGATTCAAAGTTTCTACCTTGGTCTGTTGTAATGACTGCAGGACAACCAAAACGAGATATCCAGCCAGATAAAAGAGATCGACAAATGGTTTCAGCAGTCATGTCCGCTGTAGGTATTACTTCCATCCATCTTGTAAATCGGTCAATTATTGTGAGACAATAACTTTTACCATTAGACGGAGGAAAAGGACCTATGAAATCGTTGTGTATATGCGAAAATCTGGCATCAGGTAAGGCAAACGTACCAAGTGGCGATTTTGTATGCCGATGAATTTTTGATCTTTGACAGGGTTGACAAGATTTCACCCATATTTTTATATCCCTCCTGATATTAGGCCACACAAAACGTTGAGTAATCATTTTTGTTGATGTAGCAATACCAGGATGAGAGAAATTATGTAGGTGTTTAAAAACCTGTTTACGGTAATTTTGGGGGATGAAAGGTCGAGGAACATTTGTGGAAACATCACAGGTAAGCGTGTTATTTTCCAAAGGAAAATATTGCTGTTTCAATATTAAAGATGATGTATTTGATTGAAGAAGTTGTTTGAGTTCATCATCAACTAACTGAGCTGATGCAATTTCCTTATAATCGAGAGAGCTTTTCTGTGAAATTGAATCGATTTCAATCCGGGATAAGGCGTCAGCTACTAAGTTTTCTGTACCTGGAACATGCCGAATATCTGTAGAGAACTGCGAAATAAAATCCAAGTGTCTGAGTTGACGTGGACTGCATTTGTCAGCTTTTTGTTGAAATGCATATATAAGAGGCTTTTGATCGGTATAAATCACAAAGTCACTTCCTTCCAACATGTGCCGAAATCGCTTGATCATCGTATAGATGGCTAAGAGTTCTCTATCATATGTTGACCATTTCTTTTGCGAAGAAGTCAGTTTCATTGACAAGAATGCCAGTGGCTGCCAGGTATTATCACTGAATTGCATTAGAGCACCACCAACAGCAAAATCGGAAGCATCAACCCAAATACTTAGCGAAGCATTTGGTTTTGGGTGATATAATACAGTTGCATGTGCAAGAGCTTCCTTGATCTGTTCAAAAGCTGTGTTGGCCTCATTTGTCCATGCAAGATCTTCTGATTTGGTGTTAACTGTTTTCTTTAAACGCTTTTTATTCTTTTTGCCTTGGAGGAATTTTACTAAGGGAGTAAGTACATGAGCAGCTTGTCGAATGAAGCGTCTATAGTAGTTTAACATGCCAAGAAAACGACGTAACTGTGTGATAGTGGATGGTCTAGGAAATTTTAAAATAGCATCTACTCTATCTGGTAAAGGTTTTATTCCAGCCTCACTAACTTGAAATCCTAAAAATTCTAATGTGGGTACTCCTAATATGCACTTGGAAGGATTAATAGACAATCCGTACTGATTCAAACGCTCAAAAAGTAATCGCAGATGTTGTAAATGCTCTTCTTCAGAAGATGAAGCAACTAAAATATCATCGATGAAAGCGTACACAAAATTTAATCCTCTAAGAACTTCATCAACAAAACGCTGAAAAGTAGAAGCGGCGTTGCAAAGACCGAACTGCATTCTAGTACTTTCATACAGTCCAAATGGAGTAGTTATGGCAGTTTTATGAATATCATCTTCGTGAATAGGTATTTGATGATAAGCTTTTATTAAATCAATATGTGAAAAAATAGTTTTGTCATGTAGCTCTGAAGTAAAATCTAAAATGTTAGGAATAGAGTACTTGTCCTTTTTAGTTTGGGCATTCAAAGCACGATAATCCCCAACAGGTCTCCAATCATTACTATCTTTTTTGGGCACTATATGTAAAGGAGATGCATAGTTACTTTTAGAAGGTCTGATATGGCCCAAATCAAGCATATGCTGAAATTCTGCTTTTGCTGCTTTTAACCGATCAGGAGCTAATCGTCTAGGCTTGGCAAAAACAGGTGGACCAGAAGTTTCAATATAATGTTTTATATTGTGTTTGATTTCTTTAGAAAAGGAAGGAGGTTTAACGATTTCAGGAAACTCTCTTAAAACATCATGAAAAACACTCTTGCCTGTAATAAGTTTAATGGAATGAATTGTAGATGGTACAATTTTGCAACGAGTATTTAATTTGGTAGCATTATCTATTAATTGCTTGTTTCGAAGATCAGGTGAAATATTAAAATAATATAAAAAATCAGCTCCTATTATAGGCACCGAAACAGATGCAATTAGAAATGGCCATCGAAATACTCTTCTTAAATTTAAATCTAATGTCAAAAGTCTCTTACCGTATACATTGATGGAAGATGTGTTCGCGGCCGACAGTTGCTGTATACAATTCTGTTTCTTTTTCTCGGCAAATGATGCAGGGAGCACACTAACATCTGATCCTGTATCGATGAGAAAAGAAACGTTTGATGATCTGTCCTTGATAAATAAGCGACGTGAAACATGAGGCAGCGAGGAGGTAGTCGCTTTTATTCCTCGCTCCAGGAATTTTCTGAAAAATTGCATGGAGAAATGCATTTCGTTGCTGCTTCTTGGAATTTCCTGTGGTACCAACATAAAGTAGGGTCTTTCGGACGGGAAGATGAACGGTGACTTGGACGAGAGTGACTTCTGAAATTTTGTTTCTTGCATGCAATCGAAAGTTCGTCGATTCGCCTATTAAGTCTTTCGATTTCCTGAAGAATTCGATTTTCGCCGGTTGAAGTCATTGGAATCTGACAGAGACACATTCGAAGAGTTCACTTCGATTATTCGATCAGCAATTTCTGCGGCGTTTTCCACAGTTATTGGTGTTATTGATGCCAAAATAGTTTGGACAGATGTTGGCATTTGCTGCAAGAAAAGTTCCAGCAAAAGTTCTTTCGGAACGTCGTGTGAAGCGGCACGACGATTCATAGTCCTTA
>JAOUZG010050330.1:1582285-1594845 GCA_026289955.1 Argiope argentata | reverse complement strand
TTTTATTTTTATGTACACAAAACCTAAAATTTGTCGAGATGGATCCAACAAATATCAGTTTTCATATAGACAAAAATCATTTGATTTCAAAAGTTATTTAATTTTATTTTAAATGTATTGGCCCCTCTCTTCTGTTTTATTTATCAACTTTTGTTTTATTTGCTCTTTTCTAGAAAAATAAGCACTTTTAAAGTACTTAAAAATGATTTTAAAATTTCAGCACTATCGATGATGGTATGCACCTTTTAAGCTTAATTGAATGCACAACCATAAATCATTTTTCTTTTCAATATATTTTTGTTTTAAATTTAATATTGATTAATTAAATTTATAGTAATTTATAAAATACAAACACAAAATCAGCATTTTTTTTCTTGTCATTATTACTACAAAAATAACTACAAAACTGTTAATAAGAATAATTAAAAAGTTTTATTATTTTTCACATTTCATTGTTATTGATTTTGATGAAAACATTACAATTAGTTGAATGGTACGATAAATATTTACAATAACTGACAATAAGATTGATACTATTAGAAATGAAAAAGACATTAAAAAAAATGGCTAGAAAAGTATTTTTAAATTCGATAAATGTGCAACTTGTCTCATTTTACAATCCTTATTATATTCATTGCATTAAGCACTCAAAAAATTAAATTAGAAGCAAAAGTGATTCAATTCCAATAAATTCAATAATGCATCAATATAATTGCAATTTATTAAAGCAATGGAATTTTATTGCATTGGCTTCGTAATTTACATATCTACAAATTCCAAGATAGTTTGAGTTTTTTAAAAAAATTACAGCTATTATTGCTACCATGGGCTTTTATATTCATTGAAAGCTAATCGGATCACTTTAAGAAATTATCCAAGATTTAATTATAAATTTAAGCACCGTCTTGACTAGAATCCCACGAATTATGAAATAAGAAAACTGCCGATATTCACTAAGTAGGAGAAACGGATAAAGAGCGATAAATGCACTATAACGTAAACCTAAGTTTTTAGGTTTACCAGACAGCAAATCCTGAAGTGACGTCACTTTCGTCGTCGTTTGTTGGGGAAAGTGCCGACGATATTTTGCCGTGTGATAGGGCCTTTAAGCCGTTGCTAATTCGACGCACCAAATCGTTCGTCTCCCGTTCGACTCACTGGTAGGGGAGTACTGTAGCGTCAGCCTTATAAGTCAGATATTATCCTTCAAGCTGAAGGGTCCCTTTTGCTCGAACGGTATATAGCTCGGCTACTGGCTCAAACGTCGCAGGTTCGTACCGCGACCTTCACTAGCTACAGCTTCTTACATGATCTGTGCAAATCCTGTTCAGACAGGAAATACAACAGACACGGCTTTCGCCTGGCGCCTCCATTAATTACGATTGCGCAATATAAACAGTTGCAAAGAGAGGATATCTTTCACCACAATACCATAAAAGAACCTATGCATTTTCTAATTCATTAGCAACTATGCTACTTGAGTAGCTTTCAATCTTTACTGAGAATGGCAACACATGGGACAAGGCAATATTAATAAGATTTGTTTTGTAAACAACAAAAAATAAGCATGTCGGCAGTCTGTGCTGCCGGGAATTCTATAAAACTTAAAGTTTCCAAACAGTTTGTGAAAGATATATTTTTAACCCATGTTCGTCATGCTAGAAAAGAAAGGCAGTCAAGATGGTTAGGTTATTACTTCACGAAACTTTCAACCCCTGTGTATCTTGCCCGCAAAGAAAACTACCGTAAGACGGTATTAAAACCCCTAGAAGAAATGCCATCTTTAGAAGAAAGACTTAAAGGTTAACTATTTAGAATATCGTTATAAATATTATATACTATTTATATTGTTAAACATTTTTAGAGGGATTAATTTTTCATTTAAATGTAAGACCTGGTATCCTATCAGGTTTCTTTCCCTTACTTACCCAAACTTTTATGATTGAAGGTATTTCTTCGAATTAAACTTTTACATTTTCTTTTAAAGAACTTAATGCGCCGGATCCTGTCTTGGATGAAAGAATCAATATTGGTTATGCAAAATCAAAAATCAAGAATGTCAGTCTACAAGACAGATTGGAATGGAGAAAACTTTGTAAAGCTAACCAAAAGCTGTATATTGATGAAGACAAAATACGTA
Source organism: Argiope argentata (assembly GCA_026289955.1). Taxonomy (NCBI): domain Eukaryota; kingdom Metazoa; phylum Arthropoda; class Arachnida; order Araneae; family Araneidae; genus Argiope; species Argiope argentata. The sequence continues at coordinate 1,592,705 of JAOUZG010050330.1, read as the reverse complement.
AGTTCCAATTATCTGGGTATATAAATGATAAATTCTTTTTAAGCCATTTAAAATTCTAAATACTATTGTTTGCTTCATACATGTTGAATTGTTAATTTTTACAGTGATGGGTAAATTGGTTCTGTATTTTAAATTGCGAGTTTAATTTTTTTAAAAATTTTTACCAGAAATTTAGTTTGTTTATACTTTATGCAGATAAACTATTCATCTGCCTTTCTTCATAAATTATAAAACATAGCTATATTTTATACTCTTGTTTTTAATTTTAATGAAGGTAATAGATTTAGGAATATAATATTAAAAAATTGTCTAATAGTGGATATGCTATATATACATGTGTGTTTGTGTGATATATTATTAAAACTTATATATCAAATATTTTCATTTCTAAACCTAATTTTGAATTATCTAACATTTAGAAAATATCTTTTTGACTCTAAATGGTATCTGTTGAGATTTAAATTTAATACTCAGATTTTACTCATTTCAAAATTTATATTAAATCCTTTTCAATTTTTTTTCTCCTGACACTGGATTTGTATTAGTCTTCTGACTAAAAAAAATTTAGAAGGCAAAAATTTCAATTTCAGTCATAAATTTTCATATAGGTTTGTTATCATTTTTTATTCAAAATGTTCTTTCAAAGTTTTTGGTTGAAAAAAAAATTGAATTGAGAACAAATTTGATAATAAATGTCTTATTTCATTTTTTTAAAGTACCTATCTGAATTCTTATTTATTCAATAAAGTTGTATTTTTTAATTTACATAATCTTGTAAAAAAATTGAAAAATGAAAATTTTAGAACGGGTGTTTTATAATGATTATAAAATGATTTAAAAAGAAAATAACTTCTCTTAAAAAGAAATATCTGTTTAGAGAGTCTCATTTCAAAGAAGGAGATAGTTTTCCCATTTTGCCAACAATTTAATCAAGGCTTTGCCTCTGTCTAAAAGTTTATAAGATTTAGAAGAATAAAGCTGATCCACCCATTTCTGCTCTTAAACTAGCATGCTTACATTTTATCATTGGAACTATATTTTAACAGATTCCTTCATATTTTTTAATTATTTTGAAATGTGTCTTAAATACTTGATTTTGAATTGCATAAAGGATAGAATATTTTCTTTTTGTAGAAATCTGAAATTAATTTTCTTATATTTTGTATTTCTTTATTTCATTTCACAGAACCATTATCTGAATATTTAATTTTCTTTGTTTATAACAATGTGTAGAAATGTATTTTGCAATTTTAATAAATTGGTTTTAAAAAAGGGAGCTGATTTTCATCCATGCATTATACATTTTTGTTGATTTTCGTATAGAATAAAGAAGTTTTAATGTTTTTAAATATATATATAACATTTGTTAACTAAAATTTCCACAATTTTAAATTAATTAGTTTGGTTGGTTGATTGGTTGGCTTCAAAAAGGTAAAAAAATAAAATACATTCAAATGTTTAACACCCACATAAAACAGACATTTTAGTTGGGGTGTGTGATCAATTAAACACATAATTTAACCATATACAACGTATAAAATCATGTAAATTTTTTAAAAAATATTAAAAAACCCATTAAATCTGGTATTTTGTTATGTATCCAAAAATTATTTATTGACTAGTGCAGTTAGTTCAGTTATGGAACTGAAAAAATGATCTGCAATTTGGTATGTGTACAACATTTGGGATGTGACCAATATAGACATATTCTAACCATATGTAATATTTGAAATAATGTTCATTAAAAGCATTGAATATATTTTATTAAATTTTATATAAATCCTTAATATCGACAGCTTTGTTCAATCATTTCATTATAAACTGAACAAAAATTTACATAAAATGGTACTATTCAAAGAAGTTTTTAATTTTATGATATTCATTTTGTTATATTTTACTCCAAAGCCTATCTTTTATATTTAGATATTTTAATAGAACTCATCTCATATCAACTGTCTTTATTTAAGGAATATATTTTTTATCATCAAGAAAATGCAGATAAAAATATATTACATACTTTTGAATTCAAAAAGTGATGAGTAGAACCTAACATTCCTGTTTCTTGTATTTGAATTAGTTGCTTTCAAAAAAACTAATAGCATATAGTCCATTTCTCAAATTCCATACGTAGATCACGATTCAGACAGAATTCAGATCTGAACTTGGCCTATTCCATTCTTTTAGTTGTATTTATTTGAGGACATGAAAATTTTTTAATCTAAAATTTTGAATCTATTAGAGGATGATTCTAAAATCATAGGATGAACCTTAAGGATAAGTTCACCAAAAGAAGTCATTTTTACCATAAATTGTTTAGATATAAATGCAAAAAGGTATAAGGGTAGGTATATCAAGGTCAAAAAATTAAGTAAAAGGAAAGCAGATAGGCTGGTGAAAGAGGCTAGAGACTTAAACTCGGATATTACCAGCACCATAACTTTGGGAGATGCTAATGCATTTGCGATATACAAACTGAGGGAAAAACACATCAAACAAGATCATCAATTATGTGTCAATACAGACATATTATTACCAAAACTATCTCAAATCTTAAAACCCTACACTTCTGTGGAATGACCATCAATAAAGATGGCACCAGAACCTACAAATTATAAAGGAACTGTCCAGTGGAGGAACTTACCCCGAAACACATCTTTTCTTGCCCGGCCATCATAAGAAGATTACAGGCCATTGATTAATTTTTCTTTCGGGGAGACCTCTACAATGACAAGATTGTGAACATTGCCAAGGCTGTGATTCTGGTACATGGAATAATTTGACTTGACTTCAAATGGACGCAAACCAACCACCCAAAAGGAAAGAATACTCCAAAGTATATGTATAGCACTGGTCCAATTGAATATAAATTTGCAGTAGTATAATATTTAGTTGCATAAATAACAATATGTAAAATGTGAACTTGGCTTTGGTTAGTCAGTTTTTTTTTAACACTTAAAAGAAATGAGAAATTAAGAAAAATTAGCTTACAGCACTTGTTTTTATTTTATTTATTTCCTTCCCTTACTTGGGAAATTCTAGTGTATTTCTTTATGTATGCAAATGCTTATTTTTAATTTTTGTTATTTGTACTTCGTAGTGATTTACTTTCAATTTTAATTATTTGTTTGAAGAAATTCGCTTTTTTCATTTAGTGAAAAGATATTTTGAAGTATTTATTAGGCATTGCAACATTTCCTTCATTGTATTTATGATAGTATTGACACATTATTTTAGGCTCAATATTTAATATATCCTGTTGAAATTTGATTTTCTTATTTTCTTTTTTCATGGCATATTTAGCTGCAAAGGAATTATAATCAAATTTAGCAGCACTTTGTTAAGAAATTATGAAACTGAATTCTATTTGGATGCTATAAAAAAATATCTTGATTCTTTATATTTTAATTTAGAACACCTGTTGTTTAATTATGATCTGGAAGAAAAGTAATAAATATAAATTTCCTGGTATTCAATGATAACGTTTTATATTTGAAACAATGATTGACTACTTATAACAGACAATTAATATTTGTATAATTTTGCTTTGTATGAATACTTTAAATGAGTTTTAGGAAGCTATTTTCCATTTTTTGCTTAAATGCTATGTAATTGCCATTCTTAATCTTGATTTCCTTATGACCAAATAAGGTACACTGAATATTTTATTATTGATGAGATAATATATGATAAAGTAAAAAGAATATATTTGAAGTAAAATGAGAACTCTTTGCCCATTATTGCTTTTTAAATATACTTTTGTATAAATAATTTTCAATTTCTCTTTAAACTATCAAAAATATTAGTTAAAACGTTGTTCATTTACAGATTTAGCTTATGAAATTAGGAATGTTCATTTTATTTTTTTCCTTCAAATTTTATTTAAATTACAATTTTAACTAAATTAAATTCATTTTTTTAAAAATTGTGTTTTATTGACAAAATGTGACTTTGATTTTCCCATCTTAACTCTGAAGTCAATTCATATTTTAAGATATATTCCATGTTTCACTTGTATATTTCTTTCAGAGGAGATTGATGTAACAGCTGTGAAGAAAGATTGGTTGGCCACAGATGGTCTGGAAGCACTTCAAAATGTAGCTGATCATTATGGAATATTTTCTGATCTGTATCAGCATGGCTACTTCACACCTCAAGTGCCTCTCACAATTAGATATGACTATGACAATGAATATGTCTCTCCGGTCTATAGTGGCAACATATTACATGCATCAGAGGTACATTCCTTTGTTCTGATGGCAAAATACTACAAATTATTCTTTTCCATAATTTTTTTATTATGTGGGGGTTTTTTAAAAGTATAGGTAGCAAAATTTATAAATAGCATTTGTAGTGCATTTGGTTAAGTAAAAAAATTAATTGAATTTTCATATTATCTTGAATCTAAAAAACTGCTGCTATGTAGAATTTTTTAAAAAGTGATTTATATCATTTTGTCTTCTCAGCAGATTTCAAAATTTGTATCCATATAGAATACAAATTTTGCATGAGTTCTTAAAGCAAATCACTATTAAAAGAGTAGAATATGGAGTTCAAATACATTTGAACATAGCTATTATCTGATATAATATTGTCTCTTCAAGCATTACATTTGATTATGGATCCTAATCTGAAATGATCGCCATAAGAATTTACTTTTTTTAGAATCGTTCAAGTAATTCTATGTAAATGTAAAAATATCTTTTATTCCATTTATTCCATCTTTTATTCCTAAATGAATCACCAAATTGAATCAGTAATAATTTTAAAAAAATAATTTAAGTAACATTATTTTTTAGAAGGACTGCTGCTATTATATTAAAAATAATTGCACATTTTGAATAATTTTATTAAAAATAATTACTGAATATGTTTTATAAATTCAGTATGATCTATTGAAGTATTCTTAGTAATCACTTAATTGTGCCTGTTGTCATTTTGAATATCTCATTACAAATGTGTTAATAGATAATATTTCTTTGCTTTTTTGTATCACTTGATTGTGGTTATGCTTTGGAGACTTTCTGAAGTTATTGATTTTTATCTTTAATTTCTATTCTTTTAACAGTGTTATAGAGAATTTAGTTCAATTTTTTTTAATTCTCTTGTTGCATTAATTGTTTTAAAGAATTTGTTAATCTTGTGCTGTAATGTTCTACTCTATCTTTTTTTTATCTTATTATTATTTATATAAATATTTTTGTTAAAATTGTTATGAATGATTCTTTTTTGCCATTATATTTATATAATGTAATATTAAATATACATGTCAGAATATAATTAAGTAAATCTTCTCAAAATATGATTGATCTTTCAATGAATGGTCTGTAAAATAAATAGACTTTTTTAATTTGTAGGTTACAAATGCACCACATGTTTCATTTGATAGTAAACCTGATGATTTATGGACATTAGTTCTAACAAATCTTGATGGTCATTTGCTGGATACACACTCTGAATATATGCATTGGTTTATGTGAGTCTCCATCTCTCAATACTAGTTTAAATGCATCAAAACAGAAAAGAAAATTAAAATTATTGACATTTTTTTAAAATTATGGAAGCTATTTCTGTTTTTTATTGATGCAATTTAATTTTCCTGAATTTAATCCAATTTAAAAATTAATTTGTTTTTATAAAAATGTGTCTATTTGTCTGAAAATTTATTTTAAAATAAAAAATGCATTTTAATTTTTTTAAAAATATTTAATTATTAAAACAATTTTATTTGAATTATTTGCATTGTAATTTGAAGTAGCATTGGTATTTGTAAGTTATGTTTCTGATTCTTTTACTTCAAAAATGAGGAATATGTATATTATTTCTAATTGTCTTTTCATAGGCTGAATACTGAGGTTTATCAATATATAACAAGGCATTTACTGTTCCAGTATACACACACAATTTAAAGAATGATTTCTTATCAGCATTTTATTTCAGTATTTATCTTTAATGTAGTTTCTGTTAAGATATAAAATTATATTAAGTACATAAAGTTTAAATAATTTTTTATAATTTCTGAATTCGATTTTTTATGATTGCAAGTAAATAAATAGTATTTTATAAAAGGAATAATCTGATGTAATGTTGCTTTTTAAAACTGTATTTTACCATAAACATATTAAAGCAGTTTTAGTAATTTTAATATGACCATATCTTATTTACTTATTACTTTTTAGAGGAAATATTCAAGGTAGTAATGTGAAATCTGGTGAAGTTGTATTTGATTATCTTCAGCCTTTCCCAATGAGAGGAACTGGTTATCATCGCTTAGTATTTGTTTTATACAAACAGAAAAAGAAGCTTGACTTTTCATCAATAAAGAAACCAGCCCCTTGGTAATTTTAAAATTCATTTGTTTTGTGTGATATGAATTTCTTAAATTTTGAGATAATTGTGAAAAAAATGTTTTATTTACTGTGAAGATAACAATTATTTTAAATTACTTTCTTGATCATACTTTTTAATTCTAAAATATTAAATCAAATAAAAATAAAATCTTTCTTAATTGAATTAATTAATTACTCTAGGACCTGCATCTAATCTGTAGATGCACAAGCAACTAAATATATTTTTGAATTTGAGCTCCTTCTCTCTAGCTTAAGAGAAATAATCATTTTGCTGATTAATTTATTATTTTTTCCTTTGGTCAATGGCTTTTAAGTATCAATCAGTTAGGCCCCTTAAACAATATTATGCATTAATATTATCAGGATAATTTGAAATCTAGTATTCTATAGAATGACAATTTCTAATCTTTCCATAGAATGACAAACTGGCAATGCAGGGAATATATCTCTGGTGATCTCTTTTTATTTTTATTTTTAATACTTTAGCTAAAAAAATTATTATAGCAAAGATGAATATGTAAGTATCTATGCTTATTTACTCTATTGACTAAAGTACTCACAGATATTAGGTAGCTCTGGTGACTAGAGCCATCAAACTTGACATATATATGTATAGTGTTTGGAGGGTAAGAATATATAACTCGAGTTTTTCTAAATTTTAATAAAAATTAAGCAAAATTTTGGCATTTTCCAGCTGTAACTTTCAAAAGTATGACAGCACAAAAATGAATTTTTTATCACTGTGTGATTCAAAAAATTATATTTTAATACCTTTTATTTTGAGCTATAATTTTTAAAAATGTTTTATCAGTTTTTGAAAAATATTGTATATTTTTTAACAATTTATTTCTCGTATGCTCTGAAAATATTTTACTGGGAAAACCATTAAGTACAAGTTACTTAAAATAATTAATTAAATCCTTTATTAATTAATTATTTTAAGTAACTTGTACTTAATGGTTTTATCTTGTTGTCAGTTACAACTAAATATAAATAAAAAATATGCTTATTTTAAAATAAAATTAATTCCTTTCTTATTGCAACAAGTAGGTTAATATTTAATGTATTGTTTTTAATAATAACAAAAAAATAGGGTTTTTTGTAACAATTTTTTCCCCACATAATTGAATAAAAATTCCTTAATAGCCTTCTTTCATTGTTTTTCAAACTTTTTTTAAATCATTTTTTCATTTTTGAGGAATAAATGTCTCTTAAATATTTATCTTAACATTACTTTTTTTTTCATATTTTGCCTGAATAGTATTTATCTTTCTATAGAATGCCTTTGAATTATATTTAATGAATGTCCTGGCAAAGCATACTATAATTCTATTTCACACTTTACCTAAAATTGTCAGCAGTTTTATGAAATACCTAGTTTTTTTTTTAAAGATATTGATTTTTGATACATTGCTGGCATTATAACTAAGCTTATGATAACTAGTAACAGCTTAATGCTAAGTGGCTTAATTTAACTTTTTGAAAATGACAATTTATTAACTGAACTACTTATTAAATTATTAACTGAATTACTTATTAAATTTGCTTATCCTCTGTATTACATTCACATGAAATTCTCTTGCTTCTGTCTTACTTTTTAATCTGAAACTCGGGATTATTTTATATAGTTATTCTAACATTCAAGAATATTAGAATAACATTATTATTTTATTTAGTTCTGAAATGAATAGGAATTATTTACTTCATTAACTTGCATTTTCCTGTAAGACAGTTTAAAAAAAAAATTCTTATAACTACCCTCAGTTTATTGGATCTGAGTTTTTGAAAAAAAAATTTCTATAATGGGTTTAATTACTCCTTTAGCTCAATTATTAGGTAAATGCTGACTTTAAAATTTTCTTTTGATCTCTTTTTAATCTGAAAAATCCCTGAATGTGACTATCTTTAAGGGAGAAATAATCAAATGTTTAAAGAGATATTATTTGTTTTTATGTATTTATATTAATTTTTGGTAGATAATACTTTTTTATATATTTAGTTTGAGTCTGAAGGAAAGGACTTTTAAAACATTTGATTTTTATAAAGAACACCAAGATTCACTAACACCTGCAGGCTTAGCATTTTATCAGTGTACATGGGATGAGAGTTTGACTGATTTTTTCCACAATGTTCTGAGTAAGTTAACAATTATATATTATGTGTTACGTTTCTCTACTTGTAGCATTTTATAATTAAAAAAAGTATTGTAGGATGTTGCTAACTATGTATGTGTATAAATATGATATTCTCACAGTTGTTTAATAAATGATTATTTGAATAATTTAGCATTTTTATGATATTTAGTTTTATTTAATGTGTTTGCCTAATTAATTGCACAAAATAGTTCAGCAGTATTCACAGAGATACTCTTATTGAGATTTGTTAAGGCTCTTAGCTCATTCTATTAAGAGTGAACTAAGAACCTTCAATAATGATTCTTAATATATTTTCTTAATAATATTTTTAGTATTGCTTTTGTCACCTATTCACATTATTTTGGAATTATCCATTTGAAGATTTGTCTGAGAAATGTGATCTTAGATTGTATTTGTACTAAAAATGTGTTTTAATAGTCAATGGACTTAATTTTGAATATTTATTTCTATAAAATATTTTTTATAAATGATTATTTAAATGATTTAATGTTTCTGTGATATTCATTTTTTTTTTAATTTTATGACTTTTTTTCTTGAATTTAGGCCACATTGCAACACTTTTGCCCATTAATTTCTGTATATAAAACAAATGTTATATCCCACCCTTAAAAATTTGTTCAGAGAATACAGAATAATACAGTATAAAAATAAAACTTTTACATTTTGTTTGGAAATTTTTTTCCGTCAAAAATTAAGGATATCATTGATTTAAACAGTATTTTAATTTATATAGTAATGAAAAAATAAATATGTGAATATTACACTGGTATTAGATTTGTCTCTAGATAAACTGCTCTAGTTAGTACTTAAAGATTTGCATCACTTACAAATATATCCAGGCTATACATTGGATTAAAGACATGCTAATCAACAGCTACAAATATTCTACCTATGAAAAGTGATTGGTTGAAAGATTTCAATTTATTTATTTAATCTTTCATCTTACTTAAAATAATTAAATAAATTAATGAGCATGATAAAATTTCCTCATAAATATAATGAGAATGATGTATAATTTTTCCATATTTAATTCTTAGGCACTAATAAACATTCATTCCTTAGTTATTATATTTAAGCATTAATTGTCCTTATCATCTGGTTTTACACTATGTTACATTTATAATTAATCTTGATTTTTTTATTGTATGTGAATTAAATGCTTAGCTCTCAAAATAAATATTATGTAAAATTAGTTTTTATTTAATTAATCTGTATAAGAAATTATTATCATTATTATTTCTATGTACACTAAACTGAGCCATAAGGCTAAAACAGCTGTATGCTATCTGATCCTGTTTAAAGCTTTCTTATATCATCCCTAGACCAATTGTCCGAAAAAATTTCTTTATAGCTTACACAGCGTTTTTTATTTGCTCTTTGCCATCTAATGGAGGTATCAGTGCAATTCTTGTATTATCATTTGGTGGCATTCTGGATGTAGTATTAATTTGTGCCATTTTTTAAATCTTTTTTGTCAAAATTAAGATTGGAAAAAAATTTATTATACAATTACATATTTGAAGTTTCCTTTAGACAATATATTTGAAGAATCTTCATAAAGTATGTAGTTTAATTTCCGTTTTCGTGAGTTATTAAGTTTCCAAATTTCACTACTATAAAGGAGAACTGTTTCATTGAACATATAAAATGTAAGTTTACTTTGTCCATTAAAAATTATAAATATTTTTACTAATAAAAATGGACAAAATTAATTGTTTTACTCAATTTTAATCATTACTTATTATAATTTTAAAAAATTTACCATGATTATATCTTTGTTTCATAGATATGCAGGAACCTGTTTTTGAATATATTGAAAAACCTTTATACATTAAACCTCAAGTTCATTTTCCACATTTGGAGCCTTTTAATAAGTAAGTATAAACAAATTGCATTTTGAAAATGAATAAAATCTTT
>JAOUZG010050330.1:1565040-1582275 GCA_026289955.1 Argiope argentata | reverse complement strand
GCTAGTTTTGCTAATTATATAAAGGTATTTTCTTTGTGGTTTTTGATTTCTCCTCTCTAAACAGAAAAAGTTCTCATAGATTAAAGTAAAAGATTTTCCTGGCTTGGGAAATACTATTAATGTGAGCGAAATGAAAACTTATTTTTTATTCGATTATTTTTTGTTTGTTTGTTTTTGATCTCCTTTAACATGTCTAAACAAAAAAGTCATTGCATTTCAGGAATAATTTTCTCTATTGTCAGAATTTATTTTGTTTTAAAATTATATCAGCTCATTGTTGTTTATTTACACATGATTATTATTTATTTATAGGTCATTTGTTTACTCTACTATTAACAAAATATTTAAATATTTTCACTGCTAGTAATATCATTCAATAATTTTAAAACTTTTTATTAATACTTAAAAAAATGTAAATTATAAAATTTACTATGATCTTTCAAATATAAACATACTGAATGATTGAATGCTTTCAAAAATTGAAATAAAATAGTAGATATTGCTGAAGAACAGAGAAAGAATTTTTAGCAACATATATTTTTACAATATCACCTATTTTTTAAAGAAAAGAAAACTAAATAAATTGTTGCATATAACAAAAAAAAGTTAGAATCTGTTGTCTTAATCTCCTTATATGAAAGGCAAAATTCTTAGAAAATGAAATTATTGAAATTAATGCAAATCTAATGCATTAGTTGAACAAGCCAAACACTTCTTTACTAACAAAATCTAATGTGATACAAAAAACTTTTAGTGAGAAAACTGAAAACTTGCAATAGTTAAATTGTAAAAAATTTTCTAAGAAACAAACATTGTTAATAAAATTTACAGATTTTTATATTCCAGATTGGTTAATTTATGTTTCCTATCACTTTTTTTTCCTGTCTAGAAATTGGTTTGTAAATGATGTTTTGGTGTAATATTTTTTCTTAATGCTGACAACTAGTTTAACAATTTTAGATGTGCAAGTTTCACAAGGAACTTGTAGTTTTTATATTTGTATAAAAATTGGATACTTTCTTCTGCAGCTTAGCAGATTTCATAATAGCACATGCTTCTATAATCAAAACATAAACATATATTAATAACATGCATAATAAACATATATTAATGTTGATGGTCATTAATTTTTTTCCAGAAATGTTTACAAAATTTATATTTATAAGATGAAATTTGACAACTAACAGGAGTCATTCTCATTCGTAATTACATGCACATGCTGAATATATACACATGTTGAATACCATGATGTGGAATACAACAGGTGGACATATCAATCCATAAGCCATTACAATCTAATTTAATTTAATGAGCAAAGCAGACAAAAAACGATTATGTTCCCAAACAATGTTTCATAGAGCGATTGTTGCTGAGACATCATGATGTCACATGCTTGATTCACTGGTATAGTCTGCAGATTAGTTTGAAAATATCTACAGGGAAGAAGGTTTGGCAAAATAGCATTACGAATGCGATTCTTACGGATTTGAGCAAGTTCTGTGGAGCTTTAATCGAAGAGATTGTGTCTTTCTAGTCAAGATTAGGAGGTTAAAGATAGATTGCAACAATATCAATGAAGTAGTTGAAAAATAGAGCCAGAGCTACTGAAGAACTTGGAAGTTTGCATTTTGCTCACACGAGGAGGAAATAATAGACTTAATACAGCAATAAACTTTCTAATGAAATAAATGAAATGCAGAAAGCATATGAAATTATTGCATTGTATGTTCAGAACTGTCAATCTATTAAAGTAATAGCTGTGTGCACTGCAAGTTTATTTACTGATAATATTAACAGCTCATTTTCACCAAATTTTGAAATGTGCCAATCCTAAATATCTAGAAAATTTTCTCTTAAAAAAGTATGTATTATAAATAATAAATTACACTAATTGAAATTTGAGTGTGTGTGTATATATATTCGGAATTGAACACATTATCCTAAGTAACATGGATTCTTATGGGAAAAAATGTTTTGCTTACAAATAAGATTCAAGAATGAATTATCCTTGTTAAGCAAGGCTCCATTCAACATTTTTTTTCTTTTAAATTTGAATGCAATAGCAATTGAAAATAAGTTCATCACTTCAATGCTGAGAAGATAAAAGCAAGAATATGCATTGATATCTTGCAGATTGTGCACTAAATTGTAAAACAGAGTAGAGCGTTTTCATGTATAGTAATAGTTTATTGCAAATGAGTTATGTCCTTCTGAATACTAAATTGTCCTGTAATCTGGAAAGTAAGTCGCTGAATTCATAATAGAAAAATCTGCACATAAGTAAATGAAAAGGAAAATGCATATTGATTTTAAAAAAATTATTATGTGAACTGTCAGGAAATGAATTATATTTATGAAAATAACATGCTAGAAATTTATTTTTAAAAAATGCGATATAAAGCAATGTTGGATGGTATGGTTGAAGCAATTATCATAACCACTGACACCGACACACTTGCAATGACTAAACACACACACATATATACTTATGTATATGTTCTCTGAATTTGCTTATGTGTCTGTCTAGTAGAATATCAACTTTAATTGTAATGCTCAGTTATAGATCTTAATTACTTTTTTTTAAATACTATAATGCAAAATTAGTGAGAATACAATAGCAACAATGAAAGCTATTTTGAAATGGAATATTAGAAGTTTTCGTGTTTCATATTAGTACACTATTCAAAACAATGTGCATAAAGATTGAGTAGAATTTTATGTAGTAATTCTAAGCAATTTGTGATAGTTCAGTATTTCTTTATTAAACTTCTTATTAATAACAATTATGCTGGACCTTTTATGATTTACATGTTATGATTTATTGTTTTAAATTTATAATTCATTATTCCAATCTTTAATTCTTAATCTTTCTAAAAAGTTTTTTGGTATGAAATGGTGAACACTGTAAATGAATAAATGATCGATAATTTTTCTATTGTTGATAAATTTTAATCATTTATAAGTGTTTCGTATTTTCTTAGTTTCATATTTACCACTGCATGTGTTTGAAAATTTACTCGTGTGATAAGAACTACATGTGGTGTTCTTAAATCATATCTTTTAAAGAAATGTCCAGTAGCAGATTTTTGACTATTTATGTGTGAATGTTTATTCGATAAGTTTCCAAGGAACTGAAAATGAATATTCATAACTATTTTCATTGCTCAAATTCCAGCAAAGAACAAAAGTAGTAAACTGCAATGAAGTTCTTATTCAATGTCCAGAAACGATATATCAATGGGTAATTTTTGGCTATTCTTTCTTTTTGACGATAAATCGGTGGAATGGGGTTAATACAAAAGTACCAGAAAATCGATTGCTTATTTTGAACTCTGTTATCCCAATTGATTAAAACCATAATTTGGTACAGAGCCACACTTGAAGTTACAAGATCATATTTAAAAATTCATTCATTTAAGCCATTGCTTTTATAAGCATGCAGAAATACTCATAGATATGTGACCAACCTCTTGATGGATTTTATTCCAAAATTCGATTAAAATTTATTCAAAAATCGATTTAAATTCAATTCGAATCAAGCTTTTCATCATATTTTATTTATACAGCTATTTTATAGTTATCGTATTCACTTATTCTCGAACAGATAGGCTTCTTCTGAATGGTTTTCATCTAAAATTTGATACAAATCTACATATTTGTTGTAAAAACAATGAAACTAATTCCATACATCTCATTCAAACTTTTTTTTGAGATATTGTGTTTATAAATAGAACGGCAGGTAAATATATTCCTACAAATATGTTTATTTGATTCAGAGATCTAAAATGTGTGTCTAAATCTGGAATGCAAATTTGTGACGATTATAATACTTTGCCTTGTATATTTCGCATACGGATATTGGGAAGCGCATCGCTTCAAAACAAAATGTATTTTTCATACTAAATGTATAATTATTCAAGTAGATATTGAAATCGGGATATAATAAAATTAGTGAACAGTTAAGTTTAATGAACATCACAAGTTGCGATGTAATTTTTCACGTGTGGCGTGTATCCTGCCATGGAAGTGAATGTAACAGGACTTCATACCATTACTACATTCTCTAGGAAAGAAAGAGTCTGCAAGCTTTCCATCTCTATATCTGAAGTGCCTCCGGTGGGAATTTTAACTGTAAGTAATCTTTAGAAAAATTATTCTTTGCGCCTTTTGCGATTTTGAAAATGTAGCTATCCAATTTTTAAGATTTAAAGTTAATTCAATATCACGTTTTATTAACCTTTTTTTATTCTTACACTCATTTGATCATTAGCTAAATATCCTGAAACATAAAGATGAACCGATTTGTCTACGACTTTCCTTACCCTTTATTTCGTTTTTTCTGTCCATTCTCATGATGATTATGAACTTTGTATTCAATATAATTCAGGTAACACTTATTATTTGAAGAATAGGACCTTACTTTTTTCTTCAGGCAATATTGATTGTAAAAGACAATATTGATTATAATTTTGTCACTTACAATGTGTAATAATTTTATTCTAAAAGTTATATGTCGCCATGTCGAACCTTTTTCTACACCTGTTGACCGTTGGTTCATTTTCAATCGAATGCTACTGTAGATGTACAAATGTTGTCATGAAAATAAACCAACACTATTCCAACCCTCTGTATTATCGAACTCTTTGTATCTCCAACATTTGTATTATCGAACTCTTTGTATCTCCAACATTTGTATTATCGAACAAATGTTAGCTATGTAAGGAAGTATAGAACATTTAACTATTTAACCAAAAAATGTCAATTGTTTACGTTTTTATGAGACATTGTTTATTTTATAATTTTTGAAATACAGTTATTTTAAAATTTTCTTTCGCAATTAGCCTACATTTGTAGGTGTACGAGGAACATCCAGAAACTAAATTCCGTTTAACAATTAAATAAAAGAAAGAAAGAAAACCACTCTTATGACATTCCAATATTTAAGTTATTTTTCAACCAATTGGACACCGTTTCTGAAGTATTTATCTTGGAGAAGCGCGAGTTTTTGCATGACCTCATCGCAGAAAGGTGCTGTCTATAGCGATGAAGATGCGAACGGGAAATTTCAAGAGGCTGTATTGACAGTCTTCTGAAGATGAATCTTCGGTTCTTCACAATCTCCTCTCCAGTTTTCTGCGAACAGATCATTATCAATCGGATACAGATGGCCACTTCTTTCTTCACCCAGCGGATTTTCGAGTCCTCCTTCGAAACTTCTCGGCCGCATTTTTACCATCGAATCACTCACTCATCGCATTTTCTCCGCAAACTTCACAAATGTGTTGGGGAATTTCTATTGATTTTTTTATTTCTAACATTGAGAAAATAGATAATAGAACATAACTCGCCTGCAGAAAAATATTTAATTTTAAAAAAATATTTTAAACTCTCAGCGTACAGCTGATACATTATTTAGCGATTAAAATAAATGCTGTTCAATGCCTAGTTCTAAAACCCACCAACACTTTGCACATGCGTCAGAATGTGTTTATTTAGTCAAAATAGAAAGAAGATTAAATGACTTGCTTACATTTAGCAGTCAGAGATGCTCGGCTTATTTGCGCACTTAGGAGACATAAAAACAGCGGATCAATTTGCTATTTTGTTGGGAAAACGTACTGATTCGATAACAGAACATTTTGTTTTTTATTTATGAGGCCCAAACATTAACTTATAATAAATGAATAAGATATTACTGTTTTTTAAACTTGATTATTCACTTTTTTACAAAACATACAGATTCTTTTATGTTAAAACACTTTTTTAAAACAAATTTTATTGATTTTTGATATAAAAATTAACAATGGTAGATTATCTCGGTGCCGTTTACCGCTATTATACAAAATATTCTTCGTGCCTCTCTTGAAAACTTGTCGTCGCTTGAATTAACCATTTAAGCAATGAATACGCAGTTTTGAATTAAAATAAAATAGCACGATATGAAATGAAATGACTCACACTTACAAATAGGAAAAAAAATTGAACTTAAAAGTATATATGGTGTGATAGTAAAGATTTTTAAAAAAAGGGAATAGAATTCTGGAAATGTGCACAGCCTTCCGTGTCGTTCTCCTTAGAGAGGTAGAATCATCGAAAAGTGGTAGTCTCGGGATACTGAAAAGAATAATTCTATATTTTGTTCATATTTTTTTTCCAAAAAATTAGGAAAAAGGACGTGCATGTGTGAAATCATGAATGTAGCGATTCCCAAACAAAAATAAAAAGTGAGCTTAGTTTTCGGATACCCTTCGTAATTATAGAAAGTCTTCGGTAAAATTATCTATTCTTTTTGTATTTAGTATTTAAAAGCTATGCACCCTTACACATCATTCATTTTTATTATTCAAAAGAAATTAAGTCTATTATTCAAAAAAATTTAATTATTCAAAAGATGTTCCATATATCGATGAGTGTAAAAAAGAGGTGAACAGAATTAATTTTGAGCTAATAATTTAAATTAAAATTAGCTAAATGAAGAAACACTAAAAACGTAATAACATTCTTATTAAAAAAGACTAAACTTTTTCTCGAGTTAAATAACTAGCAAATAAACATTTTTTTTTTCGTTTTTAAATTAATTAATATTTATTAAAACCAGCGGTAACATTTGGTCCTCGTCTTTAAAAGCAGCATTTCTACCAATCTATACCTTCTTTAAAATTAATTTTAATGTATATGCACAATCTATTTACAATCCTCTTTATTAACCACTATTCACATTCTTCAAATGTCCTTCGAGTGTACTTTGGAAATATTAACCCATTATCTGCGATGATGCAGGCGTCCTCCCGATTTCGTGATCTGGACATACCGGGTTTGAGTCCCGGTCTGGGCATGGGGTGTTCTATGTGTGAAGAATTCAATTAATCACGTGGTCTTCTTGGCGGAGCCAGTTGCCAGTCATGTGAGCACTACGTAATCTGACTGGTGATGTTGAATTTTTTTTTTTTCAGTATAAGTGAATGTGATCCAGGTACGAGGGGTATTGCTATTACGGCTCTCTCCAGAAACATTTTTGTTGTTGATGTTACTAATAAACCAGATAAAAGACAACCTGTATCTTAGAGTTATTTGAAGCCCAGACACCAATCTTCACTATCAAATAAATTATTGCGAATCAAGAATGCAATAATTCATAAGGTGTGGTAATGTGCTCCGAATGTGATAAGTAATAACGAATGTGATAAGTATGTGTTATCTTCATATGAGCTAGAAGTCAGACCCTCGGGTGCTCAGGGCTCCATACCCTCAGAAGCTACTGCACACCCTTTCCGTTGTAAAGCGGACACGAGACATCATTATAAGCTGCTACAATCTCCAATTGTGGAATT
This sequence comes from Argiope argentata, assembly GCA_026289955.1. Lineage (NCBI taxonomy): Eukaryota > Metazoa > Arthropoda > Arachnida > Araneae > Araneidae > Argiope > Argiope argentata. The sequence continues at coordinate 1,574,944 of JAOUZG010050330.1, read as the reverse complement.
CGGAATTTTATTTACATCGCTCGCTGTCAAAAAGCTATTTGGTGCATCTAACATTTTAGTTTCATTCTATGTATATATAGGTCAGCATTTTATGCAGCAGAACGTGTGTGTTATGTGTTTCGTTTCTTTATAACATGAACACAAATTTGAAATTTGTCTGAAAGTTGAAGGGAACATGACTGTCATATTTAAAGTGTTACATTTTTGGTTTTTCTTAAGAAATACGGTACATAGAAATGAAATTTAGAGATTATTGTAACAACCTGTTATTTACTCATGTTTTTTTTTCAATTGCATTTATAGATTATTTTATGGCTCTACCCTTTTTCAAAAATATGTAATATTTTCAAAACGAGGCATAATCAGATCATAATTATACTATTTTACAGCATTTTGTGCATCTATATATGCACATTGCGACATCCAAACCAGAAATTTTATTAGTCAGCTGATTAAAATAGTGTATGAGATAAGTTCATCAGCATACAATGTCTCATGAGTCTCAGTATTCGCTGAATTTCTCCGGGTGGTTATAATTCTAGATTATGTTAGCCAATATGCGTCGTAGAGTCAACTAGCAACGGCAGAAATAAGAAAGGAAGGCGAACAAGCAAGGACTAATCTAATATTAAAACTATAACTTGTATTAACCCATGATCAATGAGTTGTATAATGCAATGTGTCATAATTTAGAGATGATAAATCTCAGATGGAAAAACTGTTAAAATATCTGAAAGCAACATACCAGATATAGACAAAATAAATTTTTAAAAAATCTGGTCATCGAGTAAATAAATAAAAAAGTGCTGTTGGCCTATATTATCAGTCTGTCACATAAAACAGTGGGCACAGCATATACATTTATGGTTATATAAGAAGAATACTATTTTTAAATCCTTATGTTTAGTCTTGAAAAACTTTTTAGACAAAACATTTTGCCTATTGACATATTTTTCTCGTTCGTATAAATTCTTTCTTATGTCTTACCTTTTCTTTTGACTTTGTTACTTTTAGCTGTATACCGCCACTATTTTTCATGAGCGAATTAATTAACAATTTGCTTATAAACATAATATAAAAAGTATAAACTGAAAATTAGGAAGCGCTTAATTTCATCACGGTTAGTGTTTCAATACTCCGAAAATATGATTAAAAATATTTAAAGAATTTAAACCGTAAGTATCAAAGGAGAATTTAAGTCCATTGCATGCATTAAAATAGCACTTATCAACAAAAAATGCAGTAGATTATGATGATATATTGATGATGATATTGATATACTTAATTTTACTTTTGTTCGAGAAGATATTTACTAATTTTCCGCATTCCTTTTACTTGTTTTGTTTTTAGATGCAACATGAGGAGTTTTTTTATGAACATAAAGCTTTTCCTCTCATTAAGTTCGCTATTTATTTCTTTGTGTTCAGGATAAGGGTCAGGAAATAAATTGTTATGATTTTATACTACCTGTATTTTTAAATAATCTATCTATTCTCTCATCACATTGTAGATAGTTTTATTTCCCTCTCGCATCAGGATATCTGATATGATTACTTTATTATAAATGAGGGATTACTAGAAATGTAACTTCGAAAGTGATCAGAGATCCTTATCATCAAATAACATTTTTTTAAATGCAGTTACATTTATCGCCTCCAAATTCTAAATTTTTCAAAACATAAAAGCCTCAAATTATTATTTCAAATTTTATTATCTCGAAAGCTTAAGATAAAAAAAAGACATACAAGTGGTTGTCGCCAATATCCATGACCAAATTAAGTCATTTTAGGGCCTATAAAAAATTTTTCAACGGTTCATTTACCCCTCTCGAACCTCAAAAATAATAGATTTCGTCGATTTTAATTTAATCTCTATATAAGTAATGTTTACGTAACAAAAACTCTGATATAATTTATAACCAATACTTTTATGTCCCTTTCTAGAATTGATTTGAAAAAAAGGTTTAGTTTAAGAGAAATTATAAACGAATGATACCGAATTTTAAAGCACTTGTTTTAACACTTTTTAAATGTTTTAATCACCGATTTGCAAGAACTGTTGAATTGTAATTCAGTTAAAAAGTCACAAGACAAACTACGCCACAATGATTAACAAACGAATTTGAATATATGAGAAAATCCTAAGAATAATATTCTGAAATCCTGACCACTAAATAATAGCTTAAGTTCGAGAACATAGATATTTATTTTAACTCTATCAAAATACTGATTGATTTTCCTTTAAAAGGATTTTAAAGTCGAGACCTCTAAGCTCAAAAAAGATAGGGAAGCCTAGGGAGTTTTTGATAATGTAGTTCTAGCAGTTTTGTTGTATAGAAAACGATTGATTGTAAAGAGTACATAAAGACCAAATATGTAGTATTTTTATATAGAGTACGAAATTTATATGTTTTATGTTTGTGCGCATACCTGGTTTTCGACCTCTTGACTCATTAACAAAATGCATTCCTTATTAAGCCAGTTCATAAATGGAATTTTCGGCAACACTGATATGTACTCGGTGAAAATCCCAAATTAAATCATTTCTCCCACGACTGAAACCTCCCACTTAGCGGTTTACACCGGTGTCTTCTCGAAGTCACGTGTTTAGACAATAAACAAGCGGAGGGTTATCTAAATTCAGTAACACCCTTAATGTAATTAAGAACCTCGAAAGCTCTCGGTGTTCCATTTGTATACATAAAGAATCATTACGTTCTGTGTTGCAATCCCATGCAACAGCAGTAACGTGAAATTCGTTTCTTTTTTAATATTCTCGCTTGCCGCTGCTTTAATGCACTGAAGTGACGTCAAGATATCAAAAAAGCGAAGATAATCTCTCAGTCACCCAACCCACAAATGCGATCGGCATAAGCGTTTTCCTTATGGCTATTTGTTGCCGGAATTCACCGCTTCATAACGATGCCACCCGCAGCCCAGAAGCTTCTTTCGAAGGTTTCATTATTATTATTTTCTACTTTACTTTTTTGTTCGTTTTTCATCCAGTTTCACGACCGTTCGACGGTCACGTGATCTACGGTATAAACAAAATACTTCAGCATTGAATGGATTGCTGCGCATGCTCGAGTGTTACTCAAAATCTTATTTTCTTTAAATTCAATTTTCCATATATAGTAGCAAAAGCTCAATGAATATTCTATTTTTTTCCCACCTTTTCAAAGTTATCAATCGTTTTTCAATTTTCTAATCTGTTTCATACCATCAGAAATTTCTTTTTTTTTTTTTTTTTTGGACTTTAAAAAAATATCCTTTACTTACTTCATGATAGAATTTCAATTAACTTATACTTACCTAAAACTATCTCATAGATGAAAATAAATACACATTTCTTCCAGAAGGAAAAAACAGTTCAGCTTGAAAATAATTTCATGGAAAAGTATTTCTTATTTAGTAATATTCAATGGCGCATTTGTTGAAATTAACAAAAAAAAATCTTAAATTAATAAAACTGAAGTGGAAAGTGGTGGAAAAAAGACGAAAAAGTCAGTTTAATATCTTAAAAAATATAAAACGAGACTAATATTATTTTATAGGAATGATAAATAGAATAATTTAAGTTTTTTTTGTTTGAAAAATTTAGTGATAAAAAATCAAATTATTGAAAATTAATTGCTAAGTATTTTTATATGAAGCTAAATTCTTAAAACTACAACTTAATACTAACAACTATAGAATGACTAATATTAACTGCTTTTGTTTTTCATTTTATATCGTTTAAAATACCCCCCCCCCCGCTCTTTTTGTTGTTAAAAAATTTTCTGTTCCATAGTTTAAGTTTTTTCCGAAGCATATAGGTGAGTTAAAAATTACTAAACAAAATAATTATTTAAAAATGAGAAGAAAATAAAACCTAGTCTTATAGTATATTGGAAAAAAAAAGAAAAAAACGGGAGTAAAATCCTCCTTTACCATCATAAAATAATACACCTTTAATAAGGCAGCAAATGGTTTGCATGGCATTAAAGAACAATAGTCACAAGATACTGATCTTTAACTTTAATTTAACTTATTTACTAAATCTATCACGCGAATAAGTATTTTGAATGTCTTTATGCTGCCGAATTTCATTGATTTGTGTTCATAAATTATTGCGTTGACATGCATGCGAAAATACGAAACGACAGGTGGTCAATCCTCTTTGTTGTTGTTGTTTTTGTTTCTTGTAGCACCTGCCATGAACAAGCTCGCAGAGATGGTCAGCGATTTAAACCTAATCAGCGCCTCTTGTTTTGTAGTAGCGCCAACTAAGGGTAAGAATACAACTTGGCTACTCACTCATCACATTCGCTTTTTATAGGGGGAGGAAGGCACATTCATACACCTTACAGATAGAACACGGAAGCACATCCATACCCGAACCGGGACTTGAGCCCTAGATGCCCAGTTATGGGGGGATGCCGCGTTAACCCTATGTTAGGACGTGGCTTTCAATCCGTCGTTGAATTTGATGTTTTTACATTACAGATTTTAACTTTGTGTATCGAATTTTATCCATCTAGCGCTTGTTGTTTCGTAGTTATCGTGCTAACTCATATTAGAACAGCCGAGCAGACTTCCTCTGAATGGATTTTGCTCAAAATTTAATAGGGATTTGCAAATTTGGTGCATACTCAAATCTCAATCGTTTAACTCAATGCGTTTTTCAATACTCTTTCATGAAATTGGCTCACAATTTAATTAGAGTTATTTTTGATTCTAAACTTGTGTAACAAATTTTCTCTACCTTGCTTTTTGAATTTTGGACTTATTGAGTTACCTTGCAGTCGAACAGCCAGACAGGTTTTCTTTCATCTTTGATAAAAATCTACAGATTTGGGCATGAACCGGTAGATCAAATTTCATCCTTCTATCGTGTTCGTAAACAAACAGATAAAATGTGGAAAATATGTATGTTCGAATTCGGGAATCTCTGAAATATGGAGTTTCCTCAAAATCTCGAGTTCGAATTTTTTGTCGATTACAAAGTTTCCTCTGTACTTCGTATACAAGAAAATAAAAAGTGCCATTTTTTAAATCAAAACTCCCCAAGTTAAAACCAAAATCTTAAAAGCGAGAAGCGCTGAATAAAACACTAAGTAGAATTACTATAATGGAATTGGAATTTAAATCACTTTAATAACACTGATCATTTAGAAAATTTTCCTTGCAACGATTATTTATTTTGGTCTCATTTCCTCGGCATTAAGTTTCCAGAGCGATTTACTTTTTACAGTTAATGCTTTTATCTTCTGATTTTTGTTTTTAAAATATAGTCATTTTTTATTTTTGTTTTTATTGTTTTTAAACTAAAATAAGTATTTTTTTTTAAAAAAAAATGTTTATCATTAACAGACTTTAATAAATGTTATAATTCATTCACATTATTATAAAGTAATTTTGTTGCTAGTGTTTTTTTTTCTTTTAAATTTTCTTTCAGATGGTGCCTGCAATGCGACGTTAAACTTTTGATGTAAATTCATCAACTGAATGATAATTTTTGCAAAAATTAGCGTTTCGCATTTTCATTGGGAGTATGTCATTTTACAAAATTTTTGAATAATTTTGAAAATACTTTCGTTATTATATTAAAATATCTATTTTTTTTTCATGCGAGAACATGATGTTGTTTTCGTTAGGTTTTTTTGAATAAGTGAAGCTCGAAATCACATAGGCAATGAATAAAGCATAAATGGCAATGCTAATAAATATCTTTTAATAGCATATATTTTTTACCTCTTTTACCAATACTGCATTCCCCTGGGTCACAGCGAAAAGTGTATGAGATGTTTCCTACATGGTGGTTGGATCTCGCAACCCTGGAGGGTACACAAATAGGTGGAGTCCTGACTCCTCCCATCGATGAAGAGACGTTTTTCCTACGGGGAGGGTTGTACCGTGGCCGATCATGGGTCTTAGGACTCAACTACAGTTCCGCCACTGTTGTTGTTGTGGCGTTCCGGTCATTTTTTTTTTTTTTGTTTATCCGCGACTTTACCAATATTGCATTATTATTGTGTATGCCTCTTTAAAAGCAGACGCGATTTTAAAAGTACAATGCTCTTTAATACATGCTCTTGCCAGCATTGTTTTTTCAAATTGCTTTAAATCTATTAATGACTGAAATTAATTAAGACGAATAATGGCTCTAAAATAATCATGTTTTCACGTGATAATTTGAAATTTGCGATCGATTTGCGATTTAAAATTATTTTCTGCATTTAAGTTCAAAATTTCTTAATTTAAATATCATGAAATATTGAAACCATTCTTTCTCATATTTACTATTTAGCGACACCATTCGTAAATAATTAATCTACTACAGAAATTAACCGATTAATCGTAAAGATTTAATCTAACCTAATGAATTGATAATTAGGTTTTGAAATTATTATAATGTTGTGTTGTATTTAAACACTCAGAAATGTTTTTTTTAAATCAAAACTACAGGACATTTGAACATGAATGGGGAATTGATTATAAAATTCCATTTTTACATATTATATTAATATTTATATTAGTTTAGCATATTTTTTATGTTAAGTATTTTATTTTAAATAAAACTTATCCTTTAGCTCAATTCCATATTTTTAATGAATATTATTTTTACTTTTATTGCATATTTTCAATTAAAAATCATAAAACTATGTACAACCTATAACTTATAAAAGTAACGTTTCCTCATTTAACTTAATACACCTCAAAAGATAAAAAAGTGAAAAACAATAATTTTGTTCCTTTTTTTAGGAAATTCAACACAAATAGAAAATTGCCTTGCTCAAATTCGGCGCAAGTTTTTGAAAGACGCCTCTGTCAATCTCGCGCACGCGCAGTCATCACCATTTCACTCTCCCATAGCGGCGCTGTTTGAAGACGTCCGGAGTGAAATCATTTCACTTATCTCTACTAACGTGGGAAAAGAAGCGTGTTGTGCGTTAGTGTCGGTCCCGTTAGTTGGTTTTGGTGCGCGACGCGAAGGAGCTGCTCGGAGATATTACTGCTGTCAAATCTATCGGTGGAATCCAATCATGCGATTACCATGTGAACGGTCGGTTCCGGTTTATTGAATAGTTATTGTTTGACGGGTGAGTCGATGTTATTTCATTAAACTGGTTTTTATAATCTTTAAAAATAGTGAAATTTTGAACCTTAAATAACAAGAAAAAAGTATAGAGAAATGTTAAGAATTTGAATACGTCCTATTTGATTTTGTATTAAATATTCTATAATTTTACGATTTTTTTAAAAAAAATTAAATTGAAAGATAACAGTCAAAATTTATATCAATATTCTTTTTTTTACTGTAAGAAATAAGTGTTTAAATATTTTAATGGTGTATAGTTTAATCCTAAATATTTTTTTTCTTCGAAATAACACTTAAAGTCTTATGAGATTTACGATGAATAAACAACGGTTATAAATTTTTAGAGCACTAAAATTATTTTCGATAATATAAGTAGCAAAAATTGCTTGAAATATTTTTCCATTTCCAATCCTACCACAGGTTTTTATTTGTATCGAAATAAAGCTTTTCTTGCAGTAATCTTTGAAATAAATATTTTTTTAAATCTTTTGAAATAAGTCTTTGAATAAATCTTTGAATCTTTAACATGGAATAAGAAAAGTTGCATATAAAGTTTTAAATTCACTGATTCAAAATTTTAAGTTTAGAGCACATACGTTATCATCACCATATTTACTAATTTGTTCATAATTTTTTTTTCCTTATGTATCAAATAAGATGCAATCATGATATTAGAAAGTAGTTAAACATTTTATTTTTATATTTATCGTTTTTTTTAAATACTGGTTTTATAAAGCATATTTAAAAACATTGTTATGCATCTTTCCAAAAAGAATCATTAAAAAGTTTTTTTTTTTTTTTGGAAAGTTACAAAATAATATATTTTTCTAAAGTTTCCGGTTCGTAAAATAATAATGTAGCATCGTTTATCCGAAATTGAATATAAAATGTTTGAAAATCATATCAGAGTATATAAAATCGTAAATAAATTCGGAATATTTCGTTTTTTTTAATACTGGTTTTATAAAGTATCATTAAAACATTATCTATCTTTTCAAAAATATTTTAATGCTTTATAAAGTTTCCAGATCGTGACACAATAATTTTAGGAACTGAAATTGATTTAGTTTTGCAGAGAATATTAGAAACTAATATATTTTTTTTATCGGCGAACTCGAAATCCATCAAAAAGTAATTGATCCCACTTTCTTTAATTGCATTCAGATAAATCCTGTACTTCTAAGGCTTGTTTTTAACCAAATGTACTGCACTTGAAGGGATTGAGTCCACTTACTGAGGAAATTAAAATTCTCCAGCAGTTGGAATGTTAATTTTACTGCGTCTCCTGTTTCAAAATATTAGCTTCAAAACACTACGATTCCAGAGAAATATGTTTCTAGAAATTGAAATTTATATACTCCGATATGATTTTCAAACATTTTATTCTCTATTGTGGATAAACGATGTAGCATGTTTCATTTGAAAATTTTCAATTTGACAATTAATCATCTCACTGTAATATTTAATCTCTGATTTATTTTATTTTCTATTTAGAATAACGTAAAATTTTATTTTTATGGAAAATAATTTCTTAATTCTCTTTATTTTTTTAAATACTTATGTTTATAAAAGAATATTGTGACTTTTATTTTCTGTTTAAAATTCTTTGAATCGAAATTTCATTTTTGAATGTTTTATTTATATTCTAAAAATTAAGATCTAAAATTTTAAAAATCAAATCTTATATTTATTTATTCATTGAAGAATGTTAAATATTATGTTTAAATTCCAATTTCTGAAATAATAGTTCAAATTGTAATTTATAACAATGTGTAATTAGCCATGTAGTCTTGGGGAAAGAGATGATTGTATTTCAATAATAATTGAGCTGATTGTCGTGGGAAACTCTGACTTCCCACGCTATTTCCCAGACCGATTTATTGAAGTATTTGGGTCTATCTGAAGAAATGAATTTGAAATATCACTAAATCAAATCTATCGATACAGTTGGTTGTGAAATCATTCGCAAATGTTTTTCAAAATATATCTGAATGTCATAATTCGGAATAATGATGGGGAAAACTTGATGTGATTCTTGTTTGACTTCATTTCTCCTCTCGGAATTTGTATATAAAAATGTAATAAAAAAATCGTCACGTTTTAAATTTTAAATGAATCAACAAAATTGATTAAAAAAATAAAATAAATTATCCAATTATGCAATCAATTGTATCATTAATAACGCGCATTTTGATTCATATCCCATAAAAAATAAATAAATATGTGTGGCTTCATAAGTTGACTTTGCATATCAATTGTACATTTTTGTGAAATTCGTTTTATATGGGAATCAATAGATCAGGAATTGAGAAAAGATAAGAGTAAAAATTATTACAGTTACGATTACAGTTTTTTACTATCATATTATATTGTAACATATAGTATCAGTTCACTCTGTTTGAAAAATACTTGAATTTATTTGCAAACAAACCATGTGAATAGTGATTTTTCAAAATTACGCAGTCAGAGGGTTAATCTTTTCATCGATTCCTCTTACATTGCGACATCTAATATTTTCCTGTTTCTGTATACTAAAATAAATTAAGTTAAAATGATTAAATTGTGAATTATTTTTAGAATCAATATTTCAACTGTTGCAAGAGTTGTTTTATTCTTTTTTTAAAATATTTCCTTTCTCATAATTTAAAAAAAATCACCAACTATTGCAAATAAAAACTCTCATTCTTCCTTGAATAGAAATACAAATATTCAATCTGTCATAACTATATAATCTTCACATTATCGTTAAAACTTTCAAAGAAATGCACATTATCTTTGACTCTTCGTTCGGGTAGTAGTGGCTTGGTGGGAAGGTCACGGCTTC
>JAOUZG010050330.1:1529867-1561459 GCA_026289955.1 Argiope argentata | reverse complement strand
AATGTATTTGAACTTGACATTACATTAAAAAATGTATTTGAACTTGATAGGATACATAAAAAGTAATTTATTAACGATTGAAGGTTTGAAGAAGATATATAGGGAGAGAGAGAGAATTAATAGTTGTAATTGGAAAAAGATGTCTATCTTTACAAGAAAATAGATTAACATATCTACCTTAGTCAGATTTTGATTGCTATTAGAATTTAAATGAGTAATGAATTCGGAATCGAACTTTTCTAGCTTTCTCGTATACTGAGGATAGAAAAAGTAAGTCAAAAACATTTGGATTCGGTATTTTGACAAATCTTTACATTTCAGAAGTCCCTAATAAGAACACACTTTTGGATTCTGATTATTCTGCTACCTGCGAACACAAAAAAGCTATGACTTAACCCTTAATAACCTAGAGTTTCAATTTTGATACCAATCTTTTAAACCGAATGTTCACATTACTATTAGTTTTTTTATAGGTTGGCTGTACGTATTTTACTGTTGTATAATATTCTTTCCAACGAAATTTTAAAAAAATCAAATGTCATTATTGTTTTATTTTATCTATGACATATTACTCGCGTGGCAAAGTGAACAAGTAAACACATTTTACTAAAAGTTTTGTTGAATACAAATTTGATATATTTTCTTTTTCTGAAGAATATAAATACTTTTGAGGTAAGTGAATATATTATTTTCGCTATGAATCAATGTTTCGCATTATTTCATGCATAGGTATATCTGATTTCTTTATGGCGTTAATGCCTGAAGTATCAAAATTGATACCTGTTTTTTTTCTAAATAAATATGTAAAATAAATATTGTGATTTTTTTAGCTATTTTTCCCTTCATCTAGACCCTCAAGCAAACACAGTAATATAAATAATAAATCACTTTCGTAAATCAGGCTACTAAGGGTTAAATATATAAAATTTGGTGTGGTGGTTGTGATTATAATTATAGTTTTGTGTCAAATTCGGGTTTCAATCGGTTAAGAAAAACGCGTCTAAAACAAAAATTCGATTTCGGATGCTATTAGCCGCCTGCTAGAGATTAATCGCATAGGATCACAGATAGATTCAGTAAAAATATTAAATCTATGCCAAAGGTTAATGTTTAGTGAATATTGCTCTAAAAAGCGTTCTCTGCTTGTCCACAATTTTTTGTGGAGGGAAGAGGTGTAAAACTTTAATTAGAGATTATGCGAGGAAATTTTTAGGGGACCACTTCCTCTGGTTCTTTTTAAATATAGCAAACTCGCATTGATAGGCATCCAATTCCATTAGGAAAAGTATGTTTAAAAGGCTCGACAATTATTTTTGAAGCAATCACATTTTCCTTAATTCAGAATCGCATCCGACATAAACTTTCGACACGTGTTTCAACAATAAAAAAAAATACATTCATTAATAACGAATGATTGTTTGAAAACCACCTGCAGGCCTTTGCCATCTTTTTATTTAAAATATGACAGTGGCGCATGATGTTTAAGTTTGATCATAATTATTTATATCTTCTTTTTTAAATATTAATGTTTCTTTAAGACCGGTGTTCTTCTTGACTTTGATTTTGTCTGAAGTTCACAAATATTTACTTTAAAGATATTGCAATTATCAATCGAATTAATAAGAAAGAAAAATTGAATCCGTTTAGTTATTGTTACTCGACTTGAAATTCCGTTAGTTTAAATGGATTTAAAGAATTTATATAATGTGTAAGTATTCCTTTTTTTCAGAGTTTTTGAACTGTTAAATGAATGAATGAATGATTAGTTAAAATCTATATTTAAAACTGCAAGAGATGCTGGGAAAAAAGGTGGGAAATACCGTTTTGAATTTTTTTCAATTAACATTTTTTAGAAACTACAATGCTTGATAATCATTATCCACAATAAGATATGCAGAATAAAAAGGTTAGGAGATTGGAGAATATGCGATGAAGTTTCAGGGAAACCACTCCCGAGGGTTTTAGTTCAGACAAGGGAGTTAATAGGCAATGATTTGCGCAGCTTTTTGCTGCAATGGGCAAGTATCTCTGCTTTTTGCTGGTGATTGCGAAACATCACAACATTAGAATTTTTTTACTTAGGTACTTGTTAAGCACTGTTTAAATCCAGCTGAAATCTTCACAATATAGCTATTTTTTTTCTAATAGTATTTGAAACAAAACATACGAAAAAAAAACACATACGAAGAACGTATTTCCAGTAGAATACAGTAAATATCTAAAAATATTAATTATTAATTCAATTAATTAAACTATTTTAATTATTTTTTTAAAAACTTTTCTTCTTCCTATGTTTATTCTGTATCAAAACTTAATTAATGGTTCAAAAATAGATTTGAAAAACTGATGGTAAAACAATTCGGTAAATAAAAGGTTAAACTCTGATTTTGGAGGATATTCAGCTGTCATTTGATAATCTTCTGGGCTTAGGATTTCAGAAAACAATGCTTGGAACACTGCTAATACTACAAAAGTCTAGTTTAATTCCCAGAATACAAATAATATCCTAGATCTTAACTAAATAGAGAATCTATAGCGCATCATATATCTCAATATTTACAATATTAGTCAGCCGGAGGGCCAAAATCATCACATCCCATAATGTATATAGCTGAATATACAAAATTTAGCGTGCATTTGTAGCGTGAAAACTGTAGATCCGTATATGCCAGCTTAAATTCCATAAACTAATTGACCGTCTGTCTGTTTTTTAGTTTCGGTACACATGTAAACGGGATCACTCAAAAGTGCAATGGCTTACATAAATTATATTCAGTATGTGAACTTATAAATTAGGATGATACTTAAGTTTCATTCTGTATAAATAAAATATCCAAACTGCACAGACATTTTAAGACGAAGCACGAAACGTTCACGTACAGGATTCTAAAAATAATAACTTGAATACTCTTAGCTCTCATTCTTTTTTTTATCCGAGAAAGTCCCGGAGAGACCACTTCCGCTAGCTTATCGGATTTATACAACCACAAATGTGATATTTCGCATGTTAAAATGTGCTATTCATGTCATAAAATTTTCTCAATCTGGAAAATTAATTAAATTCGAAAATATCTGGGAGTTTCTTATATTCGCAGAAAAGTTCAAAATCGTTATTGTCCTCCTTGATCTAAAACATTTAACCCTTTTCACCCCATAAAAAAATTAGATGCAAAATTGTTCACCTAATACAAATGTTTGTTTATTGCTAGGAAAAATAACTATACATAATTATTTTAATTCGAATTTCTTTGAAAAATTAATTTACATCTCTTAACCATTCTGTAGGCGTTTTTAACAATCAAATTTGAAAAATGAATAAATAAAACGTCAAAATGATGCACCGTCTTGAATGATGAGTGAGAGGCACCCTCGAAGTGTGAAGGGTTAATTATTTGAAAAGCGTTCTGTACTTTTTAAAATCACAAAATGCAGACTTAAGTTCAGTCAAAATATGTTTGGCATACTAACAAGAAAGCTCGTCGTTTTTAAGTTTTCAAATTCAAAACTTTCCTTACAAAAGCTTCCAAGTATAAATTTTGTACAAGTATTATAATGATTTTTGTTGTAACGAAGAGAATCGAAATAAATGTAGAAATCAATCGTTTCTTTTATGGCGAACATTTCATTTATTTCATAATCTTTTTGCCATTATTATTATTATTATTTGCAAATTTTGAAGCAAATTTATTTTTAAAAAAAAATAAAAGGGGAAATTGCCTAATATCATAAGCTAAAATCCTATCTTTTAGAAACTGGTAAATTGAGTTAAATCAGTCATGAATAATTGGAATCCTTGAAAACAAACCGCCAATGCCAATATATCCGAAGAGCCTTTTCCTTCAGTGCAAGACCAGCGTTGCCGATTCTTCATGCTAACAAAAACATGCTGTCAAAATTAATTGCGAATGAACTACGTTTTCCTTGTTTGAGTGAAATGGTCCGTTCTGTTTCTTTAAAAAGATGAAATATTTTTAAACTAAAGGACAGCCGTCGTTTACTTTGCCTGATTTTGAAGTCGACGAAATCAGAAATGGCTTCTCTTCTTTCTCATAGAGAGAAGAGAATAGCGCGCATGTTTTAGTTGAGCTATTATGCTCAAACATTTTGGGAAATTCTACAATTTTGAAAACCAAACATGACTTTATTTGAATTGCTGTGCTTACACATACAGAATATGTAGAAAGAGAGTTTACATACGAAGATTCATCGAATACCTTCCTATCCTTTTATTACTTTTTCCATTCCTACTATTAGTTCACGCTCTCCATATATGTATCTAGTTCAAATTTTCAGAAGTTAATAAAATTACTTTTTATTCATTCACAAGTTCAAATACATTCTTTTTAAATTTGTAAAGGTGGACACTTGACGTTTAAAACAGTCTTTTCAAATATTAATTCCTTAATTTAATTAATTTTTAATACTTTAAATAGAGTTTTGCGGTTCGTAATGGAAATTGAATTTCAATATTTTTCAATTGAAGATGAAGAATGCGAATTAAATTCTTGCAAAAATCAATTTTTAATAAATTATTTACATTAATTGTAATTATTTAATAAAAAGTAACTAAAATATTTTTATAGACCTAAGTAGGAATTGAGTAAAATTTCATTTTTATTTTTCTTGCTTTTGCTCATGTCTCAAAAACTTTACAGAAAATATACCAGCCTTAAACAAATAAATGCAAACGAAGTTTACATATCACCGAGTTTGAAAGTTAAATCCTCTACGTCCTAAGATCGATTGGATACAAGTCCCTCACAGTACTGGAACGTCCAAGTTGCCTTTTATAACAAAATCCCCCACTCTCCCATTCATTTTTTTATTTATTTTCTATTACTATACTTTATTTTAATGTAATACATTTACACGAAAAGTAAGCTGTTGATTAAAAATCCATTTTAGACATTCATGATTTTGTTTATATATATATATAACTTCACATTCGTTTTGCTATAATTATAAGAATTGTTTACTTTTTTGCATTATGCTGTAAAAACTATGCAGATATGCATGCGAAAATACACATTTAAGCTGTTAGGTGAATAGGAAATGGAAAGTTATGAAATATACAGGGCAGTGCATGAAAAATAAATACAAAGCTTTAGCTCAGGGTTACAGGATTATTGAGGACTTTGACCCTGAGGCATAAAAAATGTCAAACCGATTATTTCCCCTGTCACGAAAATTGTTAGAGAACTCGTATGTACATACTTACTACACAAAAAAAGTATGAAAATAAGATTTTTAAGTCTGGAATGGTATATTTTGTAGTATATAAAGAAATATGTAAAACAATCTTTCAGGTTGTATAATATCATTCTCATTTAGAATCCGATTTTTTTCTTATTCTTTTATCTTAAATTAATGCATTTTACTTTATTTTTATTTTTGATCAAAATTCCCTTTTTTTTATTTGTCAAACGCTTAAAAAATTACTGAGTCTGTAATTCTAAAGCTACAAGAGAAGGTATAAAAATCTCTAAGACGCGATAACTAAGGTCTCCTTTCATAAATAGACACGTGTTAAGAAATTCCCAAAAAGAGTCGTCTGAAATAAAGCACTCGGCGTTAACCTGCACTGACACAGCAGTTGTTTTTTGCATCAAAATAAATATGAAATACGTGATAGTATCTTAAATAATAAGAAAGCGTCTGATAACCAACTTGCTCGATTACCACAAACTAAATTATTTTTAAATAATAGGTAAAGCATCGTCTTAGGGATGAATTATTTTGATTCGTTTCATTACTTTATCCAAAAAAGAGTTATTGTGGAAAATTCTCGGTATTTCGCTCCATTACCAAACTGGCGCCATATTCTTCAGAGTTCCACATTACACAACGTATTTACACAAAATTATTTGCTTCTAGGTATTTTTCAGTATTTGAAACCATATGTTACAACCTTTAATTATGTGAGACATTCGAAGTTTAAAAACTACTACATGATGTACCTTCTTCTTTAGAAATGCTCATTACATTGTTATAGTGAATCTTGTACGCGAGTGATATTCATCAACATAATCTATTGAAAGAGGAAGATTAGGTAATGTTGTAAATCAGAAAAAAAGGCAGGAAATTGTCAAATGTAATAAAACAAATAGTAATTTTTCCAAATAAATTAATAAAATTCTAGTTAAAACTCAAATTATTCAAAAATCATCAGAAAGCAGCCATATTATTGAATATATTTTAGAAACAATACAGAGAGAAATAGTTTAAAAAAAGTTTATTTAAGATAAGTCATATACCCAAAAGCACATTAATAAGTTAACAAGAAAGGGTTACAAAGAATTGGTTCATTGACAATAGATTTTCCTAATATTGTTTCTTAAGATGTTCGCAAACGAGTTAACTGTCTGGCAAATCTGACTAATCAAAATTCAATCATTTTACAAATAACCAGTGGGAATAGTATCGCCAAAACCTTCCCGATTTAAAAAAAACCAGTCTTACCAGAAAAAGCTTTACATGCCATTAGGGTACAATAATTACGAAATATTAATTTTTGACTTGAATTTAATATTTTTACTGTATTGAGTCGTCTTTGATCTGGTTTTGGGATTAATCCTCGGCATGTGTTTAATAGTACCCGAAAATCAAATGCCTGCTTTAGATACGTTGTCTCAACCCTTTGAAACAAAAAAAAATGATTCAAAACTGCACTTGTAACCACAAAACGTCTCAAACTTGTAATTTTTCTTCCCAGCACGAACATTGCCACCCTCAAGATATTTTTACGATCAGCCCTGTTGCGTGCTGAGCAGGCGCCGCGTTAATGTCAGGGCTTGGCGACAAGCTTGGTGACCATTTGGTGATTTGGCGACGAAATGGTTAATTCTGGGAACTTCGAGAATTTTCACGATCCGTGCATTTAAAACCGAGATGCGCCCTGATTGGTCTAGAAGGTTCTCGACCCGTCTCCCAGGAGCTGTAAAAGGCGTACAGACTTGAGCTGTGGCATGTGTGTGAATTGAATAGAGCCGGAAGCGGATTTGGAGTAAAAGACTAGTAAGAAGTCTTCGAGAGGATAGCGTAGCAATGGCGGTGTATCAGCGTTGCGCGTAGTTCAAGTAAGTGCTGAACTGCTGTGTGCCGAGTCACGCTGTCTACTGTGGAAGCAACGATGTTTAGGGTGAGGAGTATCCAATCGTGTGATAGTGAGTTGGCAGTTAAAGCAAAGAGACGGTGATAAACTCAGCCGTCTGGAGGGACCGTCGATCGAAGTTCCGACAATCCCCTCTCCTGGATTCTTTCTGACCATATTGAGTGCTGTGGTCTATTACTACTTGTGTGCTACTATCTGCTGTAGTGTGCTGTCCTGTGTTCGTCTAGATTGTACATATTTGTCGTCTGTGTATACGTCGTCTTTGTGTGTCGTCGAGTGTAAATAAACGTCGTTTTTTTTTCTACTGAGGCCTGCTGATTGTGTCTTCAGAATAAGCTCACTATAAAAGTGAACCCGGTGAGAATTTTTCCTAAGAATATATTTAATATGTTAGTCATCTTTGTCACAAACAGACAGTTTCCAAAAATGTGTTTTTTGAATTAGAGGAGTTCTAGCTTGAAAATTTGTCAAAATCTAATTCAATTTTTTTAACGATTTCTATACTTAATATATACAACGTTTACGAGAAAGTAAAAATGTTTAGTAAATAAATCACTAAAATATTTTTTAACCAATTAAATAAAAGTAAACAGTTTAAAAAAGTAAGAAACAGATTTCTTTAATTTCATGAAATTCGAGAGACTTTTAAGAGAAACAAAAATGGCTGCTGTTTCCCTAAATAAAAATGTGGCATTCATCTCATTGTTTTGATATAAGGAGTGATAATTAAGATTCTGTGATTAAAAAATGTTAAAAATATGTTTATACTAACCTTTGTTGTTTTGATGTTATTCAAACGAATGTTGTGGAACGTCTATTGCGCCTTAATACTAAAAATAACATTCATTTTAGCTGTAATCAACTGAATAAAATGGAACTAAAGGAGGCATCATTTGATTAACATTACCCTGGATATGTTGATACAGATGTTTAACATGGCATCTGTAGGAGTGGAAAGGACAGGATATTTACTCTGATTTTGGACGCGTAATATTGCGTGGGTATGAAAAACAATTATGCGTGACTCCCTAATGTGACATTACATGAAACACGCTCTATCAACGTGTAGCTAGGTCAGTAAATCACGATTCCCGTGAATTCTTATTGGTAATAAAGACATTTAGCGGTTCATGGTTTTAGTGGTCTCTGAATAAAAATGTTGACCACTCTGTCATAACACCGAATTTTTTGTAATGTATATTAACAAGTTAACTGCCGGACGCATTTTTCATGGTTTGCCGATGGCGCCGACATGAACTTTTCATTATGCGATGCATATTATGCTGAAATATTATTCGCAGCAGATAAAATGAGCTATAAAATCATGCTTCAAGCAGTTTTCGTGGTGTTCGGGGGGGGGGGATCACCGGTGACCCCTACGGCGCTGTAGGCAATTCTTAGGATTGTCCTTTTTCCAAACAATCGCGCTTCGGTTGCTAAGTGATTACTATCATTCTTTAACCCCTTAACCGGTTTGCCCATACGCCGTACGTGCATCGATTTATTGAATTTTGATAGTTTTAAACAAAAAATAAATCATTCATAACAATTATAATTCAATAGTAAAATGACTTCGAATACGTAGATAAGCCAAGTATTCCATGGATTTCCATTTGAATCAAAATAAAAAAAAATCCCAAAATAGAAGGTGTCATCTTATTAGATAGTAAGGAAAATAAACCGGTTAAGGGGTTAATCTTATTCAGTTCGTTATACAAACAAGTAAGTGCGTTTGTTATATTTTTTCACTCTACATACGTTTTTGCATTTTATACCTTTCATTAATTTTTTGTATTAGCCCTTAAAAATATGGCTACAAATGAAAATTATTCATCAAGCCCATCATTCGAGGTGCAGTTTTACAAAGACCTTCAAAAATACTGCCACTGCGGTATTTCAAAAATACTGCGAGAAATGTTCATTGAGTAGTTCGTCGGATATGATAAGAGTGAAATATATTTTTCATGAACTAATAAAATTATTTTTGTATGTTCTACGTTGCATTAATTTCTTCAAATTACTGTAATAAGAATGGCATTATTGAAAAATTTATCAGTATACATATTTACTATAACTATATACTTTTATTATTTCCATCGTCGCCGGTCACCGGTGGTCTCCACGGCGCTGTAGACAAGTCGAATACCGGTCACCGGTGACCCCCCCCCCCATGGCAGTCAACGTGTTAAGTACTTAGAAACATACAAGATAATTTAACATATGCTGAACCTTTATGCAATTATGTTTAACTATTCAAAAATATAAAAATTTAGCAAATCTAAACTTTTGAAAAATGTGTCATTTTCTTTCTCTTGCTTAGCACAGCTGAAAATCAACTTCCGGCAGATTTTCAATACCTTATTTATGCGTAATTTTTATATAAGCTACTTTACATATCTAGCTTTGACATCATGAAAGAAAAAATTCCTCTCTTCAAGCTGGAAGGCAAAGGTAGATTCCTTTATATCTACTACCTGAAAACATAAATTATTGATGTTAGAAACAATCAAAATTAAAGCTTTCAAATCACTTGTCAGCCCATTACTTTTAAAATATTGCCGTTATCGAAAAACTTCATATACGAGAGTTATTTATCTTAATGAGGCGCTAATTTAGCTAATTACGTTTATTTTTCTATCTTCACTATTAAGTAAGTTATAGTAAAGCGAAAAATCTAACTCTCCAATATTTCCATTTATTATTATTTTATTTATGAGCTCGCTTATCATTCTAAAAACATATTCCAAGCCAGTTGAAATCCAATTAAAATTACTCTAGATATTCTGTTCACATCGGCAAGGCGTTATACGTATATAATATATATATAAACATTTGAACGAAAGTGTTTTTCTGATGATCGTCGAAAAACTGAAGAAATTTTCCCAAAATCTTGCCATGAAAACCATTTCAAGAGATAGTCTTCCTATATAATGAATCTAATATGTTATAACATGCGCAGTTAAAAACTTGTTACAGATTTTCATATTTTCTCGAATATTTTACATGCATACTTTAATTTTCACTACAGAAATATGCTGGCATATTATCTTGTATTTTGAAATACAAATAATTTCTATTACAAAATATAATGACACTTGATATTAATACAGTTTTTAAAATATTAATTAATTAATTAATTTTTTATACTTTAAATAGAGTTTTAGCAGTATGTAATGAAAATTGAAACCAACAGGCGGTAGATCAAATCGGTAAAATGCGAGGATTTCGGTATATATCAGTCGTAATTATTTAATAAAAAGTAACTAAAATAAAATTGTTCTTTGTTGGCTTAAGTAGGAATATATATATATATATATATATATATATATATATATATATATATATATATATACTGTTTTAGTAAGGTTGACAAAATTTTACTTCAAGAATGTGGCAATTCCAAATCTTGTTAATTTTGGAAAATCCTTTTCTATTTGTCTTTCAATACATATGCAAACACAATTAATAAAAATATATGAATGTAAATGGAATTGGATATTACATAGAAACTATATTTTTACGAAATATCAGAGCTCTTCTGTTATCAGGAAGGATATTGAAATGTTTTATTCATTATCTAACACGATTTGCATTTCTCTACTTATTGCTCAATATTCAAGAGAATTGATGAGATAATATTGTTGCTGATTTAATAACTGCAATAAGTACTTTGCTAGTAGATAAAGCCTCTGAGAATAGGAGGTAAATTCAAAACTTAACTTTTTTTTCGATCTTTAAATCCCTTTCTTCCTTTTGCTGTCACTCTGTTCTAATTGACCATGAAAACAACTGTTCGGAACATGTGATCGTATATCAAGGTCATGGAAATCCTTCATAAACGTGACATTGGAAACGTGAATTTTAATTATTCACGACTGTCTTTAAATCGCAATATTTCTGCAGCTGGTGGAATACGAATTTTTGTACATTTTCCTGGAAAATATGAATTTAAATTTTCAGCAGTTCTTGTTTGCACAATATCAGTTTGAATTTTATGACAGGGTATTTTATACGATGTAATACTGAAGTGATTAGAATTTCTGAACTGTGGAATGTTGACGAAAGACAAATGACTTGTGAAAATGCAGAAAATTATTCACGGCAAAAAGGTAAAATCTTTGAAATCTAAGTTACAATCTGGCAACATAAATTATTTATGTTAGAAACAGTCAAAATTGGCACTTGACTATTTCTCCTTTCTATTGTACTTCAGAAAAACCTTAAATACAAAAGTTGTTCCTCTTAATGAGGAGATAATTTGACTATTTTTTTAACCTTTAATATAAAGAAATTTATATTCCCCACCATTTCCACACCTTTTGAGATAGATGGTCCATTTACGAACTCATCCAAGAATTTAACATTTTCGAAATCACTAAAAATCCAAACAAAATTACTTTAGTAGGATTATTATTATTGTTACTTTATCTATGCATAATATAAAACGAAGTCTCCCGAAAGCGTCTGTGTGTTGAAACCACAAAAACTCGAGAAATAGTTAATGTATATTGGAGATATTTATATCATTTTATAGAGCATTTAGTGGGGAAGGTTTTAGTGCATTAAAATGGTATCAAATAAAAAGAGGAGTTTTATAATTGCGATTTTAATTTCTCCGCGCATGCGCGAAAACCTCAAACTGCGCATGTGCAAATAGCAAGAGCTGTGGTATGCATATGCGATACATTTCTTTGTTTACCTCTGTTATCAAACACCGATTTAAATCTCATTATGCCGAAAGGAAGTAAATCCAACCTCGAAATAATCGCCTGCGTTTTGTCTACGGGCATATCATATTTTTGCCTTTCTAACAATCTAAATATTTCTGTATGTGTGCTATAAAAATTATTTTGTAGTTATTTTTGATCATTTTAAAACATATTTTTATGTTTGTTGCTTAACATTCCCATGTTGCGCAACAATATCGGGTGGAATTTAGACTTAAGTTTAAAGCTAATTTTTCTGCTTGGATACTATGCCACGGGGAAAGCCTTGCGGGTTCTGCTATTTATACATATAATATATAAGCTTTTGACTTTTTATAATAATCTTTCGATAAAAGGGCAATTTTGGGCTCTTTGAAGGGTTGTTTTGGTTCTTGGATAAAATAACTAAATATTTTTCCGATATCTTGTCATGGGAACCTTTGCACATCTTCTTATAGGAAGACTACCTATAGGAATTTACCTGATATAAAAACAGGATATGAAATGCAAATAGGATATATATATATATAATATATATATATATATATATATATATATATATATATATATATAATATAAATTGATTCCTCCCTTTTGGTCATAGTTAAGAGGCCAGCCTCCAATTACATGTGATCGTGCAGTTCAATTAGTGATTTGTAGATTAAAAATAGTGAATTCAAATTTGGGAGGCATTTTATATCGGAGTAAAGAATTTAAAAAATAAAAATTGTATAGGTAATTCGGTAATATTTAAGTACAATAAAAATCAAATTGTTTTTGATTTTAGAATTATTAGAAAAAGATAAATTTGTAATATTTGGCTATTTATCACTAACAAAGAAAAAGTTATAACTTTGCGCGAATGTCCGCCATGTACCCGATTCTCCCGTCTAGCCGATAAAGAGCGGGGGCGTAAGAAATTTTCGCTTAAAGAAGTACAGAAGAAGATTTATACCGAAAAATTTCTATAACCGAGAGAAAAAAAATTAGATTTTGAGAAGGTCAAAAACCCCACGCTTTTCTAAATATTAATGATTGCGAAATATGAGTCATGTGAAAACATGTTTTTCTGTTGTGTTGAAGCACATGAATTAAAAAAATATCTCACATGATAGCTTGAAATTTGCGATAGAAGGTTTCATTTCTCATTCTCCTGCAAATTTTTCGTGCTGTCTACAATTACTATTTTGGAGCAGCAGTTAATGATACGCTTGTTACCTCGCATCTAATTATAATTTGGCACCCTTTTTGACATTGAAAAAAATGAACTAAACTACAAAATTAAATTGTTGCTGCGAATTTGACGAAAATCCGGAAGCTTGAATTTGACCGAGCATAATTAAGTTTCGTAAGAATTCCACGAAATTTACACTACGATTTGAAATCAAAATATTTGCTTGGAAAAGTTTAAATATAACATGTGAATCGTATTTTTTCGAACGAGAAATTTATAATTTGAAAAAAATCAAAATATTTGATCACCATTATTTAAATAATAATGTGTATATGATTGCTATTTCAAAATCTGGAGGGGGAAAAAACGCCCATTTTTATGTTCGTAAGAGTTGGACGATTGCCATTAATTTCTAAGAATTTATTTTTATTTGAGAATGAAATTTACTCTGAAAAATGTTTTAAAGTTCTTAATCTTTAATACATCTAACGGAAAGAAAAGCGGTGTGGCATCAGATCAGATTTCACGCGACTATTATGTCACGTGGATTGATTTTGCAGATGGGTTTGAATTATCCTTGTTTAAAGTTCACACTTTTTAAACAGAATCAAAAACTCGTTTTTTATCCTTACAGGCGAAGTAGTCATTAAAAAAAATGGGACTTTGATTTATCTTGGTGTTAGGTGGATGAAATTTGGTATATGGACTTGACACCAAATGTGTAAATTTATGTTAAATTTTGTGCAAAATCCATTCATTGGGGAAGTCTGGCCATTCTAATTTAAGTTAACGCGACAACCACAAAACCAAAACAGCTTGATGAATCAGACTTGATACACAAATCTAACAGTTATAATAGCAAGGTTTAATTATTTTATGGTCTTTAATTTCAAAATCTCGACAACACAAAACCGCAACGGCTAAAATACGTCAAATCTGATCTGAGATTTTGTGCCTGCAATTATAGTTTCAAGCCAAACTCGGATTTCAATCGTTTGGGGGTAAAGAACATCCAAAATTCAAATTCTATTCTCGGATTCTATTGACCATCTGTCTGGGATTAATTGCCGTTCGATAGAAATTCTAAATTTATGCCAAAGATTAAAATTTCGTAACAATTATATGGCAATTCCATGCAAGGCGTTCTCTGGGGTTACGCTTTTATTTAGAATTTTGAATATACCTTCCATTTTGATTATTTTTTTCGAAATTTCCAGCAAGTAAAAATACTAACTGTAGAAAATGTCTAGATATGTCCTAGATTGTTTCTGTAGATATTTATCGATGAATAATTAGTATAAAGAATTATATATTGTAAATATTTTAATTCATTTCAATAACAATTGCAACCCACTTTTATTAGGATGCTAAAAACGGAATTATTTTCTTCTATTTTTTAATTTATTGTTTTGTATTGCTATATTGTGGAATATCTAAAGCAATTTTTTATCGTATTCACTTCCTAGTAATGAAGTTTTTTCTAATGAAATTTGAATTAATCACTCAATTGATAATGCACTTCTGAAAATATTAAACTAGCGTATTGTCTTCGAAAATACGCTATTATGCAAAATTTCAGAACCTTACTAAATCAGGAAGCAATAGTAAGATATATTACGAAATTCCATTTTTATAAAAAAATCACATGAAACAAAGGGAAATTAAATAAATGTACTTAAATAGATAAAGATTTTCGAAAGCTAAATTTTATTAAAAGTTTGCTCCAAATTAGATAAATATAACTGAAAGTAAAAGGATAAATGAAGAAAGAAACTTCCACCATATTTTTTTCTGGCATTTTTAATTTTTCTTGAATTTTAAAATTATTTATAATTTCTGTCTTTTTTCCATTTCCGATATTTTCAAATTGGTCCATGGGTTTTGCGTTTATGTTGTAGAATGTGTGTTCCGTATTGGAAATCAGAAAATTTGTTCTATCTACTTTATCTTTCATTGGTATAATTTGTTTGTAGAAACAGTGTTAATAGGCCTATGTCCCATCCCCAAATTGTACTCTCTTTTGCCATATAGACATAAAAGACATAAAATTAAAAATAAATGTGGCAAATCATTAGAAAACTACCTCCTGGTTAGAAAATAAGTTCTTGGAAGGATGCTTTCGAAATGAAACAAATCCCTCTTCAAACCAAAAAATCCCAAGAAGTGGGATATAGAGTGTATGATATACGATGCAAATGTAAATTTTACGTTAATGAGCCAAAAATAAGCTAAGAGTGTATCCATAGAATATAGCAGAGTTTTCTATCTTCGTTGGTGTAAACATTATCGTCAGGGATAAGTTTTCTACTTTATAACGACAAAACACCTTCGTTTCCCCTTTTAACCGTTTGCGGTCCAATATCGAATGTGACTCGACATTCAAGACTGTGCATCATTTTGACGTTTTATTTATTTATTCTTCAAATTTAATTGTTAAAAACGTCTACACAATGATTAAGTGATGTAGATTAATTTTTCAAAGAAATTCGACGTAAAAGAATTATATATATTTAATTTTAAAGCAGAAAACAAATCTTCGTATTAGGTGAATAATTTTGCATCTAATTATTTTTCAGACTGCAAAGGGTTAATAATGATTGAAGCTTCCAGAATTCCGATCTGAAAAAAATTGCAACAAATTTTGCGAATGCGTTTCAATTCCGATTGCCTTTTGACTCTAAAGGTATATTGCTTCAAAGAAATTAATATCCATATTTTCTAAACTATTTCAATCATCTATTTCATAGAATCTCATAGTTAGGCAAAAAATCAAACAGGAAATATGGCTAGAGGTGGAATGAAAGAAATCTTACGTGAAGACTATCCCAATCAGAAAGTGACATCTTGAGATTATGGAAGGGGATGGATGCGCATCCCGTATAGGATCATCGTACCGCGAAGTTTTATTGAACTCGCGGCTATGGCGGTCGCTGAGGAATGTTGAGGCTCATTGTTTCCTCCTTCGAAACGATGTCGGCCCGTCAGCCGTTGATCATCGAAATCGCGCATTTGTGAACGATGCTGGTATGTCATTTTTTTAAACAACGCCGAGAAACGTTTCCAGATTCTTCCATTGGCCCTGAACCTTCGGATGACACGGGCAGCAGGGTTTTAAATGCAATGCTCCAGAGTAATTAAAAATTAATTCAAGGAAATTGCATTATGGCATCATATATTCTTTTTCAATTCCTACAATTTGCTCACACTCTCCCTATATATATATATATATATATAATATTCAAATTTCCAATCGTTAATAAAGTACTTTTTATTCATCCACTCAAGCTCTAGTAAGTTTTTTAAAACTTGTAGTCGATGACATTTGATATCAAAACAGTACTTTTTTTCAAATATTAAATTCATTAATTTTTTATTAATTAATTAAGAACTACTTTCCCGCCAAAACTCTTCATTTCCCCATAGCCAAACAAGTAATAAATTCAGTTTTTTAACCCACGCTTATAAGTTTTCAGCCGATTATTTCAAGCAATTCTCTTTCTTTTCTTAATGTTTGATGCATTTAAAATTAAACATTGTTAATTAATCGATTTTTAGAACTCGTTTTGAAGTAATTTCGAATTAAAATAATACATAATAAAGGAAATTAAAAATTTCCAATCTGTATGGTGTTACCCAAACTGGCGTTTAAAATTCAAGCATTTGCGTTGCCTCAGTTGGCTTTGCATCCTTAGTCCAAATGAGTGTGTTCTGAATCTGCTCTGATTTATTTTTAACGGATACGAACTTGATTTTGCCTTCGCCAGGTATAATTTTTTGATAAATTATTTACATTATTTGTAAATATTTAATAAAAAGTAACTAAAATAAAAAATTTCTTTCTTGAGCTAAGTAGGAATTGACTTAAAAAGGGTTTTTATAATACTTCTTAATTATGTATTACTATTCCTTTAAGAGTTGGAAAAAGATTTTACGTTGCAAAGTTTCGATAGTCTAATGCACAATATTTTTTATTTAAAGTTTCTGATTGATTCCGGAAATGAAATTATAAAAAGAACATTCATTTCATAATCATTTTAAATCTTTGTCCTTTTCGCTGGCTCATCGTGCGCCATCAAATTCAAACTATTTTATTAGCAGCTATGTTGACATTCCTAAAACTTAACTACGACGTTCCGCTTCCAAAGAAATGACGAGTTATTGCGAGGCGAGTTTAACAGAAGATCTGAGGATTCTGAATAATATTAAAATTTTCAGATTGTTCTTAGGAATTGTCTTGTAGAACAATAATGATTTTATATACAACTTGTATATTTTTTGGCTGATAGTTACAATTAATTTGCACTTTCAATACTAATTCAACTTTCGGAATTCAAGTATGCTGTCAATTTTTTAACAGGATTGTAGGGATTTGTAGTTCAAATCGATGAGCTTCTGTCTAAGCCAAACATAAAAAAATGCAATTTAAATGTAATACAATAAAAAAGTATATATATGTGGGAGTCTAAATAAATCGAAAAAAAATTAGACTCTTCAGATAGCAGGGTTTTAGTGGCGTGATGTCTAGGGTTTTTTTAATATTTATGGGTCAGTTTCTAAACCAAAATTAAAATAATACAAACGAAGGATGAAGAGACTTCTTTAGAAAAAATAAAAGAATTTATTTAGAGTTAAAGGGGAATATTTACAGGGGGAGTATTTACGGGGAAATATTAAAAAGAATTAAAACATGGAGATATTTAATAATCAGAAAGTTAGATTATTTCCTCTAGGAGGACGTTAGAGGTAGGGAAACATTATGACTGAAAATATATATTACCGCGTATCAGCTGAGCTTTGCGGGAATCGCTGACGCGTGAAGACAGACGTCTTCTCTTGACGAAAGTTAGTGGGGCTTCTGCCTCAAAATTAATTGGGACAGACTTTCAAAAGACCGATAGATGGCGTTGTTCTGGAATGCTAAACTAATTAAAAATTATGGTTCTCTGGGAAATGATCTAACCATTACAACTCTTGCTTTGGATTTCATATATCATCGGGTGTTGACAAAACAAGATGAAGGCAGATGTTGGTTAATTAAAATAGTTCTGTGGGATATCCTATATATATATATATATATATATATATAATATATATAATAAAAATATTTTTGAAGTTAAGTGACCAAACAGAGGAAGCTTATGAAATTTTAACTTCGATTTAGATCATTACTGGAGGTATATTTCATGTACGAGAAACAATGATAAAACTGATGCTTTGTTTACATCCGGACGCATAAGTAAAAGGAGATGATTTTCCCTTCAGTGATTTTACTAAGAGATTTTGATAGTGATTTCTACGCGTTGTCAAGAAAAGGAACCTTTAGTATTTTTTTTAAGAACGGGTATTTAGAGATTCTTATCCTTTCACTCCAAGTGTGAGAAAATGCTGAAATGCGCAATTTTTTAGAACACGTATTAAAAATAATTAAATAAAAAGCCTGAATGGGACCGGGAATTAAAGAGAACATTTTAGAATGGAATTAATATGAGCGAAATTAAGATCAAAAGTTGAATATTAATTAGGATTACATATATATACCTCTTTCCATAAATTCGAAATCCTATTCTAAAACCCCCGGAATATGTGAATACAAACGCAGCATGACAGCTGACTATTTACAGCAAGAAAATCAGCCACAAAACTTTGTGAAAAAAATGATAATTCTTGAGAAAATTATCTTCTTCTTATCTCCATCATGGTCTGTCGGAGTCAGACGAGATCAAATAAACCGTTGATTCTGAGATGGTCGGTGACTGTCCAAGGAGAAGAATAAATATCCCCTGCACTGAGGTCAAGGATGTGAGAGGGAGTGGCCTGGAAGTGTTGACATTTAGGACAAAGGGGAAAGGATTTCTTTCTCCCAGAGAATTTAAGACATTTTAAGTGTCCTCTGGCAGGTCGCGAAATGCAAGTATGGGATGACCTATCTCCTGAGATGGAAAGAAAGAAACCTAGGTTAGGCCCCTTGTACCAGTTACTTGATGGAGGAACCAGCCAGTCTTTTGTAATAGCAGATTTTTTGACGGAGAAAAGCTCCTGATAGGTCAGCTTGGGAGAAGTTGGGGTATTTTGAATGCAACCATCTTTGGCCAGTTATGAGAAAATTATTGGTAAGTTAATGATCGTATTAACAAATTGAGACTTGTTAGTTTATTTTTTAATGCTCAAATTCCTATTTGGTACTACAAACGCAGCGGGTAATATTTTAAAGTCGTTGTATATTTCCAAATAACGCCTAAAAACATCCGGTCGGCGTTTCCAATATATCAGGTGGATTAGATACCTATCCAAGTTCATATGCAAATTAGAATCCACCTCATAACTATGATTTTTTTTAAAAAATGAGCATTCATTCATTATTTAATATTTTCTGCTAGTGAAGAAGCCGTGGGAAGTTAAATTTTATCAAATCAGCACAACCTTACAAATATGGAAGTTGCTTAATTTTCATTAAATATAATAAAATTTAATTCTTAGAAATGTTTGCCAGTATCACAATCTGACTAATACGTTTTCTATTCCCGATACCAATTAAGGCGATGGGAAGAGTTAGAAAAACTCGGTTTGTGGTTTCTACACCAAACCGCAACTAAAACAATGAACAACTTTTTAAACCCGTTTTGAATAAGGATATAGCTTTTATTGTGATATTAGAATAATTACACATCTGGAAAAAAATTAAGTTTGGGAAATCGAATTATCAAACAATATTAAAATTTAAAAATATACATATTTTTTATTATATATACAAAACCCTCTAGCTATAGCCTAACCGGTGTTAGGTTACTCAGGTTTATTTCCCGTATTTGCACTACAAAAAGACTTAATAAGAGACTATTATAGTATGTTAATATTTTTATCGTAAATAAATATTCAGTTATTATTAAGAAGTGTCTGCTTTGTAATGTTAATTATTTGGGGAATTCAAATTGCGATTAAAGTGTGTCCCATTTATTTTCATCTTTTCACAATATAATTAATACTATCTATTATAAGTAAAATATAAATAATTTTTAAGAAACAATTTTTTATAATTACTTCTAAATTCGAAGGAAATCAAATGTTCTAACAATTTTTCTAAATCTTTAAATGATAAATTACTTAAGACCCACTGGGGCACTATAAATTTAATGGGGAATTTTATGGAAAATGAATTATGTAAAAGTCTTAAATATTAGTAAGTATTTTCTAGAAATAAATTTATTTATCTTCCTTTTTTTTCAATTCTTACTATTAGCTCTACTTTTTATTTAAAATACTTTTTATTCGTCCACTCAAGTTCAAGTGAATTTTTTAAAACTTGTAGTGGATGACATTTGATGTTAATACAGTTTTTTCGAATATTAATTCCTTAATTTTTTATTAATTAATTTAAAGCTAATTTTCTCATCTTTATAATAGTTCTTTGTAGTAGTTGCAGTTGCCAGGTCGGGGATTGCCTGGTTTGTAGGGCGTTGGATTCGCATCCCTTATGTTGCGAGTTGGAATCTGGTCGTAAAGTTCTTCATGTCTAGAGTTATGCCAGTGGGGGGGGGGGGGACCTGAGTCACAGGTAATCGTTATTCGGGTGCTCAGGGGTCCATACCCTCAGAAGCTACTGCACCCCCTCCTTCCGTTGTAAAGCAGAACACGAGAACAACAATTTTAATCATTTAATAAAAAGTAACTAAAATAATTTTTTTCCTAATATCCGAAATAGGAATTGATTTAAAAAATTGTTTTTTATATTACTTATTATTAATATGTTATCTAAAGAGTAATAATTGCAAGTATAAATATTGTATTTGCTTCTTTTTAATATTAAAAAATAAAGATTTCAATAAAGTTATTTAATAACCTTTTTGTCTGGGAGCTCAAAATTCAAAAGACGTAGTCAGTAGATGATGTAATCCTTTCTACGGTCCTTAAAAGTTAATCCAGAATATGAGACTTCTTTTTTAATAACTTGATCAATTTAATTTCACCTTCCATCATATTTATAAATTATGCTCGTGTTAATAATTTATTTCAGAAAAAGTTTTTACGTATCTAATTTTTCTAGAATGCAAATGTTTTTATAATGATTTAATGGTTGCGTAGTATCCAAATTTGTATTCAACATTACTTAAGTAAACGCTCTCTGCTAATAAATATTGTAATAATAAAGTGAACGTAATGTCATAGATATGAATTTCAACCCATTACCAATAATTATTTTTACTAAAATAATGATATTATGCTAATATTTTTATACATTTTAGAATTTGTATTTTTTACAAATTTATTTATGCGACATCTAGTCTAAACTTAACGTCCGTGAACATTTTTAATCCGCCTGTTAGAAGCTTATCCTCAGTCCAGCAGATCTGGGCTATTGCCTGGATCTATTTAGTCGGAAATGCTTGGTCTTGCGTTGAGGTAACAAATCCTGCACCTTGTCCGTCGGCTACAATGTTTTACATAGTTGCCAATAAGAAACTATAAATTTATTCGTTCCATCTGATATAAATATCCGAAAAATGTCTCTGTTCTAGCTGGCTAAACTGCATGGTGGGCACTTCCAGCACGGAACTCAAACCTGCATCACGTGTTTCCGTAATTCAACAGCAGCCTCTGAGAGGATTAAGTCTATAATTCACTTCTTTATGTCGGTTGCTCCTTTGGTGGAGCTATTTATCGAACGCTTCAAGTCACCTCCGTTCTCCGTGGCTGGGCAAACAGTAGGCAAGGTCTTGTGCATCAGCTGAGTCACGAATCTGATGGTGACTGAGAGAGATCTCGTCACGGTTCAAAACACCGGAGCTCTTGAATCGGAGGCAAATTTGAACTTGACCCGATTTGCGGGAGAGTGTGTGGTGTCTGCTTAATTCGGTTTTAGAGGACATCGTGTGTGCTTTCGATGGTCAGCCGAAATAAACTTGTGATAGAGGTTTAAAAGCTTTTTAAATGTCAACAACTGTTTCTAGAGGGAAAAAAAGGTTTTTTTTAATTGTTTTGGAAATTTTTTTAACAAGTATGCCTTGATATTAAATAAAAAATTTTTTCGTTTCATATGAGGATTAAGAGTAGTTGTTTCAGTTTGAGGGAAACAAACAATTATATTTACTTGAGCAAATTATTAAATGCTTGATAATTAAATTGCAATCTTAAGATAGGTGATGACATTAAAAGATATTTCCGTTTAAAAATACTTTTTATTCAATATTAATAATTCCTAAACAAACATCTTCATAAAATTGTTTGAAATGTGTCTCCTTTCATACACTGAAAAGTTAAATTGATTTTGAAATTTTAATAGCGCGTGTCCTAATGCCATTTTACGCCATCGAATGTTATCTTTTTAAATTTTGGGAGAATATATAGCGAAAAATTTCATAAATGAAAATTAAATGCATATTTTTTAAAAATTTAAATTGGATGTAATGATCTCCCGAACGTAGAAAGCATTCAATTTTCGCATTAAAATGCTTAGTAATATTTTGTTATGCAACAAATGAAATAAAATTTATCATTTATAAAAACTATTTACCTCGATTTTTCCGATTTTTATTAAAAAAAGAATACAATTATTAGAAATAAATAACTATTGTTTGATTTTTTTTTGCATATAGTGTGATCATCACTGCATACCAGAGGTAAAAAAAATCAGAAATAAAGGTTTAGGTGCAATTTTTTTTTCCACTTCCTCTTAGAAAATCTGGTAAACTAAGATAAATGAAATTGTTTATTTAATCGAACGAATTATTTGATTTAATAAGAATTCATGATGCAAAATTTTACTGAAATAGAGCGATAAAAAATACACAATCGTAACATAAGAGTCAATTGCAAAGGAAATAATCTTTCATTAATTAACATTAGATACTTTTGATCCACATGCAATATTTTTAATGTATTAATTTTCCCAATGAACAAGGTTTTTGTGCCTTGAACTTTTGGAAGAATTATTTGTAATTTCATTTCCCTTAACTTCATATGAATTTTGGGTTCATGCCGTTCATTAATTTTAGCTTCAAATATCTCCAAATAAAGGAAAGTTATTTTATAACCAAGACATCAAATGGGTAAAAAGAATCGTCCATGTCAAACCTTTGAAAGCTTTTCAAAATTAAAATATCGACCGGAGATTTTAGAAGCTACTACTTTCGATGATGTAATCTCTTTCGTCACCATGATTCCTTTCAAGTTTTCATTAAGTAGCTAGATGTTACCAAAAAAATCATTAATACGCTCTATTACGTAAGAATGTAGACGAGCTACGCATAATGATAAGAACGCAGAATTGCCTAATGATACTCTTTTATGCGGAAGCGGTTCACTTCAGAAGCTTCTATAAGATATTTTTAGGCACATAAAATCCCTGTTTCAAGTGCGTCTCGGAATTTAAATCGCTTGTCAATTTTCTTGCGATAAAACTAATGTTTATGCGATTGAATTGGCACGAAGACCGAGATTTTACAACATTTCAAGTCTTGCGTGTGACATGGGAGAAAATCCCTGTTATTAAATAAAGATAGGTGGTCTCCCCTAAACTTCCTCGCATACACTTTAATAAAGATATTTTCTCCCTTATTCCGCATAATAATTTTGACCTTGGGTATGACCACAAATAGCTTACACACCATCGCCAAACAATAGTAACGAAATATTCCGTTCCGTTTTAGCATTTCTAATGAACCTATCGTGTTATCCTTGGTAATTAGTTTTTAATAATTAATTTCTGAGATGTTATTAATAATATTCAAAAGTAAAACATGTGTTTTAAAGTATATTTTTTCCAATCTATTAAATTCAAAATTTGACGCAATTTTAAACACAAAATCGCATGCCAAATTTCATATAATTAAGTTATAGTGTTTTTGATTTGCTACTAAATAATTTTGAATCACAGACCGATAGACAGTCAACCCCATATTGAATTTGACTCTAAATGTGATAGGCGCCTACACTAAATCAGTCGTCTAAATTTTACTTATTAATCTAGCTTTCTTCGTTTTGTAGATGTCGTATTATCGTATATTCGGACAGACGGGCAGATTTCACTCAAAATTTGATAGAAATGTATAAATTTGTTGCAAAAGCCATGGAACATTCCATAGGTTTAGGTCAAAGCTATCCTTGTAGCACGCGGACGAATATAATCCCAAAAATATGTTTTTGATTCGGACAGATCTAAAGCATGGAGGCAGTTAAAATATCGAGTGTTGAATCTTTTGATAAACGATATTTTCTCTATAATTAGCGTGGGTCGTGGTGCCCTGGTGATAAGGTCTCGGCTCGTAATCCGTTGGATTTCAGGTTCCAAACTCGATTTCAGAGAAAAAACGACGTGCATGGGATGTCTTTTGCACGTGATATCCGTGAGGGTCATACGTCCTTCCGTTGATGAGGGGTGTAGAGAGGATTCCAACTGAAATGTCGTCCTCGTCATCTGAACGCTGTTCAAAATTACGTGGTCAGTCCCCAAAGTAGCTCTGATGTTCTTTTACAACGGGACTTGAATGTAACTAAAATCAATCTCTATACTTCGCCTATCAGAAAGCCTACCGCTCCTCTTACAGAAAATTCCTTCAATTTTTGCATCAATGCATAACTCTATATCATATTCCGCAAATTCCTGCAAATAATGCATGGTTACGAATTTCATCAGATTTTAACAAAGATCTCATACATACATCCATATGTATGAGATTTTTTTTATACATTAAATTCAACGCGCTCTAGTTTTGATGTTAAAGTAGATTTTCTGAATTTCAATTCTGAAATTTCCGGAAAACAGATTAGTTACCTGGAAAACTCGTGACTGGAAAAATATTAGAGCAAAATTTTTAAAAAAGAAATATTTTTTTTAAAAAAATTAAGAAGCAATAAAATAGCATCGTTATTAAATTATCTAAATTAACTTCTCAGGAAAGTTTTTAAAAATACAAAAGGTAATTACATAATGCCATAACTTTATTTCTTTGTCTATTTTTATTTTAAATTGATTCATTCATGCTTTTGAAATAAATAGAAATTGAAAAGGAAGTATTTCGAAATGTTAAATTTACATAAATTTTAATTGCAACTTTTTACTAGCAGAAATAAAGCTGGACAATTTTGTATAATTGTCCTATTCTGAGCACTTTTTTTCAATTTAGGATGAAAAAGCAGTATACTTAAAACAAGCAGTAAAGATTTATGAGAAGTATTTACTTTTTAATATCAACTTTATTTAACTTCCTTAAAAATTATGTTTATTTGTTATCTTTTAGTACGCGTTATTTACTCATATAGTATATATATTAGAAAACGTTCGGAGGCATTAAATTTTTATTTGGCTTATAACTGAACATTTAAGATATTTTACAATCTGGAATTGTCCTGTAATGAATAATTCCATAACCTATATCATGTTGGTAGGATACAGGTTATGGAATTATTCATTACATAGCCAGAAATTTTTCGTGATATGGCACACTGAGGTACCAAAAATGTTATTTAAATAAATTTTTCTTAAATACCTGATATTGAAATATGTAATCGTCTATAACATTTCTAAGGACTTAATTGCGACGAAAAATATATTTTCATAAATACATTCTCAAATAAAAATTCACAAAGAAACTTGAAGAATCATGATTTTTTAAATTCTAAATTAACTCAGTAAATGTAATAAAATGACAAAAATAAACCGGTGAATAACTTGATGATATCAAATTTTACTTCCAACTTAAAACTTTATGTACCTTGGTCATGTTGCATATGATCAGTTAAAGACTGATTTTTGGTTTTTCTCTTATCAAAAAAATTTCAAACTTCCTTATTCTATTTAACTTTTTTTATAAAAGAAATGATACGATACGTTCTTGTAAATTCCAACTGAAACCGGTTCAGCCGTGATTCACCAATAAACGCAGACGATTATCGTCTCCCTGATTTATTGCTACAAAGGATAGCGTTTAATGCTTTCTAATCTTTCCAATTTAAGCCATGGGTTCTTTCATCCCATTCTTTTACGAGCTGCCAGGCCGGCCATTAAAATGCATCTATCGCCAGATTTCGGTTTTTATTTGCTTATGATCTTATTATTAGGTAATGGCATCTGGCATTCCTTAAGCTGAAACCGATCGCAAAGCTCGGATCTTGAAGCGCATTCCTAAAGTTTTATTTTTCAAACAAAAGATGTATGTGGGTCAACGCTTCAGCTTGGGCAAAAGTAAACGTTTGAATGTTTGCCGCAACACACCTTTTGTTGTTTTCCGCATATGTTCGTTGTACGTTTGACCATTCAGTGCAACCTCTGCCGCTTCGATATGTAGGTCTAGGTTGTTCATTCAACTCTGGAAAATGTATACGGCCGAAAGCGAAACTTTGAAGAGCAATCTCGACTGTGTTTTCTTTTTATTTCTGAAAGATGGTTGTTCGAATAATTAATGTTGTTGTTTTGAATTTATATGGGGTTGTTATTTTAGAGAAGCTACTTAACAATTACTTCTTAACCGGTTTTCCCCTATCTATAGTAAAAAAATGAATTGTAACTTCAAAAAAATTTTTTAAACTCTTATTCTAGGATTTTTTTGAACTGAAGAGGAAAAGGAATTTCCTAGTTTTTATGTTCCAGAATTTATTTTTAGAAAATTATTCAAAGTAATAAATTATTCAATTCATCATAAAATAAGAATTAGTGATAACTTTCAAGTTACTTTCAAGTAGATTCTTATATTTCTCTAAATAGTTGCATGACTCCTCAAATTATATTCTAATTGGTTGTTATCCGCGACTTCGTGCGCTTGAAAAAGCACACAACTAACCTAAAAACAATTTTATAGTGTCTATTTGAAATAAAACAAAACCGCAAATCAAGTCAAATTTATTTTATTTATCGATCGAGATTGAAATAGCTACAAGAGTATTCTGCACATAATTTTTAAATTTTTAATTAAAATTAGAATACACTTGTCAAAATTATAGCACAATGCATATGCGTGAATTTTCAACGCCAATTGAGGCAACGCAAATGTGTGAATTTTCTACGCCAGTTTAAGTAATGCAACATAGATTAGAAATTTTTAATTTTATTTATTCCGTTTTATTTTAATTCAAAGGTTCTT
Source organism: Argiope argentata (assembly GCA_026289955.1). Classification (NCBI taxonomy): domain Eukaryota; kingdom Metazoa; phylum Arthropoda; class Arachnida; order Araneae; family Araneidae; genus Argiope; species Argiope argentata. The sequence continues at coordinate 1,534,396 of JAOUZG010050330.1, read as the reverse complement.
CAAAATTAATCCAAAAATCAATTACATAACAATGTTGAATTTTAAATACATCAAACAGTAAGAAAATAAACAGAATCATTTGAAATAATCGATTAAAAACCTGTTACACCTAACCTCATTAGCGTGAGGGGGAAACAAACTGGTCTTACTCATTGGCGGTGGGCAAATGAAGAGTTTGGCGGGAAAGTTAGTTTTTAATTAATAAAAAATTAAACACTCAATTAACCGGAATAAATAGTAACTTATATCCTATTCTAGACTATAATCTATCTCTGTGCTAAATTTCATCCAATTTTGTTCAGCCGTCCTGGCATGATTGACAAGCATCCTCCATCCAAACCTTCACATTTTTAATAGCAGTATAGGGAAATGATTTTAAAATGATAGATATTTTTCACTATCAATTTGGAAATCTAAATCCGAGAGTACAATTCAAAGCAGTCACTAGAGAAAGAGAATTAAGAGTTATTATTACTATTTTAATCTAAAATACTGACAACGCAATAGATAATTGTAAAAAAAATGTAAAGGGAACAGTTCAACAAATATTTTTGTTTTTGTTTTTTACTACTTTATTATTAAGCTGATTCATTTGCAATGGTCATTTTAAATAATCTTATTTTATGAACATAACTTTGAAAAGGAGATTTGTTTTAGAAATTGACAACACTAGCGTTCATAAATTGACAACACAAGTGTTCATAAATTGACAAATGTACTGATTAATGAATATTCAATATTTTGAGTTATGTGAGAGGCACATAACTAGAAGATAAAAAGTGGAGCAGTGAATCTGAAGGGAAAAAATTGCTTTACATTATGTTAAAAGTTATCTTCTTATATAATATCTAATAAGAATCTTATTTTGATTTGTTTGATTCTTATGTAATAAGAATAAAAAAACACGTGCAAGCTATTTGAACTCTGAAAGAAGTATGCATAAGCTAGGAGAGGGCCATTCCTTTTAAAATATTGCTAATACATTCGGAACCGTCAAAAAACGTCAACAAATGTGCGTGAAAAACTTTATAAAGTTGGAACAGTTATTAAAAATTGTAGTTTGTGTTAACTTAAATTCAATAAACATATGCTGTATTGTTTTGTGCTACAAACAGCAAACAAAAGAAATTCTCAGGTAAGTGCTTGTGAAAATCCAAAACTTAATTCAAATTCAAATTTTAACCAAAATTATTTAAAAATTGCTTCAATACGAAAATAAGAAATCACTTTACACGAAATATAATGAATAGAATAGAATTTCATAGGAATTTGTCATTGTTTGATGGAATATCATTTATAAAAAGTATCCTATTTACTAGAATAGACCGGGTGTCCAAAGAGTTCACGTACTCCAAATTTAAAAAATCATTTTCCATGATTTTTTTCAAGTACATTAAATTCTACCATAAGAGTAATGAAACCATGGACATGCTTGAAGCTTTTTTCGGCGATAGACTTATCTCAAAAAATCATTGACCACCTCGATCCCTTGATCTGACCATCACGGACTTTTTTCTGTGGGGATATTTAAAGGACAAAGTTTATGAAGATGGTCCTCAAACAATAGATGATTTGAAAGTCGCAATTACCCAAAGGATACAAGAAATCTCTCCTAGCTTGTTAAAACGCGTTTCGAAAAAAATGCGCAAACGAGTTCAGCTTTGTCTCCAAGAAAAGGGTGAATATTTTGAACATTTATTATAAATGTAAGTTCAGTATTTTTTCCTTAGTTATGTTAAAAGTGCTTTCTATCATTGGCATAAAAATAATTCTTTTTAAACCTGTTGTTTTCGTAAAATAAATTCACAAATCGTCAGTACGGGAACTTTTTGGACACCCTGCATATTATTCTAAAGAAAATATTTGCATACAAGGAATTTCAATACAAATTCAAATATTTGTCTTCTGATTCTTTTGTACTCTTCATTTTCAATTAAATGCGATTTGGTGAAATGCTTTCTTTGTTCTACAGATTCACGTTTTAATTAAAGCGGGAAAAAAGGAATTTAATATTTGCTTTAAGAGAAGGCAAAACTATTTATAAATCCGATTAATGTTGATTAGCCTTTATAAAGGTTAAAGCTGAAGGCGTTTCTTTGGAAGTTTGTGTTTTTTCTTTTAATCAAAATTGAAATGGTTTTTATTATTGGTTTTTAAATTGAAATTGGATTATTTTATTTATGATAAAGTGAATTTATTTTCTAATGATACGTCAACTGAACCGCGCTGACTTTGTTTTACAATCTATAAATTGAAATGTCCTGTTTACTTTTGAACTAAACGATTTTTAAACTAAAACAATTGGTAAATAATATCATTGTAAAAAATTGTTTTCATGACTGTGTATATAACACCTTCTCCTAAAGGAAGGTAGAATACATTTTTCTGTATATTGCAATGAAATGTTTGGATTTGAACTGATTGTAATAATACTTGAGAAAGTTCTTATATTTTTTTAATGTATTTGTAATTCTTAGATGTACTTTTTACAAGCTAAAGTATTTATTCATAAAGTACAAAAATATTAAAAATTTTAGATGATTTTTAGACTCACAAATATTTTTAATGTATCGGTTGTTATCACTTTTGCCTAGGGTATGAAGCAAATAAAAACAATCGTCGGTTAAGTTGTAGTAATAAAAGCAATAATATTGAAAATATTGATTTGTCACACTTTTACTAATAAAAGTACATAACACACTAGACATTTATTTATCATTGACGGTAAAATGATGAAATTATTTTACTTATTAACATAAAAGTAATTTCACATCAGAATCACAGATAACATTACTGTCTGTCCACCAGGAGAACACTTCCAGCTAAATACCTATATTCATGGCAGTCGCTAAAAAAAACTGGCTCCTGTATGAAGAGTTCATTCCGTGTAAGCAGAAATTTATTCAAGTTTCTTACACTGGCGTATTTAGGCCAAATAAAAAATATTTTCTATTATTAAATTTAATTTTTTGAAACAAATTCTACAAAGGATTAATTAAAGTAAAAATTATTTGAATACTCGGAATCTGGATATTTCTACCATATATATATATAATACACAAAGAACAACACAAATCAAATGGAGAAACTGAATAACTCGATTGCACAAAGAGAAAACCAAGAAAGAAATCTAAAGAAGAATCATATATGACAAAAAAATTAATCCCCCTCATTCTGTTTGTTTTAAATTTGTGTAAGAAATTTATATTAAATTATACGGAGCAAAGGCGAATTAATCAAATTTAAAATAAAGACAGTAGTAAGCTATTTTCGATATACACATACTTTCTAAAACGTAATTCATTTCAGAAATTTAAAAAGTATTTTGAATTTGAAAATAATCTAAGCGATTATTCAGGTGCTTGAATTTTTAGTCCGTCTCCTTTCTTAAAGTGAAAGGGCATTTTAAAAGATGTCAAAATTTAAGAGAGAAGAAAAAATGATTAAATATTGAAATGCAGTCAATATTAGCTAAATAAAAGGTTGATAAAATATGAAAATATGCTATAGCGAATATAAAGACGCATGCTATCGCAGCTCAAGCGAGAAAAGGAATAATCAACGACTTGTTAATCGCTTCAAACTGACACCTAGAAAAAGAAATCTGTTCGATCCTTCCACTTAGAAATAGATATTTCCTACCGAAACTTATTTCTATAATACCCTCCGTAAACATGGACATTAGGCTGGAAGTGAACAAACAATAACACACGATAAACTGTTCCCTATCACACCCATTTTGGTAATTGAAAAATTCCCTTTCATCGAATGTTGGAGCCAGAGAGTTTTTGGATGAAAACTCCACTTCTCTCAAAAAACGTTTCTCATGCGGAGCGAGTTTTGTATGCTTCGTCTTTAGAGAGTGAACACCTCATCACCCTGGCACTGTAGGACTAGAGCAGGCACCAACCTCAACTAATTTTTGTTTTAAATTATGTGATTTATCTTTGAGTTATCATATCGTTTCATTACAACGTGAATATTAATTCAATGCATTATAACATCATATTTCTTCAGATTGTATACTGAAGCGAAAATGATCTTCAAAATATGAGTGTCTGTTTAATTAATTAATTAATATTTTATTTTATATATTTATTTTGCTCTTTTTTGCAATGATTTTTGGACCCCCCCTTGAAACCTTTCTATTATTCGTTCTTCTTGTCTCTATTTCTTATTATGTCGCCATATTCTTTTTCCATTGCTTCCATCCTCCTGAGGGAGCACCTCGCAAAGAGAATGATAGACTTCCGGCATGGAGGTTTAGCATCTTCCATCGATGACGGGATATACCTCCTACCGAAAGGGTTGTATAGTGGCCAAGTGATGGTAATGAGGACTCAACCACAGTTCCCACCAGTCTTGCTATTGATGCGGTCCGGTCATTCATTTTTAAAGTTTATTCCGAGTGCCTATAGTGCCTATGAGCATTTTGTAGAGTCTAATATGACTTCTCCATTGCTTTTTTATTTGGTGGATGAATGAATTTTTATTTCTTTCATTAAGTGAAGCTGTGTTAAACTCTTTCA